>CM073311.1:8213107-8745249 GCA_037043255.1 Diadegma fenestrale | reverse complement strand
CGATTAGCACTAAGCAAAAATAAGAAAATCATTATGAGATACATTTGCTTTTAAACATAAACAGAGAGGAGTTGTAGTGTATGTCGAGTAGTGTATGTGTAGTTTGGTGTGTGTGTGCATAGGCACAGGACAACTGAACCATCCATCGATGGCCAGTTGGAAACCGTTCGGCAAGCCGAACGTACATAATAAACCTCGTGCTCGTATTTATCGTTTTGGCTTATTCATTCGCCTTACCCTACATCTCAGATAACATCGTAAAATTTATTTCAATGATTCGAATTGGTTGCCTACTCTCCCCACTCCACTCAGTGTGACGTCCGATTATGAAACCAATTATTTGCCATGATTCACTTTCAGATGGTTGAGTTGCTCTCTCTATTGCAATGTTCAATTTCTGTGGTGAAAAGGTTCTATCTATACAATATGAGCTTTTCAAACTTATTGTTAAAAGGAGCCTCAGAATTACAAGTTTCTATAAGGCGAGATGCCTGAAAAGTGTAATGTATCATCATTGGCTCATTAAGTCTTATATTTCTTTAAATACTGATCAATCAATTAATATTATTCGTATTAAGATTAAGGTGATTGATGGAGACATAAAAGTTTAGAAGGCAAAGAGATTTTTGTATGCGATGATAGAAGATACCGGATAAAGAACTACTATCAAAATAATAAATTTCTAATCTTTGGTAGAGTTACTCTCCATTCAAGTCGGGTTTTTTCAATCTACTCGATACGCACTTTTTCTCTTATACTGTCTATCAATGGATGAACTATCGATGGATAAGTGAGTTTTTTTTATTAATACTTTGTTCTCTTTGGTTTTATTTATCGATAACAGTGGTAAAATGTCTATCAAAATCGAGTATATTAACATTATCTTTCACAGTGCTGTATTTATTTCGATAAGAAAAACATATAAGCATCATTTGCATTAACGGGCCAGGTTTTCTTTTCAATGGTAGTATCATCTACCTTCATCCAAGTCGAACGGCCCTGACGTATCATGCATGTGTAGTGGCCAGTGTCGATATTTTCACCATGATGAAATATTGCACTAATCATGTTGTATGTCTGGCCACACAATTTTATCTTCGAGCTAGGCACAGCCTTGATTTTGCAACGCTTTTTGCTTTGCTTGCCTGTTTTGAGATCAACTGATGATATTGCCAATAGAATTACTACTACTTTTTGGACGGTAGTCAACGAGAATCGCACATCCCTTCTCTTGGCAGGACAATTATTGCAGGGAGAATCAGCTGATTTCCAGTGTTCTAAATTGCCATCGATAACTTCCTGGAGTGTCAACCTTTTTTTCGAGTTCGACACATCTACAATCAAAACATTTCTACGTTCTTCTGTTGAAGTGGTCGTATATTCGCAGGCTTTACAACGAGCCTTCGTCAAAAGTTGAAATTCTACAACGCTCTTAATGCACGGCACCGCTTGGCACACGCTATTGAAAAACTTCAATGCATCTTGCCTAACGGGTTCAACGAATGACTCACCAATAGATTTTCGAACTGAATTCAATTGCAACGAAGGGCTGTCTTTGTTTCTATAGATATTTAATAAAGCCGCAAGGGGTTGACAATCGTTTGCTTTTTGAAGCAATGTTACTACAATAGGCTCGCAGTTGAAAATGCATTGAATGACAGAATTAGCATAGCACGATGTTCCGTCATTATTTAGGAATCCAGTGATAGTCTTGTTTCGCTGATGACAAGTTTTGTCATCCTGTATTTGCACATCGTCCAAATCTTTAGGCACAGCCCAAATAACGTCACGCGTTTTAGTTCCTCGACTATCTGGAATCTTTATATTTTCAAGGTCTGGCCGATATAACTTTCTTAACCGATTATATTCGTTGATACATAAAGGATTGGCACGAATCGAATGTGGATCGAAATTTATCAAATGTAATCCATCGAGAGACGTTACTCGCGACAGAGCTACATAAATTTGACCACAACTAAATACTGAATTTCCACACTCCATAACAGCATGTTTCAAACTCAATCCCTGACATTTGTGAATTGTAATACCATAGCTAAGGCATATGGGAAATTGTCTTCGTACCACATATACACCGTCAATGACTTGAAATTTGACACTTACACGTTCTATATCATATTGTGTACCGTTCGATAGGGCAATTGTCACTTTTTCAATTGTACTCTTATCTAAAGATTCGGAAATTGCAACTATCGTACCGATTGTCCCATTTACGAGACCTACCGTAACATCGATATTTCGTCGCAGCATAACTTTGGCACCAATTTTGACAGCGATCAACCGAGAAAGTCCTGCCGTTTGACTCGCGTCATCCTCCCACCGCTGTAAAATTTTTGTAATTCTGGTTTTAAGTGATGGTTTGTCGATTATGTCTTCGGATATTAGTTCAATTACTTTTGATGGAATCAAGTCTAGCATTGCCTCATTGAGCACATCACACATCCGATTAATTGGCATTAAGCAAACTGCATCACTGGGTAAAGAATTAATATAACGGCACATCTCCTCGATTCTATCACAGATTTTGGAAGATTCCAATTTGATTTTTCTGGACTCCAACATCTGCATACCCTCACTATCTATGCAGCCAAACCGGATTTTCGAGAGCATGTCTCGATATGATGAATCATTTTGTTGGCGCATGTTGATAGACAATTCATCATACTTGAATAAATTACCCCACAGATCGGTGGTACCTAACGACCCGATCAATTTTTCCACCTTCTCTTTAGAAAGTTTCATAAATACGGGTTCTTCACGAACAGGTGGTAGTTGTAACAAAACACCAAAAACTATAATATGTTTTTTTCCAAACCAACCATCTTCGACTTCAGCACTGTTGAAAATTTCAGTGAGTCTCAAATGAATGTACATCAGGGTAATATTCGAGACCATGGATATTTCGTCAATAATAATAAGATCAACGTTTTTCAAAGTGTCTCTAATGACTTTTAAAGCAGCATCCGACAATTCCTTGTATTTTGGCGTCTGATTATGTTCAACCGGTAATTGGAACAACCTATGTACGGTGAAACCGTCTATATTAAATGCAGCTATTCCAGTGGGTGCGGTTACAGCCGAATCTTTACCTTTAACTTGCTTGAGCCAGCAAGTTAAAGTTTTTATCAAAAAACTTTTACCTGTTCCACCTTCACCGCTCACATACAATCGTAATATTTCACTGGAATTCATTGTTTTCGTAACCAAGTCGAAAATACGTTTTTGGTCTGCGTTTAATTCTTGGATCATTTCTGTAATATTAAGCTCTTTATGACCCTCGTGCGCGACTAAATTAACAAAATCTTTCATCGCTTCGCCAGCTTCAACAGGATCGCATCCATGTGGGACATTATCTGAATCGGAATGATTTTCCTGATCTTTGTCCAGTTCATCCATTTTTTGCTGAACTAATTCTTTGACTTTTTCCATGTTTTTCGCGATTTCGGACAAACGCTCATGATATTCAGCGGCCATAGGCAATGAGTCGTGCACTGAACAATATGACTCAGTATATGTTTCCTCATCATTCTTAAGTTCAGTCACGTTTCGCCATGGCTGGAATAACACCAGTAACGAATAAAAGTATTTTTCGGGATTAGTTATGGGATCATATTGGTAATGATTAATTAGATAGCCACGTTCGCGTTTCCGTAGATACGAGCCAGGTTTCAATTTGTAAAATACAACATTTTTCCGTTGAGGCATGGTATTTACTATGTCATACCACTTTGCATAATCATAAAGACACAGGCTGTCTAATTCGACAGGTCTCTTTGGATAATTTTCGATTAAGCCGTCATAAAAAATATCGGTAGATTCCGCGTCCATAGCCTCCACTACTTTGCGGGGCTTGACTCGTCTACTTCTGGTAATATTAATATCAACCCACCGGATGACCGTTTCGGGATCGGTTTCAAACAAAGGGTAGCCTAACAATGTATCAGCTGCTTCAAGTGCTCCACATTCTCGACTATTCAATCCACGCATTCCAATATTCCAAAGCCTACTGGCTACAGATTTCGTACTATTCATTTGATCGAAAGTCACCCCGACATGCGTTTTTTCTGATTTGGAAATATACTTGGTAATATACCAAGCCAACGATGACGACTCTTCTCCTACGAATGAAATGTCCATATTACCCTCCCACACTGTCAATACAGCAGGGTTGTAGTTATTTATATTAACTTCATCAAGACCACGAGGATTGTCATAAAGTTGGCATTTTGATTTCAACTTTCGCCTTCCGGCAATGGATGTTTGAACGTCCCTGATAATCCATTCGTTAGTTACCGGTCTTGGAAATGAAAAGCGACAAACTTTACGATTTCCGCCTTCACCCTTCGTTCCTACCGATTTAGTACGCATACAGTAAGAATTGTGATGATGACTCTGATGTGTTGTAACGCGACGGTACAACGTGGGCGAAACTTTTGGATTCGGCATTCTACAAGTCACGTATGTTTTAATGAAGTCAACGACTTCTTCGTTCGAGTTTTTTCCAAGAATTGGAGCATTCTCTATCCATATAAGTGAATGGAAATGTTGGGTGCCTCTTCCTTGATACTCTCTTCTGATTACATAATGTAATACTTTTCCGATCGGATTGTCGTTTGACCTGAGAAAATCGACCATTGCGCGGAATTCGTTATTTATAAATATCGAAGCTGATACAGGATCAGCGTTTATGAGTTCGCTCAACGATTTATTACCTTCCACTGAGGGGTTCATTTCTCGTAAGAATTCCGATAATCTATCCCATTGCCACTCACTCGGACTCAATGTGAGAAACCATGTCGGAGGTCCATAATTTCGTAGCATACAATTCAAATTACTTCGCGGTATTTGCCAATACTGTTCGCTATTTCGAAGTTTTGAAAATATTGTCGACAAATTTCCTTCCAACTCTCCTTTCATCAAATGTGCCAAGTAGGAAGCAGATGTATATCGCATGCGTCCATCGGTAACGTTAAGTTTATGAAATATACCACTCTGTAATTGTCGAATATTATGTGCATTCAAAAGAAAGAATATATATTGTTGGTTTAATCGGAATTGGCTGTTCCTTGACAAAATGCGCAATTTCGCATATTCAAAGCTCGAAAGATGGACAGGTCTTTCCTGATGTTCTCCATTGATCCCATCAGGATATATATCTGGGAAACAAATAAATCTAGGATTTTGTGCCGATTATCCAATGGTTCATCATGAACTTTCAACATCTGATAAAGCTCTGTTGAAGTTTTGTTTTCTTTGGCAGCGTGCATTCGAATAATAGTGTACTGTTCATAATAAATATCGGAGGGTGTCATTTGTGTCAATAAAGCTCTCGCGCGGCCCTCTATCGGCTTAGTTGGAATTGCTGTTTGGATACCAGGACCTTGTTGATTTTTTTTTTCACACTCCTTAAGATCAACGTCAATATCTTGTTGGGTTTCCATTTGACGATCCTCAGGAACGATATCTGGGTCGTCAATATCATCATCACTGGTACATTCTGGGGGAATTTGATATTCAACCTCAGGGAGATTTGTGTCTAGCAAGTCCGACCATCGCTCGGGTAATTTTATTTCGCTATAAAGGGGATTATTCTTATTCAACCATAAAAGGGCATCAAATACTTTTTTCTTGTCAACTATCGATTCCCAAACTTTTTTACTTTTAGTAGGAACGCCACGAACTAATATGTACAATTCATGATTCACATTGATTGGACTTGTCGAGGGACAAATTTTTTCCAATGTTTTTTCTAGTGGTAAAGGTAAGTGAAAAGCTCGCCCCTGAGCTTTACTATACATTTTTCGGTGAGGTATATTTTTTTTATGAACTGTTCCCATTTTGACAACTGTTTGGAATGCTTTGGCTCTTTGAATCAAGATTTTTTCATATTCATTCAAGTCTGTGAGGTGAGAAGGCGCCGCACAGACTTGTAAATTATTGAGAATACATGTTGGAGGGATATATCCAGAGCGAAGTTTCGTCAAACAATACTGACAAATGTAATCCGAATTACAGTCTTCATTTTTTTCAATAAAGACTTTTAAATCATCCCAAATCTGTCCAGTCGGTACGATACGTAAATTGCTAAGTTTCCTGACGTCTGTCAAACAACACAGCTTTTGACACGACATACATGGGAAGCGTGGCAGATTTGATGTTTTTTCTCAAATGCTTTAAAAGCCTGTCCATATTTGCTAAGTAAAGCATCTTCGTCCAATAGTATTTCATCAGTACTTTGGAAATGAGTTGCATTTTCTTTCGCTTTTTCCGCAATTTCTTGCAACTCCTCAACATTCATCGTATCTAAAGCGTTATCAATCTTCATTACGTGTCGGAGCAGCCCTGATATACTATAAAATAATCGTTTTAGCAATCTGACTTGCGGAAAATGCGGTGATAAAAATTCTAAAGACAGCAGCAATGATTGGCATAGGTGAGGCTGCATATAGCATGCTTGGCTATGACCAATCCTACCTTCAATGTGTTTTACCGTACATTTACGAATTTTAGGTAGAACCGTTTTTAACTTGCGCATGGAGATATCACGCATAATGATCATGAACTTTTCAAACTTATTTAAAACAACATCATCCGGAATTCTGCAATGTTCGGAACAATCCCATGTCCGAAACTTACTGCGGAACTTTTTCGTTTTCGTTATAAGTAACGGTAGCACGTTTGTTGCTTTAGCTGCAACATTTAGAATGATAGGCTCAGTGATAGTTCGAGGATGCACGTAAGCGGTTTCTTCGTAATACGGTTCGGACCGTGCTGTATGCTTTCTGATAGATCCACACAAAGCAACTGTTCAGGAATGAGCATGGTCAAATTTACGCGCCGCGACTCGCGCTCCCAGCGCGGCAGTATAGTCGCGAATATGGATAACAGGCGGCTGTCAAGTTGTCGGGTGGCGCTGCCACAAGGGATATCGTGACAACTTGACCAGCGTCCATATTAATTACTCTCTTCTTATCCGGACGTCAAACCGGGAAGACGTGTGAGCTCTAGCTCTCTAGGACCTCGCGACTCGAGGCATCGCGGCCATCTCCGACAAGGACCGCTCAGCCTTGCTCGGTTTAACTCTTATTTGTTGTGTTAAAGTGTCCGCATTATCACGGCGAAGCGACTGCTCCTTTAGTATTTTTGTCAAGTGTATTCTCCGGGACAATTATTCAGTTAAACTCTTGGTAATCTCCGTTTTTCTCTCACCACGCGGCGGACACGTGTTGGTGTTACGCAGTTTTATGCGAGTGATCGCTCTTTAACGGACGTTTGCCCTTTGTATATTGGCAATAAATTATTAAAAGTGTACTCTCTAAACGCCTCGTGTCAGTCTCTTATTTACTCAAACCCAAAATTCTCTTGCATGATTCCATCCCGCCCTCGATCATAAAAACAGCGGCGAAATCCGGGTCAGTTTCCGGAACAGCAACTATTCGACCATTCTCATCGGAATCTGATACAGCAGCCTTAAGTGTTAAACAAATTTCAGCTTTGCGTTTCAGTTTTTCTAAAGCTTGTCTGAGTGCAAAAATCTTTTTACCTCTTAATCTGAAGGACCATTTAATAATGCGCTCTGCTTCAAAGGAACATCCGCCGAACGAATTCAGGCCCAATTTTTCTGTCAGTCGCCTGACATACGCTCCTTTAGTAGCAGTCGTTTTTACGCTATCATTAGTTTCGCGAATTCGGTAATACTTCCGAGATAATGATTTGGCTTTCTGTAACTTCAGTTTTATATTAATATGCGGTACAGTTTTTCGGAAAGCTTCCTTCGCGCGGGACTGAATAGTATTTGCAGCTATAAGTTTTGGACGTTTTGAAGCATTTTTAAGCACCGCATCATTGGAAATGCAAATTTTTCTTTTTCTACATCGATTATCAGTAGATATACCTTTTCTGATATCGTCCGAAGAATGAACCGATAGTAGAAATTTCGATTGTTGATGACGATTATCAAGTTGTGTATCGATGGAAATTGAATTCATACACTTTTTTTCATCTTCACTACCTTCCTCCTGGTTTATTTGTAAAGGAGTGCTATTTGAGACTGAACATTTCAAAAGTTTTTGACGATTCCCAACCGTAGCATCGATTGAAATCGAATTCTTACGCTTTTCCCTCTTGCCAGAATCGTTTATGAGTGGAATAACTGTCTTTTTTCTGACGGTGATTACTGAACGTTTTTTGCCACTCGCTATATAAAAATTTTCATTATTTTCCTTATTTTCAAGACTACCGAGGAACTTATCGTTTTTCGTTTTATCGCCCAAATGTTTGTCATTAGTCCCAGCTAAAGTAACAACTTTGGATGGTACAAGTTTTTCCTTGCTCCCATCATGGATTTCTGCCATGATGGGAGATGTGAGATCAATGAATTTTGCCGGCACATTCAGTTGAGGTATAGAAAAAACCGGGGAATTGTGATCAGAAAGCACTAATTTCTCCACCACATTACGCGAATTCGACACTCCGCAGATTTTCGCTACCTGCGAAGAATCAAGTTCGCGAGGAAAGTGGTTGTCACCCATAACAGTCAGCTCTCGTTTTATTGCATTTCTGTTCACACAATCATGAGCTTTGGGTGTGCTTGCGTCTTGAGAGTATTGGTTGCTTTGTCGCCGAAATTTTTGTCTCGATGCGTCCCGTTTTCGAATTTTCAACTGCTCAACTGAGCATATTTTAATAGAATCTCCTTCCTTAACTATCCGCGGGAAATGACTAATCATTCCAGTGTCAAATATTTTCAACAAATGTTGGCGCATATTCTGCACATCGTATTGTATTTTTTCCGGCTTCACCTGAAGGAAAAGCGATATTGCAAAAGCGATGGCGAAGACACCGCAGTCACTTGAATTTGGTTGATTCGTGACAACTGGGAATTTAACGGGACGCTGATCGAATCGGTACGTTGGAAAGAGACGCTGGAGATACAATTTGTGATGCGGGTGCAACTTTTTCAGGTTCATAGAATCGAATATAAAAATAGAGTAGGTATCATAATAAGCGCATACCCAATGTCCCCCTATATTATTGATTCCTTCTGAACTATGCAAAATTTGAATAAATTTACGATCAGCTCTCTGTTCCGTAATATTATGAGGTAATTGTACCTTCCATGTTTCTTGCATCACAAATTCAGATGCAGAATGTTCCGCTAAAAGCCTACCAAAAATGTCTATGTGATCTCCAGTGAGCCACTCGCCCTTAGCTATGATGTTTCGATCTTTGATATTTAATTTGCTCATAATGATCTTCGAAATTGAAATAACCAATCAGTTAACCGCTAATAGCAGATTACAGTATCGCGCACGAAGCAGCGTTTGGTATCGCGCACGTAGCAGCGATCGGTTTAGCGCCACGAAGCGTTTGGTATCGCGCACGTAGCAGCGTTCGGTTCAGCGCACGAAGCAGCTATTTGGAAAAGTAGTATAGAAAGAGTGAAAGAAGAGAAGAGTATGGGTGACAAGAGAAAGAAGGTTTCTCCGTGAAACGCCTCCAGAAATCAGGAAAACCTGCACACAAAAAAAAAGCTTGGCAGAAATTGACAAAATGAATTGTCGAAAACAGTAGTTTTGTTGAATGCGAATGAGGTCAAAATGGAAAAAGGGCATTATCACGATCGATCGAATTTGTAGCACAGAAATACAGGTGAATGAACTTTCTATTTCTACAGCTCGTATATTTCACAACCAATGCAAACCATTTAATTTAGACAAACTGAACTCCCTGAAATGGAAATCAATGTAGTTGATATTTACAGTAAGAATCAACATTTTCTATGTCAACCTCGTCGCCGTCTTAGTTTCGAAATTTATACTATCAAATAAAACGAATCAGTAATGTCAACACTTTGACCAACTGAATGATCACCGTGCAGAGTTTTTTCTCAGCAATTACGTCATTATAATCCTAAGAGCCCAATCGAAAGCTTTTTTTCTCAATTATACTCCAATTCATTTTTCAAATCGGAGTATTTCTCCTAGGCTTCGTAAGATAATCAAAAAAGCATGCGAGAGTCTCGATTTTTTGCCGAGATATGATTTTCGCCCTAAAACATTCAATTTTAAAAGAAAAACTCGTTGTTTCGCGAAAATTGGATTGAAAAGACATTGCGCAACCCGAAAACTTCGAATTTTTGTAAGTCCCAGCATTTTCTCCGGAGGGCACTTTTTTCGACCTCACCATGAGTAGCCCATTTGATCGAGAATCGAATGAAACACGTTTCTGGCCTATCGTGGGAGATTATTTTTTTCATTCGGAAAATTTCCGAGTCCCGAAATCCTCGGATATTTTCAAAGTCCCACGATTTTCTCTGAAGGGCACTTTGATTCCAGACTTTCAAAAGGGCGAATCTCGATTTTTACCCGAGACCGTATGAAAATTTAGATGAAATTTACTTACGATTACGATTTGTGGGCTTAATCCAATGGGTCGCGAACAAACTTATCCAACGGTGACACTTTGGGTAATTGTGTCCAATATATCCAAAAAATATCGGGTCACTTTCGATTTTGCGGTTCAAATAGCGTACAGTAATCTAAATCACTATTTTGATTTTGATTAATCGAGCCACGCGAAACGCTTACAAATTTTCCGTTAATTAATTTCTCAGTTCGTCGGTTAACTGGGGAAATATGATCGCATCGGATTAGAGCGACCGCTTCGATCGTACAGGGGAGAAGAAAAACAAATGACTCGGGCGCGTCGGTCGATCGTCATTTGTTTTTGTTACATCGCCATTCTTCATTCGTCATCGCAGCCGAGCAATAAGTGTAAGTACCTCGTTTTTTTTTTGTAATATTTGTGAATAATTTTTGATTATAATAGAAAATTCATATTTATTATTTTGTGTTTCCAATTTACAGCTGAAAATGTCCGAAAACGATCAAGAGATGCTGGACGAAGAGAGGCTGCTCCAAGAAGACCTCAATAACCAAAAGCACGCGGCCGGAGGATCGGGCGGATCGGCATCGCAGTCAGGGCCGCCTGGTTCCTCGGGGTTGGACGGAGGTGCCGGTGAAAACGAGGCAGTACAACAAAATAATCGTAAGTACGGTGAATAAAATAAATAATAGTAAAACCTGTGCTCACTGCGCATGGTTCGCATTGTGTTGCACTGCGTCTGAATATTCCTCAACGAGGAAGGCATTTTTGCTTACAGTCTTGGCGTAAACTCTTCTCAAATGGATACTGCGTATTCATCGTAGACAGAGTTTACGCCAAGACGGTAAACAAAAAGTTCAATGGATATGCAGCATCCATCGTAGAAGGAATATTCAGACGCAGCGCTTCTTAGATGGAAACTGCGTATGAATCGTAGATGAGTTTACGCCAAGACCGTAACCGACAGGGCTTTTGTAATTGAGGAGCATTCAGACGCTGTGCGCACTGTGCATGGTACACATTGTGTTGCACTGCGTCTGAATATTCCTCAACGAGGAAGGCCCTTTTGCTTACAGTCTTGGCGTAAACTCTTCTTCAATGGATACGCAGCATCCATCGTAGAAGGAATATTCAGACGCAGCGCTTCTGAGATGGAAACTGCGTATGAATCGTAGATGAGTTTACGCCAAGACCGTAACCGACAGGGCTTTTGTAATTGAGGAGCATTCAGACGCTGTGCGCACTGTGCATGGTACACATTGTGTTGCACTGCGTCTGAATATTCCTCAACGAGGAAGGCCCTTTTGCTTACAGTCTTGGCGTAAACTCTTCTTCAATGGATACGCAGCATCCATCGTAGAAGGAATATTCAGACGCAGCGCTTCTGAGATGGAAACTGCGTATGAATCGTAGATGAGTTTACGCCAAGACCGTAACCGACAGGGCTTTTGTAATTGAGGAGCATTCAGACGCTGTGCGCACTGTGCATGGTACACATTGTGTTGCACTGCGTCTGAATATTCCTCAACGAGGAAGGCCCTTTTGCTTACAGTCTTGGCGTAAACTCTTCTTCAATGGATACGCAGCATCCATCGTAGAAGGAATATTCAGACGCAGCGCTTCTTAGATGGAAACTGCGTATGAATCGTAGATGAGTTTGAGCCAAGACCGTAACCGACAGGGCTTTTGTAATTGAGGAGCATTCAGACGCTGTGCGCACTGTGCATGGTACACATTGTGTTGCACTGCGTCTGAATATTCCTCAACGAGGAAGGCCCTTTTGCTTACAGTCTTGGCGTAAACTCTTCTTCAATGGATACGCAGCATCCATCGTAGAAGGAATATTCAGACGCAGCGCTTCTTAGATGGAAACTGCGTATGAATCGTAGATGAGTTTGAGCCAAGACCGTAACCGACAGGGCTTTTGTAATTGAGGAGCATTCAGACGCTGTGCGCACTGTGCATGGTACACATTGTGTTGCACTGCGTCTGAATATTCCTCAACGAGGAAGGCCCTTTTGCTTACAGTCTTGGCGTAAACTCTTCTTCAATGGATACGCAGCATCCATCGTAGAAGGAATATTCAGACGCAGCGCTTCTTAGATGGAAACTGCGTATGAATCGTAGATGAGTTTACGCCAAGACCGTAACCGACAGGGCTTTCGTAATTGAGGAGCATTCAGACGCTGTGCGCACTGTGCATGGTACACATTGTGTTGCACTGCGTCTGAATATTCCTCAACGAGGAAGGCCCTTTTGCTTACAGTCTTGGCGTAAACTCTTCTTCAATGGATACGCAGCATCCATTGTAGAAGGAATATTCAGACGCAGCGCTTCTTAGATGGAAACTGCGTATGAATCGTAGATGAGTTTACGCCAAGACCGTAACCGACAGGGCTTTTGTAATTGAGGAGCATTCAGACGCTGTGCGCACTGTGCATGGTACACATTGTGTTGCACTGCGTCTGAATATTCCTCAACGAGGAAGGCCTTTTTGCTTACAGTCTTGGCGTAAACTCTTCTTCAATGGATACTGCGTATTCATCGTAGACAGAGTTTACGCCAAGACCGTAACCGACAGGGCTTTTGTAATTGAGGAGCATTCAGACGCTGTGCGCACTGTGCATGGTACACATTGTGTTGCACTGCGTCTGAATGTTCCTCAATTAGAAAGGCCCTTTGCGCTTACAGTCTTGGCGTAAACTCTACTATGACTCTACTATAATATATTTTAAAAAATTACATTTTTTTTCAGAAAGGGGTACTCGAGGAGGCTGGCGGGTACAAAAAGCGAAAAAATTATATTACCTCGCCCAGCTGCAGGACCACGCAGCCCACATTCTCAGCCGCCGGGACATGTGGAGAGGGCGGGCTCGTGGTCTGTGGCGTGGACGAGGCGATGGTGATCGTCATGGTGGTTCCGGCGAAATGTAATTCTTTCAAGAACCGGGCCCTTCAAAGAAAAACCCTAAACACGAAAAACCTACAAAAATGTAGAAAAAGGAAAAATAAATAAAATTAAAAAAATAAAACTTATTACAGGGCTCTCGACTCTGGGAGATTTTTATTTTTCTATTTTTCAGGGATTTATTTCCGACCTCAGAAACGTCTGCACCAAAGCCGGCGTTTTCGCTATTCGCCTCGAACACGAATACGTCATACAGGAAGATTTCATGAAAGCCGTCCGAAAAGTCTCCGACAACAAGAAACTCGAATCCAAACTCGATTACAAACGTGTCTAGTTTTCTTTTCTCTCATTTATCGCGTATGTCACTAGCTTAGGTACATTCTTATAATAACAAAAACTCACGTTTGTATTCGAGGTTCTCGTTAATATTTCACGATAAAAACAATTTTAGAACCCAATGTTCAACGCTTCTCGTTTTCGGACTCTAATTCAACAAAAAGCTGATTTTCTGTTTTTTTTTTTTATTATTTCCTACGGAATTGCCATCAAAAACTTGGAAATTCCAAAAAAATTTCGTCATTTTGAATATTTCGATGAGCATTTTTTCGTTGAACACTTTTTTCTTCGGTTTTTTAACTACAAATATTAAATTTTACGTTTCTACATTCAACCTCATGGATTATTTTTTGCGCAATCGTCAGAAAAAGCTTTACTACAATTGTAAAAAAATTAGTATTGTGAATATAATTTTTCTCGTAATTATTAACAAGAAATATCGGATTTTTCGTCTCAATTTCAACCCCCATGCATTATTTTTCAAGAAATCTTCACAAAAAGTTTCAAAATATGAAAAAAATTGTTTCTTTGAATATTTTAAGGGGAATTTTTTGTCTAAAATTTTTTCTCGTGATTGTCAACAACAAAGATCGGATTTTTCGTCTCTAGATCAACAGCCATGAATTATTTTTCATGAAATTGCCAGAAAAAGCTCCAAAATATGAAAAAATTATTTTTAATGTTTTTTTGAGCTCATTTTTTGAGAACCTGGAAAATTGAGCACATTGCATCGACGAATACAGTCAAAAAAAACTTCTTCATTAATAACAACAAAATACAGAATTTCTAAGTAGCCAATCGTGATTTTTTTCGTTCGCGATATTCTTGTACGTTGTTGAATTTACGTAAAGAATTGGGTAGATAGAGGCTCTGCTTGTTGTTGGCATTTTTTCTGGACTCGATCACTCGTAAACGCAGGGTTGTTTACGACTTGTACACACGCCCAAATATTCTTCGTTCGTCGAGGTGAAAATTGTGGTTATGCCGTGATAAGCGTCCATGTCAGCATGTTGTGATGTTTTTGATTGTCATCGATTGCCAACTTTGGCAACGACAACGAACTCGTTGCGTCACTCAATAAATCGTATCTTAATAAATTTTCACCGATACACATCACAACACCGTTATCGTAAATAGTGAAACTCATTTTTCGCGTTCTTATTTGAGCAAGTGCCGAGGGTCGATAAAGATTATTCCTCACTTTACGACATTACCAGACTTCACTCGTAACGCTCGTAACCAAACCTTCCTGTCCAATGAGAACACAGGGCGATGTCGTTAGTCGCGACCAATCAGAAACACGACAGCGACGTTGGCCCTTTCTCTGTGTCATATACATACACGCACGCACACTTCGATCATTGCATAATTTTGCCTGTGCAAACTTTTATCTCAGCAATTACGGCATCAATCGTGATGATTTATGGCTCAATCGACGGACACTAACTTGATTAGTCTTAGAATCAATTTTCAGATCCTGACATTGCTCCTGTGATTCGTAATTAAAAAGAATGTCTACCCCCCCCCCCCCCACCGAATTTGCTTTATTCAGAGATAATATACTCGGCCGAGTCTCGGGCTAGCAGACGACAGACAGAGCTGTCAAATGTACTTGTCCCGAGACTCTACCGAGTCTCTTGATTGAGTTGAAGACTGTCGCTGAGATTTTCTGGGAAAAGGATCGTGGGATTTTCTTGGTGACTGTAGTGAGACCTTTTCAAGTGGTCTCTATGTCTCGATGTGACTGTAGAGTTGGATGCTATTCAGGCGCCACGTGTTTTTTATACGCTGCGCTTTGGGTATATAGAAGAGTTATATATGAGGACCGTTTACAATAGGGTTCGTTGACATGAGTTGTCCATATTTGGCTACGCTATGTATTAGTATTGGGGAATATTGAGGAATATATAATGTTACTTGGAATTTATATATTCCGTTATATAGTTGAAATTATAGTTAAAAATAATAGATTATCGGCAAAAGATGACGTTTGCGAATTTACCTGCTGATGGTAAGCTATTTGTGATGAAAAAGAGAGAGAGATAATAGAAAAAAATTATGGGGTGCTGGCAAGAATGCCAAGACGTAACAGGTTCAAGTTCTCCCCAAAATGGAAGAAATTCTCAATGTTACGGTACATCAGAGCACCGGAATTTCGCCGTATGAGTTACACTTCGGTAAGCCAATTCAAGACAAAATATCGAAAATCCCAAATTTCCCAGATTCTCAAGGGCGTCCTCATGATTATTTGATCACACTTGCCCGTGATAATATGACGCGTTCTTACAAAAATAGATTGAAACAACAAGGCGCCGTCTCTTCAATTGTTCTTAACGTGGGTGACCTAGTTTTGCTCCGAGTGAGACATTTATCAAACGCGTTAGACAAAGTAACGAAAAAGTTCTTCCACCTCTACGAGGGCCCTTATAAAATAATTCGCAAAATTGGCGGAAATGCTTTCGCATTGGCAAATCCAAAGAATGATTTGGAAGAAATCGGAACATATCATAGGTGGAATCTTCGTAAATACCATGAACGTTCCTCATGAGTTCGGTTATGGAACTCGATACGTGAAAATATATTTGTATTTGCTTGCTGGTTTTTTTATCATGTGCTTAATGTTTGATTTCTTTTTGTTCTATGTCTTCATCTACCCTGGACGATGATGCGTTGAATTATATTTGAGCAGTTCTATTGAAATATGCGATATCGAGAAAGCGAGAGAGTATATAGGCTATGAGGGTTTCAATCCACTTCCAGGAATTGGAGTGAAAGTGGGGGAGGTAATTTGGGGGGGCCGGCATCCTTTGATGTTGGGAAGGAGTGGGGATGTCTATCGTGTCGGCATCCCTTTGATGTTGGAAAGGGGAGGGGAGGGAACACCTGCTGCGCTATTGTTATTGGGATAATTTATGGGGGTCTATTGTCATGCGATGTGGGGGGTCTATTGTTGTCAAGATAATTTATGAGATCCGGTCTATTGTTAGAACACCTGCTCTATTGTTATCCGATCTATTGTTATCGAGTCTATTGTTATCCTAGGAAAGGGGGGAGGGGAGGGTATGGAACACCTGCTCTATTGTTAGAACACCTGCCCCATTGTTATTGGGATAATTTATGGGGGTCTATTGTCATGCGATGTGGGGGGTCTATTGTTGTCAAGATAATTTATGACATCCGGTCTATTGCTAGAACACCTGCTCTATTGTTATCCGATCTATTGTTATCGAGTCTATCGTAATCCTGGAGAAGGGGGGAGGGGAGGGTATGGAACACCTGCTCTATTGTTAGAACACCTGTATGCGATGTGGGGGGTCTATTGTTGTCAAGATAATTTATGACATCCGGTCTGTTGTTGGAACACCTGCTCTATTGTTATCCTATCTATTGTTATAGAGTCTACTGTTATCCTAGGAAAGGGGGGAGGGGAGGTAGAACACCTGCTCTATTGTTATCCGATCTATTGTTATCGAGTCTATTGTTATCCGAGGAAGGGGGAGGGGAGGGTATGGAACACCTGCTCTATTGTTAGAACACCTGCATGCGATAAATTATCCCGATAACAATAGATCGGATGTCGTGAATTATATCGCAGGATTTTCCCAAGTTCTAGGAATCCCCCCCCCCCCCCCACCACCACCACCACCAAAATGCCCACATCCCCTCCCACAGCATGTAAAGAACCTCATAAAATTGTAGGGAAAATGAACATGCAGACACGGTTTTTTTCTTTTTTTCCTTTTATTGAATTGAAAATAAACAATGTTTACAAAATCTAACAATTCAAATCCTATTGAATCTTGCATACTATCAAGAGACGCGGCAGCGGCTCGACGCCAAGTATTAAAAGAAAAGCGTAGCGCGCGAGCCGGCCGTACTCTTATAAACAGTAAAATAGGCGTTTTATCACGTCACAGAAAATTTAAATCGTTCTCACAGGAAAACGGGTTGAGGGAAAAATCTCATATTAGATTTGAATTTTCTATGATTTTTTATCTTTTGAATGGTCCTTGGTAGAACAAAATCTATTGAGCCAATCCAGAGAAATCTAACATTGAAGATTTTGGACGCAAGGTTTGGGATCCCTTCTGTTTCTTGGAGTCAGAAAGGCGTAAGTTGTGCGCGCAGGCGCTTGGACATACGCCCTTTGCGAGACTGGTGGACATTTTCGGCCTGTGACGTCACCCCCTCCGCTGAACGCGGTATCCCCACTCTTCGCGCGCCACTGAGCGAGAGAGACAGATATATCGGGCCTCTCTTTCCGTATGGTTTTCGTTGTCTAGCTACCATGGTTTTCGTTGTCTAGCTACCATGGTTTTCGTTGTCAAGGTACACGGCTCCATGATTTTTGTTGTCTAGGTATATTTCTCCAGGGTTTTCGATGTGTAGGTATACTTTTCCAGGGTTTTCGATGGGTAGATATATTTCTCCATGGTTTTCGTTGCCTCTGTATATTTCTCCATGGTTTTCGATGCCTAGGTATATTTCTCCATGGTTTTCGCTGTCTAGGTCCACGGCTCCATGTTTTTCATGTCTCTGTATATTTCTCCATGGTTTTCGGTGTCTAGGTCCACGGCTCCATGGTTTTTGATTCCAAGGTATATTTCTTCATGGTTTTCGATGTCTAGGTCGACGGCTCTATGGTTTTCGGTGTCTAGGTCCACGGCTCCATGGTTTTTGATCTCTAGGTATATTTCTTCATGGTTTTTGATGTCTAGGTATATTTCTTCATGATTTTTGATGTCTAGGTATATTTGCCCATGGTTTTCGATGCCTAGGTCCACGGCTCCATGATTTTTGATGTCTAGGTATATTCCTCCATGGTTTTCGATGTCTAGGTACACGGCCTCATGGTTTTCGGTGTCTAGGTCCACGGCTCCATGGTTTATGATGTCTAGGCATATTTCCATGGTTTTCGATGTGTAGTTCGATGGCTCCATGGTTTTTGATCCCTAGGTATATTTCTTCATGGTTTTCGATGTCTAGGTCAACGGCTCCATGGTTTTCGGTGCCTAGGTCCACGGCTCCTTGGTTTTTGATGTCCAGGTATATTTCTTCATGGTTTTTGATGTCTAGGTATATTCCTCCATGGTTTTCGATGTGTAGTTCGACGGCTCCATGGTTTTCGGCGCCTAGGTCCACGGCTCCATGGTTTTTGATTCCTAGGTATATTTCTTCATGGTTTTTGATGTCTAGGTATATTTCTCCATGGTTTTCGATGTGTAGTTCGACGGCTCTATGGTTTTCCGTGTTTAGCTCCACGGCTTCATGGTTTTTGATGTCTGGGTACATTTTTTCATGGTTGTTGATGTCTAGGTATATTTCCCCATGGTTTTCGATGTCTAGGTCCACGGTCTCATGGTTTTCGGTGTCTAGGTCCACGGCTCCATGGTTTTTGATGTCCAGGTATATTTCTTCATGGTTTTCGATGTCTAGGTCGACGGCTCCATGGTTTTCGATGTCTAGGTCGACGGCTCCATGGTTTTCGGTGCCTAGGTCCACGGCTCCATAGTTTTCGATGTCCAGGTATATTTCTTCATGGTTTTTGATGTCTAGGTATATTTCTCCATGGTTTTCGATGTGTAGTTCGACGGCTCCATGGTTTTCCGTGTCTAGGTCCACGGCTTCATGGTTTTTGATGTCTAGGTATATTTCTCCATGGTTTTCGATGTGTAGTTCTACGGCTCCATGGTTTTCCGTGTCTAGGAGGTCCACGGCTTCATGGTTTTTGATGTCTAGGTATATTTCTCCATGGTTTTCGATGTCAAGGTCCACGGCTCCATGGTTTTCGGTGTCTAGGCCCACGGCTCCATGGTTTTTGATGTCCAGGTATATTTCTTCATGGTTTTTGATGTCTAGGTATATTTCTCCATGGTTTTCGATGTCAAGGTCCACGGCTCCATGGTTTTCGGTGTCTAGGTCCACGGCTCCATGGTTTTTGATGTCCAGGTATATTTCTTCATGGTTTTTGATGTCTAGGTATATTCCTCCATGGTTTTCGATGTGTAGTTCGACGGCTCCATGGTTTTCGGCGCCTAGGTCCACGGCTCCATGGTTTTTGATTCCTAGGTATATTTCTTCATGGTTTTTGATGTCTAGGTATATTTCTCCATGGTTTTCGATGTGTAGTTCGACGGCTCTATGGTTTTCCGTGTTTAGCTCCACGGCTTCATGGTTTTTGATGTCTAGGTACATTTTTTCATGGTTGTTGATGTCTAGGTATATTTCCCCATGGTTTTCGATGTCTAGGTCCACGGTCTCATGGTTTTTGGTGTCTAGGTCCACGGCTCCATGGTTTTTGATGTCCAGGTATATTTCTTCATGGTTTTCGATGTCTAGGTCGACGGCTCCATGGTTTTCGATGTCTAGGTCGACGGCTCCATGGTTTTCGGTGCCTAGGTCCACGGCTCCATGGTTTTCGATGTCCACGTATATTTCTTCATGGTTTTTGATGTCTAGGTATATTTCTCCATGGTTTTCGATGTGTAGTTCGACGGCTCCATGGTTTTCCGTGTCTAGGTCCACGGCTTCATGGTTTTTGATGTCTAGGTATATTTCTCCATGGTTTTCGATGTGTAGTTCTACGGCTCCATGGTTTTCCGTGTCTAGGAGGTCCACGGCTTCATGGTTTTTGATGTCTAGGTATATTTCTCCATGGTTTTCGATGTCAAGGTCCACGGCTCCATGGTTTTCGGTGTCTAGGCCCACGGCTCCATGGTTTTTGATGTCCAGGTATATTTCTTCATGGTTTTTGATGTCTAGGTATATTTCTCCATGGTTTTCGATGTCAAGGTCCACGGCTCCATGGTTTTCGGTGTCTAGGTCCACGGCTCCATGGTTTTTGATGCCTAGGTCCACGGCTCCATGATTTTTGATGTCTAGGTATAGTTCTCCATGGTTTTCGATGTGTAGTTTGACGGCTCCATGGTTTTCGATTCCTAGGTATATTTCTTCATGGTTTTCGATGTCTAGGTCAACGGCTCCATGGTTTCCGGTGTCTAGGTCCACGGCTTCATGGTTTTTGATGTCTAGGTATATTTCTCCATGGTTTTCGATGTCTAGGTCCAAGGCTCCATAGTTTTCGGTGTCTAGATCCACGGCTCCATGGTTTTTGGTGTCTAGGTCCACGGCTCCATGGTTTTTGATGCTTAGGTCCACGGCTCTATGGTTTTTGATGCCTAGGTCCACGGCTCCATGTTTTTTGATGTCTAGGTATATTTCTGCATGGTTTTTGATGTCTAGGTATATTTCCCAATGGTTTTCGATGCCTAGGTCCACGGCTCCATGATTTTTAATGTCTAGGTATATTTCTCCATGGTTTTCGATCGCTAGGCCCATGGCTCTATAGTTTTCGATGCCCAGGTATATTTCTTCATGGTTTTCGATGTCTAGGTATACTTCTTCATGGTTTTCGATGCCCAGATATATTCTTTCATGGTTTTCGATGTCTAGGTACACGGCTCCATGGTTTTTGTTGTCTAGGTATATTCCTCCATGGTTTTCGATGTCTAGGTCGACGGCTCTACGGTCTTTGATGTCTAGGTATATTTCCCCATGGTTTTGGATGTCTAGATCGGCGGCTCCATGGTTTTCGGTGTCTAGGTCGACGGCTCAAATGGTTTGCAATGTGTTCTTTCAGGGCTCGACCAGGGTTCCCAACGGAAGTTCTTGAAGGGATTGAAGCCGATCAACCGAGAGTCAAGACTCTCGGTTGATCGGCTTTGAAAAAGAGCCCTGTCTCGACAGGGATCTTTTTTAAAGCGTTGAAAATAGGATCTCAATTGAAGTTTTTATGGGATTGATCAAGAATCTCGCCGGGCTCTTTATGGTAGAGAATTTCAAGGGGTCGCGACGGAATTTTTTCAAGTGATTGCTTAATGGCGTCACTTAGGTTTCTTGAACGGATTGACCACGAGTCTCTCCGAGGTTTCCTTAAGGGATTGAACAAGAGTCTGTACGAGAGTTTTTCAAGGGATTGATCATGTCTTTCGTCGAGATATTGGAAGAGTTCTACCAGGGCTGTCGACGTAAGTTTTTGAAGAGATCTATCCTCTCTCCAGAACAACCAACCACAACGAATAATCCCTTGATTATAAAAAAAAATGTTGCTGAACATTCTGTTTTCCAAAAAAAAGTGAAATCCGTGGGAAAATACTTTATAAAAGTAAAAAAAGGACGCCAAGTATTAAAAACGTGCAACCGCAGTTGGAAAATTATGACTCACATATCTATATATTACTTTGTATAAAAATTTCTCCATCATTAAAGTTTTGATAAATATTGCCCTTTCCAAAAAGAAGGGAAATCCGTGGAAAAATACTCCAGAAAAGTAAAAAAGGAACGCCAACTATTAAAAAATCACAACTTCAGTTGAAGAATAACGACCCAATTTTTTCTTGATATTACTTTGCAATGTAACACTTTTGATTTACTCAATTTATGTATTTTATTTTTCCTTCACTGAAAACCATCTTTTGACCTTCGTAAAAATCTTATCAAAAAGTGTCAAACTCAATTGAGACAAAAAAAAATGAAATCATCGTGCCATAGCCAAGAGCTCATAAATGAATGACTAAATTTCATAGACGAAGGTACGCCCTTAACACATTCGGTTCAAGGGTTTCTCCCCTACAAGGGCACAAGGGCACGCGAACACGTACACGTACTTCCCGGACGAATTCACTGCAAAGATTATACAAAAACTTGGCGTGCATATTACATACTATATTTTATATCCGACATACTATATTATTAATTTATAAAAAGTCAAATATTTAAAAACAATTTTCATTTCAAAATCACAAATAATTATTTGAAAAAATAAAAATATTAAAAAATTAAAAAAAAAAACAAATAATTTTAAAATATTTACAAATTAATCCTAATTCGAAAATAATCCCCAATTTTCGAAAAAACTCCCATCGGGAACAGAAAAAAGAAAAAAAAACGAAATTAGAAAATTTAAATGTAAAAAAAAATGAAATCATAATAAAATAACGAAACTTACCACTGAATTTCGCGGGGCGGGGTTGAAATTTCGAACTTGAAATGCTCCGACAGTTCAGAATTACTAAATAAAATTTTCAGAAACCACATGTTCGTAAAGGATCATGCCGGCGACAGTCTACACAGATGAATGTGAATTGCATAGAACGGTCAAAGTAGAGATAGAAAAAGGACACAAATTTGATTTGTTATACAACATAATTTCCAGAAACTGAGTGAAGAAGATCGACGCTTGATTCGAACGACCAGTACAACGACAGTCAAAATTCCGAAAATGCAGTATTACGCATAATACAAAATCCGAATTTTCTAATATAGAAAACAAGCTACATAAGAAAGTTCAAATCTATATATATAAAAGAGTCGCGTCACTGACTGACTGACTGACTGACTGACTGACTGACTGACTGACTGACTGACTGACTGACTGACTGACAGACAACGCACAGCCTAAACCAATGAAGTTAGGATCGTGAAATTTGTCACGGTTACTCCTCTCGCATCGTAGACGCTCACTAAGAACGGATTTCGTTCGTTCTCTATCCAAAAAAAAATTATCGAAATTTTTTTTTTATTTTTTCAATTTTTTTTTTATTTTTATTTTTTATTTTTTTTTTCTATACTCTTCTACCTCAATAAACGTTCACCGAGAACGGATTTTGTTCGTTCTCCACCAAAAAAAATTGAAAAAAAAAAATTTATCAAAAATTTTTTTTTTCTTCATCTATATATATAAAAGAGTCGCGTGACTGACTGACTGACTGACTGACTGACTGACTGACTGACTGACTGACTGACAGACAACGCACAGCCTAAACCAATGAAGTTAGGATCGTGAAATTTGTCACGGTTACTCCTCTCGCATCGTAGACGCTCACTAAGAACGGATTTTGTTCGTTCTCTATCCAAAAAAAAATTATCGAAATTTTTTTTTTTTTTTTCAATTTTTTTTTTCAAATTTTTTAAAAAAAATTTTTTTCTATACTCTGCTACCTCAATAAACGTTCACCGAGAACGGATTTTGTTCGTTCTCCACCAAAAAAAAATGAAAAAAAAAATTTATCAAAAAATTTTTTTCTCATCTATATATCAAAGAGTTGCGTGACTGACTGACTGACTGACTGACAGACAACGCACAGCCTAAACCAATGAAGTTAGGATCGTGAAATTTGTCATGGTTACTCCTCTCCCATCGTAGACGCTCACTAACAACGGATTTCGTTCGTTCTCTATCCAAAAAAAAATTATCGAAATTTTTTTTTTCAATTTTTTTTTCATTTTCTATACTCCTCTCCCATCATGGACGCTCACTAAGAACAGATTTTGTTTGTTCTCTACCCAAAAAAAAATTATTGCAAAATTTTTTTTTCATCATCTATATATATAAAAGAGTCGCGTGACTGACTGACTGACTGACTGACTGACTGACTGACTGACTGACTGACTGACTGACTGACTGACAGACAACGCACAGCCTAAACCAATGAAGTTAGGATCGTGAAATTTGTCACGGTTACTCCTCTCGCATCGTAGACGCTCACTAAGAACGGATTTTGTTCGTTCTCTATCCAAAAAAAAATTATCGAAATTTTTTTTTTTTTTCAATTTTTTTTTTCAAATTTTTTAAAAAATTTTTTTTTCTATACTCTGCTACCTCAATAAACGTTCACCGAGAACGGATTTTGTTCGTTCTCCACCAAAAAAAAATGAAAAAAAAAATTTATCAAAAAATTTTTTTCTCATCTATATATCAAAGAGTTGCGTGACTGACTGACTGACTGACTGACAGACAACGCACAGCCTAAACCAATGAAGTTAGGATCGTGAAATTTGTCATGGTTACTCCTCTCCCATCGTAGACGCTCACTAACAACGGATTTCGTTCGTTCTCTATCCAAAAAAAAATTATCGAAATTTTTTTTTTCAATTTTTTTTTCATTTTCTATACTCCTCTCCCATCATGGACGCTCACTAAGAACAGATTTTGTTTGTTCTCTACCCAAAAAAAAATTATTGCAAAAATTTTTTTTCATCATTATACATATAACTGTTGCGTGATTGACTGACTGACTGACTGAGTGAGTGACTGATTGATTGACAGACAATGCACACTCTAAACCACATAAGATAGGATCGTGAAATTTGTCACGGTTATGAAATTGGTCACAGATACTTCTCTTCCATCGTAGACGCTCACTAAGAAAGGATTTCGTTCGTTCTTTATTAAAAAAAAATTTTCGCAATTTTTTTTTCCGAATGTTGCGTGACTGACTCACTGACTGACACACAAAAAAAAGACTGGCTGACTGACCGACGCACAAAAAAATTTCCGAATTTGATCATATAGATCCCATCCGTATTTGATCATAGACCCCAATGAAAAAATCATTTGCATTGGGGTCTACAGAAAAACTGTAACCATGATCCTATCTTCAGTGGTTTAGGGCGTTCGTTGTCAGTCAGTCAGTCAGTCAAATTTCCAAATTTGATCATATAAACCCCAATGAAAAAATCATTTTCATTAGGGTCCCAGTGTCATTGGGGACCATTGTGTGCCCAGCGAAGCGGGCGTACCCAAGGCTAGTACAATATAAATTAATAAAAGATACTTCAGGTCCGCGAAAGTTTTGAACTTCGGAAATCATAGCTTCGATCCATGCAGTTTGCGAAAACTAAAGTTAAGATTGGGTAAAATTCCGATAAAAAATGTTCAGAAGGTCCAAAATTCCGAAAAATCCCCCCATAAGGCCAGTAGCAAGTGAGGCTGACGCGTATAGATGGCAGCACTGTTACCAAAAGAAGATAGATTTACAAGCTGTAGGCTGGCGCCCGATCTCGTATTGTCTTTCTTACACTAATAGACGCGCAACGATCACTCTCTCTTTGTTCGCTCTTGCAAGAATGCCATGCCTGAAACTCGGGGAGGGGGCTCCGCTCGGGTCATAGTATGCACTCTCTCGCACCCGAGCGTTTTTGCGTGTTTGGACATAGCGCGCTCTCGTTTGCCCTCACGCGTTTTGTCGTGCTCGAGATGCATACTACATATTTTTGAATTCATCGAAGTTCGCGTGAATGATCATCTAAATGATTGTTCATTCACTGAAAAAATATGGGCTTTGATTAAGTTTTCAAATTGAAAGAATTTTAAATATTTTAAACAATATTCTTGATAAAACTTCTGTAAATAATCAAGCTCTTTTGATGAGTGAGATCGATAAGATGTTTCTTTTTTTTTAGTAGGATAGTTTAACAAGGTCTGGAGTTCAAGTCCCCGCACGGATGACTTTTTATAGAATATTAATCAAATGTGAAAATTTCTTAAAATATTATTTTCGGAGGAGAGACTAGATTTAAAATAAATATTTCGGTCTACGGATTTTATTTAATCATAACAAAATTAATAACAGCATAACAGCATACATTTTTCAAAAAAGTTCCCCACCCACTGCCTGCAGTCCCTCATCGCAGCGTCTTGCAAAGGTAACCGGGCGGCGATCACAGCACCGATTAGAAGCGCGACTCAACTCATCGATTCCAATCATGAGAAGACCTTGATGTTGACAATATTTTTTGTTTTATCAAGAATATCGTTGAAAATATTTGTGGTAAAGCATAGGACCGATAGTCTGTCTCTCTCGCTCAGTGGGACGTGGAAAGTGGGGGTAGGGCGGGTTCAGTGGAACGGGTGACGCCGCAGACCAGAAATGTCCACCAGTCTCGCAAAGGACGTATGTTCTAACGTCAACAAGCGCGGCCTACGCTTTTCCGACTCCGAGAAACTCCAAGAAATAGAGAAGTTCCCAAAACGCGCGATCAAAATCTTCAATAGGGGTGCGGTATGGCTTGCGCTATGCTTTTTCCATACTTGGCGTTGAGCCGCTACCGCGTCTTTGGATTTTATTCAACAGTTATCGAGCGAGAAAATCAAGAGTTTTATGTTATCATGCCCCTCTAGCTCTTTAATGCTGTAAGAGCTGTGAATTCACAAAGCTGAATGCAAAAATATATCGTAGGTACAACAAGCACCTCCAAGCATGACAAAAAACGCGTAAGAGGAAGCAAGAACACACTATTACCCCCAAGCATGAAAAAACACATGGGTGCGAAAGAGTGCACGCTATGTTCCCAGGGTCAGTGAGTCGTTGTGAGCGTGCCCAAATATACCAGGAAAATGACGAAAATTAAGCACTCTTATCCGGTGGTCCCGAAAATTTGATAGAAGAATAAATCGATGACGCTGAATCCGGATAGCGATATTTTTTTTTGCAATAAGATACCGAGCTTTTCCAGAAAATAATTTAGAAAGGTTGAACACCTTGTTATCTGAGAAACTAAACGTTTCATCGAAAAATGTTTGAAGCAAAAGTTGTAGAGAATCTAAAAAATCTATGAAAAATTGTTTTCTAGTCCATGTTTGTATGTGCGAAAATAAGCAAGGAATATGATATGAGAGAAAAGATTCTAACGCGTAATGTTAAGCGCGGGGACATAGCCCGTTCCACCGGCCGATCTTTACGCGTGAGTGGGGCGAGTGGGCTAGTGTGCTTGCGCGCGTCCGTCTGTATTAATACACAAACGAAGGGTCTTCTGCTATTCTCGCCAGTCTCGGTCCGTGAATGCGAGTGAGAGACGATCTCTCTTTTTCTAATTTCTCACGCGTTAACGAGTATTTTTCGTTTTCGGCCGTCATTTGTCGAGCTTTCTGAATATCTATATATGTCAGCGTATCAGTGCAACGTTTTTAAATCGAATTTTGATGCGTATGGCACGCTGTTTTTTTCAATTTGTTGTCAAAAATAGTCAACTTTAAATAATAATAAAAAATGATTTAAAAGAAAATTTAATGTTTAACAGAAATTATTGTGATCTAGTCGACAGTAAAAATAATGAATTAATTTTGTGTCTCGATCTAAAATTGATTGATATGTTCATTGAAATTGAAATTGAATATTGACATTTTTAAATAATAAGAATTTTGTGTCTTCACATAAAACTTGCACTGTTTGTGACAATCAATAAGAAAACGGCGTGCCATAAGCATCGAGATTATTTGAAAATGCCCGCGCTGACGCGCGCAGCCATATAATACACGGAACGCTCGACAATCGATGGCCGAAAACGAAAAATACTCTTAAACGCATGGGAAATTAGAAAGAGAAGTAACTTGATTTTGTCTCTCACTCACACTCCCATTCACGACCGAGAGGCCCGAGAATAGTAGACGACCCCTTCGTTTGTGTATTAGTACACACGGACGCTCGCCCGTACACTAGCCCACTCCCGCTTAAAGATCGGCGGCGGGGCGGGCCATGTCCCCACTCTTGCAATCTCTGTAGAATTACTCTGTAGAATCGTTTTGTCCAATCTTTTTCGCTCATTTTTGCAAATACGAAAATGAACCTGAGAACTTTTTCCATAGATTATTAAATTCTTTGCAACTTTTGTTTGAAACTTTTCACGATCACACATCGTTTCTGAGATAACACGATGTTCATCTCTTCTCGACGCTTTCTGGAAAAGCTCACTTCGTCATTTTTACAGATATGAGTGTGAAATCGAGCAAGCATTCTCGATGTCCGGGCGCACCAACACACAGATGCAGAAACCTGAGGGTTAAAAATATGCAAGGGCGAGAAACATCGTCTTCTTTCTTTTTCCAATTTCAGACGTGCACGAGAGGAACTTTTGCGTTCAAATGTTCAAATGTTGCGTTCATTTGTTTGGAATCAAATGTTTCCGGCATTTGTTCCATTGCTTTGAATTTATGTTATCGTAAATACGCTCGCGCGAGCCCGAGACGCTACCTCCTTTCTGCCGCCAAACGCGACGTCTCAATTAGCCTCTCACAAAACCGCTAAAAATAAACAATAAACTTATATGGGATTTTTCGCTGATATTACTCTAGTTAGCATAAGTCTCACCCTGTACGCTATCGATTTTTAGCTCTCCATGTCGAAATGAGCAGCGGAAATAATCATTAAAAAAAAAAAAAAAATTTCATCTTTCCCTAATTAACTTTTCAGTTTATTTTCTTCATAAATTCGTAAAAAATTAATCGCTAATATGTATTGAGCGTTAATATATATTAACTATGTGTAGCAAAAATTCGCAGTTTTTTTTTTTGCTTTTTTGCTTATGAAAGAAAAACTAATGGAGGAATGTCACTCGTCCCAAAAGACGAATTTTGGAGAATCGAAAAACAGAGGAAGTGAGAAGTCAAACAACTTCATCGGTTAATCATTAATGAAACTCAAAAAAACCGCGAAAAGCAGCGTTTTTTCAAAAATTCGTCACGTCGTTATTTTTTTACTTGTGGTGCAGGCTCTTTGCACGATAGTTCATGATAGGTTCTGTATGTATACGAAACTCAGACGCGGTCTGATAATTAGTTTTTGCGTAATTGCTAACAAAAGTTTTTCATGCCATATTTTGCAAAGAGGCTGGATCTTCTGGTAGTCGTTCGATTTTCAAATTATCGAATGAATTTGAAATGTAGAAGAGTTCGGCTACGAAACGTCAATCTTCGTTTACAATTGAAATGCTGAAAAATGGGTGAAAATTGCGCGCAAACATGAGCGAAAACGGTCAAGCGGACGAGAGTGGTCGTAGAGTGGGGGTAGAGCAATAGCTGCGGGGAAGGCGCATATATACAGTAATATAATACAAGCGGGCTGCAAGCAAATCGTGGATATTCAAATTTGATCCTCTTCACGATCAGCTGGATTACTTTAGTAAGATTTTTGTTTCACTTTGAATTGCATTATATTACACTAATGCAAGGACGTATAACTGGAGAAATCCGTAACAAAAATATTTCCACGGGTTTTTCATGAGATGTGAGTGGGGAATCAGTTTCCGCTGATCCGGATACCACAAAATAGAAAAAAAAATATCCCAAACTAGTCCAACTGATCGTCAAGATCATCAAATTCGAATATCCACAACTTGCGTGCAGCGTGCTTGTATATGCCTCTCTCAGCCCTTACTCTACCCCCACTCCACGACCACTCTCGCGCGCTCGTCCGTTCTTGCTCATGTTTGTGCGCAATTGTCACCTATTTTTCCGCAATCAAATTGAAAACGACGATTGACTTTTCGTAGACAAACTCTTCTACTTTGCGAATTCGTTCGATATATTGAAATCGGACAACTGGCACAGCATCCAGCCTCTCTGTGAAATGTGACATAAAAAACTTTCATTGGCAATTACGCAAAAACAAATTATCGGACAGCGTCTGGGTTTTGCCCTCGAAAAGACCCTGTTATCATAAACTATCTCCCAAAAAGCCTGCACTACAAGTAAAAAAATTGCGACGTTACGAATTAAAAAAAAAACCGCGGTTTTTCGCGGTTTTTTTTCCTTAATAATTAACCGATCAAGTTGTTCAACCTCTCATTTTCTTCGTCTTTCGATTCTTCATAATTCGTCCTTTGAGACAAATGAAATTCTTCCATTCGTTACCATTTTATAAGCGGAAAACAAAACAAAAACGATTTTTTGCACTATTTTGTTAATAACTGAACAAGGAATAATAATCTTGAGTGGAAAATCTCGAGTGGGGGGGGGGGGAGGGGGCAGTTGCGCGTCCGATGGTACTCGCGGTTTGCTATTGGTACTTTTATCAAGTTGAAAATCTCTACTTGCTCGGCCTGTAGAAAATTTCGAAGCGACGTCGCTTCAAAGGTCAGAGAGGACACGGCGTACGAAAGAAAAGATGCTAGCGCTCACTCGCACTTACACAGGTCGGTGGCGCGACGTAATGCTGGAAAGCCCAGCTACCGAACAGCGCTGAGTTTCTATTGGCTGGCATCGCCACGGGTAAAATTTTTGTCACTGTCACTTCTGTTTCACCAGCGGTTCTGTTAGTATCGTGCCCTTTTGTTGTTCGAACCGTGTGTTGCGTGGAAAATTTTTTAAACTCTTATTCTCGTATATTCTCTTGTTAGTTCATTCCTTTATATTTATAATATAGTGTTTAATATTAAATGTGTGACTAGTGTTTATCGAATTTCGCGAAACTTGCGAGGATTTTCACGATTTTTCAATCGAATAAGTGTCTAACAATCGGACTATATTGTTGTGTCGCGTGCTACGCCATTGGAAGCCCTCGCTACAGGGAGAATTAATCTCCTCCGCAGCGAGCGAATCAAAGACGGAAAGATCTTCGAAGTAAGCACACGAGCTAAATCTGGCGAAATGTAAGTAATTTTCCTTCACCCAAATATATAATACATTTTTTTTAAACTGAGAGTGTTCATACGAATATTGAGGGGAAAAAAACTTGTAATATTTCTGATACGATGAGCGTTTCGAAGGGAATAAAAATTAGAAATATTTGTCAGCTTCTTAACAATAAAATCAGATACTTTTTTCGAAGATTCGAATTGTACCAGCATAATTTTATTCGGCAATATTTTTGCACATCGTTTCGACGGCAACGTCTCGATTTTCGTCGCCCGCTATATTTGTCTAAAAAAAAAGACCACATTCCATCGAGTATGATATTTTAAACCAAAATAGTTTATTGGAAAATATTTCAGTAGACTAGACGATTTAAAATATCATCTCATCTCATCTTTCGATGTTCCGCGTAGCTGGGTCTTCCGCGCAGTCTTTGCACGCTGCGCTTTCCTGTAATAATGTAAAAAGTCATTGTGAAAATCCATTCATGATGGTCAATATCTATTGAACTCGAATAATTCAATAAAAATTTCTAAATTTTATAGTTTGAGACACCTATGACAAGGATTTCAAATTTGAACAAAAATTCACCTCACTGCGAAAGGCCTTCGACACAGTCTGTCGGTCCTCCGCAGTCTCCGTAGATGCTGCGGACCTGTCATTAAGGTAAAATTCTTCTATATATCATTGTTCCTCATCAAAGTCAAATCAAGCGTCATATATTCTTCGAGTTGATTCTTAACAAGTTATTAAAATACTGCAGTGTCTGCAGAAAACTTGGTGAATAGTACTTTCTTCCGGTTTAGCCTTGTCGAAATGTTCTCTCTGCTGGCTTCGCTGAGACTGCTCTCTCCGCTGGCTTTCCCTGAGTCTGATATCTCTACTGGCTTCCCTGAGTCCGTTCTCTCCGCTGGATTCCTCCAGTCTGTTCTCTCCGCTGGCTTCCCTGAGACTGTTCTCTCCGCTGGCTCTGCTGAGTCTGTTTTCTCCGCTGGCTTCCCCGAGTCTGTTCTCTCCGCTGGCTCCCCCGAGACTGTTCTCTCTGCTGGCTTCGCTGAGTCTATTCTCTCCACTGACTTTGCTGAGACTGTTCGCTCCGCTGGCTTCGCTGAGTCTGTTCTCTCCGCTGGCTCCGCTGAGTCTGATATCTCCGTTGGCTCATCCCCTGAGTCTGTTCTCTCTGCTGGCTTCGCTGAGTCTGGTCTCTCCGCTGGCTTCTCTGAGACTGTTCTTTCCACTGGCTTCGCTGAGTCTGATATCTCCGCTGGCTCCTCTGAGTTTGTTCTCTCTGCTGGCTTCGCTGAGTCTGATATCTCCGCTGGCTCCCCTGAATCTGTTCTCTCTGCTGGCTTCGCTAAGTCTGTTCTTTCCGCTAGCTTCGCTGAATCTGATATCTCTGCTGGCTTCCTTGAGACTGTTCTCTCCGCTGGCTTCACTGAATCTGATATCTCCGCTGGCTCCTCTGAGTCTGTTCTCTCTGCTGGCTTCGCTGAGTCTGATATCTCCGCTGGCTTCCTTGAGACTGTTCTCCCCGCTGGCTTCGCTGAATCTGATATCTCCGCTGGCTCCTCTGAGTCTGTTCTCTCTGCTGGCTTCGCTGAGTCTGATATCTCCGCTGGTTCCCCTGAGTCTGTTCTCTCTGCTGGCTTCGCTAAGTCTGTTCTCTCCGCTAGCTTCGCTGGATCTGATATCTCTGCTGGCTTCCCTGAGACTGTTTTCTCTGCTGGCTTCGCTGAGTCTGCTCTCTCCGCTGGCTTTGCTGAGTGTTCTCTCTGCTGGCTTCCATGAGTCTGTTCTCTGTGCTGGCTTCCATGAGTCTGTTCTCTCTGCTGGCTTCCCTGAGACTGTTCTCTCCGCTGGCTTCGCTGAGTCTGATCTTTCTGCTGGCTTCGCTGAGTCTGTTCTCTCTGCTGGCTTCGCTGAGTCTGATATCTCCGTTGGCTCATCCCCTGAGTCTGATCTCTCTGCTGGCTTCTCTGAGACTGTTCGCTCCGCTGGCTTCGCTGAGTCTCTTCTCTCCGCTGGCTTCCCTGAGTCTGTTCTCTCCGCTGGCTTCGCTGGGTCTGTTTTCTCTGCTGGCTTCCATGAGTCTGTCCTCTCCGCTGGCTTCCCTGAAACTGTTCTCTCCGCTGGCTTCGCTGGGTCTGATCTCTCTGCTCGCTTCCCTGAGACTGTTCGCTCCACTGGCTTCGCTGGGTCTGATCTCTCTGCTGGCTTCCCTGAGACTGTTCGCTCCGCTGGCTTCGCTGAGTCTTTTCTCTCCGCTGGCTTCGCTGAGTCTGATATCTTCGCTGGCTTCCCTGAGTCTCTTCTCTTCGCTGACTTCCCTGAGACTCTTCTCTCCACTGGCTTCACTCAATCTGATATCTCTGCTGGCTATAAAAAGTTTTGTCGGACCCCAACAGTATCATTGATAATGTTGATCAATTGAATTTTCATAGAGCTTGTTGAATTTGATTTTTTGCTTTTTAAAAAGCTTTCGAAAGTTTTCTATTTATTCCGCATACCATTTAATTGTTGAGTCGATCGCATTCTGAAATAGTTCGAAATCGTCACATGATGTAAATATTAATTTTATTTTCCACAGTTATCTACGGTGCACTACGAAATTTTGTGCCGGGACAGTAAAAAAATTACCCAACGGGGAAATAGAATCGCTGCGGAATCATTTCGAAATTTGTTCTACTGACGACAATGCTCAGCTTAAGGCAGATTTCAAGGTTGCCTTGAAGGATTCTCTCGTACGCAATTTTTGGAAGCTGAGGCAAATATACGAAACGGTAGCTGCGTTGTAAGTATAGAGGACAAAATAATTTATTGATCAATTGAGCGACCTTCGCTTACAAGTGCATTTTACGTAATGCAAGCATAAAATAATTTTGAAACCATGCGAATCGTCATACATGAGTTTCATTAGTTTTATTTCAACTTGAAAAATAGACATATAATATTAAAAGATGATTAAATGGTTTACTATCGAAATTATTCATCGCCGTTATTATCTCCATGACAGGTTCCCTTGAGAAATATAAGAATTGAAGTACCATTCAATGAAATTGAAAGTTCGTTGAAGCGCTGGAGAAGGCAATTTTTCCCGGAATGCCCGGATTCGTTGCAGGCGATGATCCATCAGCTGAAAGGAGCGATGCAGAGACCAGCACTTAGACACAAAAGACGAGCAAAAAGGAGGAAGACCAACTTACAAGGTAACATTACATGTTGAGCGAAGGTGCAAAATAGATTCTCATAGTAATTTGCTTCAACCTTTCATTAATCAGTATTCAAACTTTATACGGTTTTTTTCGTTTCAAATCTACGGAATTCACGAACGTTTAATTTTTTGAGTGTAATAAGTAACAGTAGAAACCAGTTGAACTCTGGTTCATTTTAACAAACAAACAAAAACTATGAATCTATTTTGCATCTTCCGTAATGTTACTAAGCGTACGTCGTAAATAGATAACGTGATCCTTAATATATTTTTCGCTTTGACCTGAAAAACGGGCTGCATTAATACAAATTAAATAGGATAATTAGTGAAAATTGAGTGAGCGTCGTCATGACAATAAAAAAAAGTCGAAATATTATAATGGCTCAGCATTACACTGAATTTCACAAAGTTGGGTTCCAACAAAAATACTTTTCAATTATGTAAACTTCATCGTCAGCCTAAATTTATTTAAAAAAAGAAGAAATCGTTAAGCCGTCAACAAAGAGACGAGAATAATTTAAATAAGTAACAAGTAACATTGCATTGAAATGCTGGAATCAGTAGTTTAACGTTCTTTCGAGCGGACAGGCTGTATATTAAAGTCATGGTATAATTTTCCAAGATGGAGAAAATATTAACCGATGTGTAAGTTGCTAGATCTTTTCGAAGTTTAGAAATTCTTAAATTAATTGTCCTTTAAAAAAACTAAAATCAACTCAACATTATAAAACCGGTTGCTCCATTTGCATGGAAATTTTTCAATCAATGTATCAAGCTTCAGTTCGATCATGGTGATGTAGAAAAACAAAATTTTCTATCAAAAACCCAATTTTGAGTCTGTCGTACGCATGCAGTAATGCAGCCGAGAGCACGCGTTCGCTGAGCTTCTAGCTTTGTGAATTGTGGGCTTTTGCCCGCGCTTCTCGGAGCGTGGATGTGGACGACATGACTCGATAATAGGGTTTTAATCTGAATATGAAAATTTTTTGTTACAAGATACGATATTGACTGGGATTCGGAAATAAAATATAGTTGAATGTAGGTCCATATGTCGATACAAAGACTTCTGATCAGCCACAATGTTGAGTCTGTCGTACGCATGCAGTAATGCAGCCGAGAGCACGCGTTCGCTGAGCTTCTAGCTTTGTGAATTGTGGGCTTTTGCCCGCGCTTCTCGGAGCGTGGATGTGGACGACATGACTCGATAATAGGGTTTTAATCTGAATATGAAAATTTTTTGTTACAAGATACGTAATTGACTAGGATTCTCAAATAAAATATAGTTGAATGTAGGTCCATATGTCGATACAGAGACGTCTGATCAGCCACAATGTTGAGTCTGTCGTACGCATGCAGTAATGCAGCCGAGAGCACGCGTTCGCTGAGCTTCTAGCTTTGTGAATTGTGGGCTTTTGCCCGCGCTTCTCGGAGCGTGGATGTGGACGACATGACTCGATAATAGGGTTTTAATCTGAATATGAAATTTTTTTGTTACAAGATACGATATTGACTGGGATTCGGAAATAAAATATGGTTGAACGTAGGTCCATATATCGATACAGAGACTTCTGATCAGCCACAATGTTGAGTCTGTCGTACGCATGCAGTAATGCAGCCGAGAGCACGCGTTCGCTGAGCTTCTAGCTTTGTGAATTGTGGGCTTTTGCCCGCGCTTCTCGGAGCGTGGATGTGGACGACATTACTCAATAATTAGGTATTGATCTGAAGTACAAAAATTCTTGCTGCAAGATACGATATTAGGCTAGAATTCGCAAATAAATATAGTTGAATGTAGGTCTACATATCGATACAGAGACTTTTGATCAAGCACAATGTTGAGTATATCGTATGCATGCAGTAATGCAGCCGAGAGCACGTGTTTGCTAAGCTTCTAGCTTTGTGAATTGTGTGCTTTTGCCCACGCTTCTCGGAGTGTGGATGCGGACGACATTACTCAACAATTAGGTCTTGATCTGAAGTACAAAAATTCTTGCTGCAAGACACGATAGTGGGCCTTGTACGCGAGAATTCGGAAATGTATATTTGACAGTCAATTCGAATCACCAGTAATAATCGAAGTACTTTGCCGCTCAAAAGTGTAGATGCACCGATTGAAATTTTCAGACGCAATAGAAATTTGATTCGTCAGTCACGTAGATGTTAAGGGAAAATGGAAACCGTGAATGTACGGAAAAACGGAAGAAAGGCGGGGGGGGGGGGGAATGCAATGAAAGAAAAAACTATGTAACGTAGATTTTAAGGGGAAAATGCAAACCGTGAATGTATGGAAAAACGGAAGGAGGGGGAGGGGGCGGGGGAAATGCAATGAAAGAAAAAAACTATGTAACGTAGATTTTAAGGGGAAAATGCAAGCCGTGAATGTATGGAAAAACGGAAGGAGAGGGGGGCGGGGGAAATGCAATGAAAGAAAAAAACTATGTAACGTAGATTTTAAGGGGACAATGCAAACCGTAAATGTGCGGTAAAGGGAGGGGGGATCAACAACAGCGAGTCGAAATGAGATGCGACAATATCGGGGTAAAAAAGAAGGCAGAGGATGCATGGATACCAAATGAAACATAGGAGCGTGGAAAGGAACAACGAAAAATCGTACAGTTAAGAAATAAACAAACGATCACGTCGCGATTTCTGATGAGACGAATAAGAAGATAAGGGAGTTGTTATAAAAAATATTGAGTGGCTGAAAATATCACTGGGCATCATACTCTTTTAATATGACAACATTTTAAAGACGGGCAACGGAAAAGAACGGATAAAGGGGCCATTACAAAATAAAAATATATAGAGACCAAATGCATATACATGTAATAAACGAAGACAAAACTATGTTACGTAGATTTTAAGGGGAAAATGCAAACCGTGAAGGTATTGAAAAACGGAAGGAAGGGGGGGGGTGAGGGAAATGCAATGAAAAAAAAACTATGGAACGTAGATTTTAAGGGGAAAATGCAAACCGTAAATGTATGGAAAAGCGGAAGGAGGGGGGGGAATGCAATGAAAAAAAACTATGTAACGTATATTTTAAGGGGAAAATGCAAACCGTGAATGTATGGAAAAACGGAAGGAGGGGGGGTGGGCAGGGGAAATGCAATGAAAGAAAAAAACTATGCAACGTAGATTTTAAGGGAAAAATGCAAACCGTAAATGTGCGGTAAAGGGAGGCGGGATCAACAACAGCGAGTCGAAATGAGATGCGACAATATCGGGGTAAAAAAGAAGGCAGAGGATGCACGGATGCCAAATGCAACATCGGAGCGTGGAAAGGAACAACGAACAATCGTAGAGTTAAGAAATAAACAAACGATCACGTCGTGATTTGGGATGAGACGAATAAGAAATAAGGGAGTTATTATAAAAAATATTAAGTGATTGAAAATATCACTGGCCATCATACTTTTTCTATATGATGACATTTTAAAGACAGGCAACGAAAAAAAAACGGATGAAGGGGCCATTACAAAATAAAAATATATAGAGACCAAATGCATATACATGTAATAAAAGAAGAAACTGTGTCACGTAGATTTTAAGGGGAAAATGCAAACCGTGAATGTATGGAAAAACGGAAGGAGGGGGGGGGGGCGGGGGAAATGCAATGAAAGAAAAAAACTATGCAACGTAGATTTTAAGGGAAAAATGCAAACCGTAAATGTGCGGTAAAGGGAGGGGGGATCAACAAGAGCGAGTCGGAATGAGATACGACAATATCGGGGTAAAAAAGAAGGCAGAGGATGCACAGATACCAAATGCAACATCGGAGCGTGGAAAGGAACAACGAACAATCGTAGAGTTAAGAAATAAACAAACGATCACGTCGTGATTTGGGATGAGACGAATAAGAAATGAGGGAGTTATTATAAAAAATATTAAGTGATTGAAAATATCACTGGCCATCATACTTTTTCTATATGACGACATTTTAAAGAGAGGCAACGAAAAAAAAACGGATGAAAGGGCCATTACAAAATAAAAATATATAGCGACCAAATGCATATACATGTAATAAAAGAAGAAACTATGTCACGTAGATTTTAAGGGGAAAATGCAAACCGTGAATGTATGGAAAAACGGAAGGAGGGGGGGGGGCGGGGGAAATGGAATGAAAGAAAAAAACTATGTAACGTCGATTTTAAGGGGAAAATGCAAACCGTAAATGTGCGGTAAAGGGAGGGGGGGTCAACAACAGCGAGTCGAAATGAGATACGACAATATCGGGGTAAAAAAGAAGGCAGAGGATGCACGGATACCAAATGCAACATCGGAGCGTGGAAAGGAACAACGAACAATCGTAGAGTTAAGAAATGAACAAACGATCACGTCGTGATTTGGGATGAGACGAATAAGAAGATAAGGGAGTTATTATAAAAAATATTAAGGGGTTGAAAATATCACTGGCCATCATACTCTTTCAATATCACAACATTTTAAAGACGGGCAACGGAAAAAAAAACGGATGAAGGGACCATTACAAAATGAAAATATATAGAGACCAAGTATTCAATAAACTATTCAACGTAGATTATATGGGGAAAATGGTACACGGAAGGCGAGGAAATGTCATGGAAAAATTATGGAAAAATTCGAGGCAATCCAGCAGATGCTATAAATTGTCTTCAACAGCCAAAAATTCAATGATTATCGAAGCTAAAATGGAGCTCAATTTGTCTCCCTTGAAGTGACATTTGCTGAACTCGAGTGTTATGTTTTCTGACTGCGCTGTCCAGTTTTAACCGCGGCTGAAAATATCAATCGGCCAATTCAAACTTTTGAGCATGAATGTATATTAATCAAACCTTAAAAATGGGTCTCGCTCTGAATCGCGTATAGTTCTTGTTCAGGACATTCAAAAAAAAAAAAATTTTGCCGAAATAAAAAGACAAGGACTTAAAGTTAGATTCACAAACTAGTTATGACTTACGCTAATTATTTTTTAAATTCTTTTACAGCTCCGGAGTGCATAGCTTGTTTGGACAACGTCGTCACACATGGTTTTATTCCATGTGGACACAATTGTTGCTGTGTGACCTGCGCAACGCGTCTGGATGGAGAAAGGCGAAAAAGGTGTCCGAAATGTCGCACCAATTTCACACAATTCCCCATTTCCAATTCCCCATTTTCAATGAGCCTGCGTAGAGAAAGGCAAAAAACTGTTGTTGTGTTTCTAAATATAATTTATAATAAATATATTTCAATATAATTTTGATTTATTGATTCCTTAAACCTTCCTTCCTAAAAAAAAATCCATTCATTTTTTTTTCCGTTGTTCAATACGGGAACGAAATATTCGATTTGTAAAGATACACGATACTCAAATCTTCTTCTGTGAGGAACTATATTTCTTAATATTGGCCCCCTCATAAAATAAGTTTCGAGCGTCGATCATCTTGAGTATTTTGAGGAAGCTATTTGCAAATTCATTACATCATATAATTTCAACGACCTTGCTGGAAAGTCTAGAGGAATGACAGACTTAACAACAATATTATAGAAATTTCGAAAAAATTGAGGCGCCTAGACAATTTTTCGAAAAACTCAGATTTTCGTAAATTTCGAAAAATCATAAAATTTAAACCGTTCCACCGCTATTTTCCAAATTCAATACCGACCTTCCTATTCTACTACGCAATTGAAAAATAAAAAAAATTAGCAAATAAAGTTTAAAATTCGCTGAAGCTGAAGCGTCGACAGCCTTTTTTTCATCTCGGAACCTCATATGATTCGTATTTTTTGGCAATTTCGGCAAAATTCCCAGAGAATGAAGAGCTTGTATATTTACGCAACAAGTAAGGAAAGAGACGAATTGTATCGCGCGTGAAGTTGCTGCTTGTGCCGAAGGCGAGTGATGTAATGACACTCGTACGAGTCAGAAACTTCCGCAGCTGATTGTTTCGACGGTTTTCAGACTTTCGGAGTTTTGGCCTTCGGGAAAAACTTTTTCGGAGTTTTGATCTTTCTGAAAACTATACTTTCGGAGTTTTGATCTTTCCGGGTATATTTCTATCTGACTGTTGACCATCTTTCTAGTTTTATTCTAAACATTTAATTTGAGGATATGTACCCCTATCGAATATTCCATTTTCGGAACTTTTTTCTGTTTAGACATTAGCCATTCACGATTTGAATATCTGACTCTACATTATTTCGGAACTATGGACTCTCTGATCATGAAAAGTTGATACAAATTTGAAGTGTGCTTATTACTATGTTGGTCCTTTATTGGTTTGATCCATGACTATTCTTATTCCATTTCGTTATGGACGATTAATTTCTGTTTTACAGCATTTCCGTTCACAAAATTTCGAAATTGTAATTTTCGAGAGGTTCTCTGTTCTAAATTATCGAATTCGGAATTTTGAGCGTTCTTGATTTTCAACGTTCGGAATTCCAACCCCGCCCCTTTTTCAGATTTTTTATGTTGGGCTAACCGTATGTTTGTTTAGAAAATTATCAGGAAAAGGAATCGCACCGGAAAAATCTGAAAAAAATCCTGAGTGTTTTTGAGAGGTAGTACAAAACCTTAAAAAATTATGGACCAATTCGGAGAGGTGGAGGGTCAAACCCAGGTCGAAACGGTATGGAATGCCCCGTATATACGCGCAGACGACACAATCAAAGGCCTCTTGATGCCCATCACGACCGATTTCCATGAAAGTCGATCTTCGATGACAGAAGCGCGACGAGTTTCTATGAGCGCCATGAAGTTAGCTGGTCTACTTTCGGTTTTCCCTTTTTTATCTTGAGACTCGGTAGAGCCTCGACAAAATATTTAACATCATTGGCGGACAGTCATCGGCGTTGACTGTCCTTCCTCGGTGCATAGGATACTTCACAGCAGGCGGTTCAGCGGGCGATATTCAATTGGGGGAGGGAACACGAACTTCAACTAGAAAAAACTGTCATTTTTCTCGCATAGTTCGTCTTCGATACAAACTGACATACGCTATCCAAAAATGAAAATTATTTCATCATAGACGGAAAACGGGATGATCATTAATCTGGTTGGTACATTCGATTATCTTTTGTCTTCCCAGACACAAATTAAGATTATACAAACTAGCGTACTACAAACACGCTCGGACCGTTCGGAGCCCACCCACGTACGGGTCCCCACGGCCCGTCGGACGTACGTACCACGTAACGTCCCCGGCATCCGGCCGGTGCGTGAGGAGAGGGGGGGAGTCAACGGGGCGAAATTATTTTTGAAAACCATGCACGCCAAGTTTTTGTATAATCTCTGCAGTGAATTCGTCCGGTAAGTACGTGTACGTAATTTGTCTGTACATAATTTGCAACGGGTTGCAGTATCTACTCTTTGTAATCTATCTTGGCTATTCAGGAAAAGCGTGATTTAAATTCGTTTTTGTAAACATAAGACTATTGGAAAACATATTTATTTCCAAGTTATCACTAAGGCGCGACTTTTTAATACTTGGCGTTCTTTTTTTACTTTTATAAAGTTTTTACCAGAGATTTCATAGTTTTTTGTAAATGAAAGTTACAATAAAAAATGAAGATGAACAAATGAGGTAAGTATGTAGGTAAGTATGTATATTGATAAGTATATTATGCGATTTGCATATGCTCAAGTTTGGAAACATATCGGTTACGAGACAAATATTTTTCCGCATTGTGCTTATCCCTTCTTACTACTTCAGAAAAATCGTTGCTTCGCCTTAGTTTTGGTAGAATTATTGATGATTAACAATGTTTTTTTTTTTACCCGTACTTCAGTCCTTAATCTGTACTATCATCATTTTTTCAAATACTCACCGTCGTCAACAAATTCCATATTTCATCGAAATTATTTGAAAAATCTATTAAATGATAAGCCCATGATGCTTTGGTTGCAGATTTTCCCTTCAGAAAGTTTCTAAAAATGCGCTAACTTCCTCGTTTCATTGGAAAAGGTTAGCTACGGACATTTTCCATGCATCATGACTCTGAAGTTCGCAACGTTGAGATCTAACGAAAAATAAGTTTTCTTTTTATTTTCTGTTCAATTTTGAAAATTATGGCAATTTTCGTACCGATTTTGTGTTTTGATCCCATAAAAAGATGGATTTCTTGTCCTGACCGAATATTGAATGAGATTCTCAATTTAAAAAAAGTAAAAAAACTGAATTTCGTTGTGTTCCAACGATGCAAACTTCAACATCGTCATGTATCACCTTGAGTGTGTTCCCAAATTTACTGACAACAATCTGATCCTATATCCCCAAGTACATACACTCCCGCTCAAAAGTATGGGTTCACTTCGCGAAATTTTCAGCTTCGGTATAAGTTCTATATCTTGGTGGAAAAAGGTCGTAAGAGAATTTAATGAGCACCGTTTTGAAGGAGACAGTTTAGCTTCACTTTGCCATTTTTTATAATTTTTTACAATTTTTTTTATAGTCCCCACGCGCTTTTGAACATGGCAGTTTTTTAATGTTTTTTTTGCGCTCTGGAAACGGGCTCTCTGGCTATTAGAAAATTTTCCTTGGAATTTCATTCATCGCAGTTTCAAAGAGGATATGAAACACTGCATTTTCGTTTTTGAACAAGTATCGTGCGATTTTTTTTACCAAAAATATTCCAATTTTTGACAAAAACTGATGATTTTATTCAATTCGGCGTATCTTGGAAACGGGGGGTGATCGAAGAAAATAGCGTGAGGGTGAAAAGTTGCAATAGATCATGATGGACCTGGTAAGTTTATTTGAGAATTTTTTTCCGACATTTGTTTTTTCATACTCGTGGAGTCAAAATGACTTTAATTTTGTCATGATTTTTTCTTTTTTTTAAACGGCTGAGCCATTTCTTTTATCGCTTTGATCTTTATCTTGACGTAATTTGAACTAAAAATTCATTTTTTTCACGAAAAAAACGTACAAAAAATTGTGCAAAATTAAATTTTCAGTTCCAATTACAACAAGGTGCTGATAAAACCAATGAAAGAAATGCCTCCGCCGTCTGAAAAAAAGAAAAAAATCATGACAAAATTAAAGTCATTTTGACTCCACGAGTATAAAAAAACAAATGTCGGAAAAAAATTCTGAAATAAATCTACCAGGTCCACCATGATCTATTGCAACTTTTCACCCTCTTGCTATTTTCTTCGATCACCCGCCGTTTTCAAGATACACCGAATTGAATAAAATTATCAATTTTTGTCAAAAATTGGAATATTTTTGGTAAAAAAAATCGCACGATACTTTTTCAAAAACGAAAATGCAGTGTTTGAAATCCTCTTTGAAACTGCGATGAATAAAATTCCAAGGAAAATTTTCTAATAGCCAGAGAGCCCGTTTCTAGAGCGCAAAAGAACATCGAAAAACTGCCATGTTCAAAAGCGCGTGGGGACTATAAAAAAAATGTAAAAAATTATAAAAAATGGCAAAGTGAAGCTAAACTGTCTCCTTCAAAACGGTGCTCATTAAATTCTCTTACGACATTTTTCCACCAAGATATGGAACTTATACCGAAGCTGAAAATTTCGAGAAGTGAACCCATACTTTTGAGCGGGAGTGTATTAGGAGCAGACGTTTCACTGTTAGTAGCACTGACAGTTGCTGGCACTGCATTTTGGAACGCCCGCCCCTTGTCAAATGTTGAGCAAGGGCTGCAGGTCTGAGAGAAGGGGAGAACTTCCCCTCCCTCTGCTGCGTTTCATCGTTTGTGCCACAGCCCACAGATTCTTCAGTTTCATTCCATCCGTTGATCTGTGTGTATTGTAACGGAAATCTTACCATCTCGGGTCGATCCCGTCCCTTCCCGGCTCACGCCTCCTCCCCGCGCGGTCCCGCGGCCGCGAGAGCGGACTGGGCGCCAGGCACAACGTGCCGTCGAACAGTGTCGACTTTTTATTCGCCCGCCCCCGCCGTTCGAATATGGCCGGGAAACGCGAGGACCGGCGAGACCGAGGCAGTCCGGCTACTCAGCTCCATAGCCGAGATACGCAAGGTAGAGGGGGGAGTTTAGGGAAGAGAGTAACGGCACGAGGGCACAAAGAAAATTAGCGAACACCGGAAGCGTGAAAACTATTATTTAACAATTCGATTTATTGACAAGATATCACTTCGTCGATACATGAGCGCGCAAAATAGAACAAAGGTCCGGTCGGATGGAGGGCCGACTCGGAGTCGGCCAGCGCGCTAGAAAGTAATCGGGAGGTAAAGGCGCGATTGGACGCCGAGGAAAACGTCGCCGGAGGTAGCTCGCCCGCGACCTCGGGAGGTAGGCTAGGCCCGCGGTCGCGATAAGGTAGCCGCCGCGCGAGGAAGCATGGACAGCTCGCGATTTGGAACGAGCGGGCGGAGAGGCAACGAGCTCGAACTCAACATCGCGGCCGACCATGACCGCGCGGCGGTGGGCGACTCGGGCCGCGAGAGGCAACGAGGATCGCGGCGAGGCGGAGACGCAACCGCGAACGGAACCGTTCGGGCAGGTAATCGGTCCAGGACCGAGAGAGTCCCCGAAATTAAGGTAGCCGCTCAGCTCGAGTCACGGCGTTCGCGATAGGCAGAGGCACGCGACTCGGCCTGGCGAGGAAAATCACGCCGAAGCGTGCGCGCAAGGCGGTTAATTCACGACGCATTTTTAGACGCAATATTTACGGGCACGAAGGTGACAAAAAACAAAGCACGAAACGCGGAAAGATACGAAGCGACCGAGGTAAACAACGGGCGCGAAGCACGAAAAGCTAGCGCGCCCGTTCGAGCTCCGCGCGGCCCCGGTAGGGGACACGCGGGCGCGAGAGAGACGCAACGAAAACAAGCGCAGGCGCCGTACGGCGCGGTAGGGACAGCGAGAAGGCAGCGAGATAATTCGAACGCGACGCAATTCGGGTTTTTCGACCCCAAGGAAAGAAAAATGATGAAATGACGCCAAAGTAACACACAAAATTGCAATTAATCCTCACTCGGGCATAAGGCGAACCGAGTGAGGGGCGCGGGGAAGCTCACGAGGGAATAAATCGGAACAGCGACCTTCGAAGGAAACGAAGGATCGCGGAGACAAGAAAAGATAAATCTCAGAGGGAACCAAATGCAAGAGAGACGATGACCCGATTAATCGCTCCTCGACACTAATTATTTACACGCAAAATTGAGGTAGAGGAGAGCCCGGGGAGACGACGGCAAACGACAGCCGAAGCTCTCAACCCGCTCAATCGACTCTGCCCATGACACAAAAATATTCGAGCGATTAACCGAGTGATCGGGGAGATAAAGAGGCTGGGACTTACCCGAGAGAAGGCTCTGAAGCGACTATAGGGAAGCGGCCGGCAGAAATGGCGGAACGGTCCTCCCGGGGCGCACACTGAACAGAGACTGATTTCGCCAGCACCGGGAGCCGGCTCGCACGCGGTCGGCGCGCACCCCCCACCGCGCCAAGTCCATCGCGGGCAGCGCCACCGCGTTCTCGGCGCGTGGCGCGCGAGTCGCCGCGCGAAATACAAATTTACACGTGGCGAGAAAATTGCTTCTCTCGCCACTTACCAGAGATCTTGAATCGCAGCCCCTCGGATCTCACTTTCCTCGATGAGTGGGCCGTGACCCGAGCACCCTTCCTCTCGGGGATCCGGCCGACGTTACTGAAAGGGTGGCGGGGAGGCCCTCCTCGCAACTCCACGGCGTCCCATTGAGCCGCGGCGGGCCCACACGGCCACCAGGCAATACGACACCGCCAACCCCAGGCTTAATCCCGGATCCCACCTGACGAGGCGCCGTGTTTAGCGGACCGCGGTGCACGGGTTCACAGCCGTGGACGGGGCAACTCTCGGCTGCTGACGGCGGGGAGACCACGGGAGGCGTTCATAAAATGGCCCTAGAACCAGCGTGATCTCCAACCGTCCACGTCGCGGACCAGGAAGACCTTGGCCGCGACTACGAAGAGAGCGAGACCTCCAGGGGCAAGGAAGCGCGAAAAGAGGCAACATTAGATAGAATTCTCCCGCGAGTGACTTGAGCAGTGGGCAGTGGCCGTTCTTAGGTAAATTACAGGTAATTTGTCAGGGAGAGAGCCTCGCGCCCAGCGACACCCACGCGGTGTTCATCCACGAGGTAGCCACACATAAATTGTTCCCGTAGGGAGCGCCGGTGGTTTCGAATTATCTCGCGTCGGTAAGGTAGAATAAGGTATTATCGTCGCACGTTGTTCGACTCGGTGCTCGTGTACAGCGTAAGTTTCACGCGGTTTTTGAAAAGTAGTAACGGCGGTACTTAATACTAAGGTAGTTGAGTCTCCGTCCGTGCGGCACCCAGGGAATTGACGAAAGACGACTGCCAACAGGACCGTAAATCCGGTCCACTGGTCGACGAACCTTCGTGCGAGTGGCGGGGCGTAAAATGTCACGTCACAGTATATACTGAATATTAACGCCACGACTAGTATACATGAACCCCCTACTAGTATATCAATTACGTTCTCACATTCATTGTTATTCACAGTTGAACATTTTCGGCTCTTTATTAAAACTGCACCATCATGTCACTCTGGAGTTCCTTCTTTTTATCACAATAGCTACTGGCTAAGCTGAATTCCGAGACATAACCTACGACAAATACGATTTTGACTATGTTTTTAACGACGAGCAAGAAAAGCCCTTTTTTTTATCATCGCGAAACAATTGCTCAAAAAAATATCTCATTCGTACATTTTGAATGTATTATTGCCACATCGTTTTAGTCAAATTTTGTTTTTCAGTTCTGATAATACATTTACATGAATTTTTCAATGAATTATATGAATTTTTTCAAGGGTGGCTTCTGTTACAGCATCTCTCGTTGGGAAAAATGTTAATAACAATGAATTTGAGATATCATTAACTGATAACTACACAGTGGAACGATTTTGTGTTTCGAACAAATTTGTAATGTAAGAACCAACACAAAGCCATGGTTGAACGACATATTGTAATCTTACAATTTCCATGCTCAGAGTATTCATAAAAAATGACCTTTTCCCCTCACATGATACAGGGAAAAAAGTAATATTTGAATCTTCCTGTAAACTTTCATTAAATAATTCACATGCGTCAACTTCTATCTTTACATGTAGCAACAAAAATTTTACTACATCCTTTCTGTTTCGTCGTAACGTTTTTAATTTGAGGGATTCTTATTGATAGGTGGATGGTAAGGGAGAAATAAATGGAAAATTAGAGTTTATTTTAGGAAAAAGCCGCGAGGCATAAAAAACCCAATTTATTTACAAACATTCGAACAAGAAAGTAGGAAAATTAACACAAACAATAATGAACGGGGTTGAATAAATGAGGTGTGAAAGAAATAGGATCTATGTGTGTGAATTTTGGAGGAGATAATGCTCGACTCCTGCGAATGTGGATGATAATCCTTTGAGATATAGCGAGGTTCAACCTCGGGTATGTGGATCGGTTGGCCAGACCGATCGCTACCGTTTTTATATGTCGTGGGTCAATAGATTTGAGTCTATATAGATTTGAATGTAATCAGAGTAGTTGGGATCACTCGCGATACAGTTTCGGAGTAACTCGCGATACAGTTTTGAGTAATTCGTGACACAGTTTCAGGAGTAAACCGTGACCGATTCTCAAGACGGTTTTGGGACGAATGAATCCTTTTCTATTATTTTCGTTGCTAGGTCAAAGTTTTTCTTCTTTTTTTTTTTAAACAAAAAATGACATCACGTTTTCAAGGCGTATGTGCTTTTTGCGATCGAAAATAACAAGCGACTCGATTAATCTCGATATATATCTCGATCGATATTTACAATTATACTTCCTATGGAACACTTCCATTTCCGAAGTACACTGGTTACAAAAAAGTCAACGATATTCCAAATATATTTTTGATATTGGTATCAAAGCAAAACCATCGATAACGAAAGTTTTCCCTTTGTACTTTCATGCATGCAATTTCATACTTGTTACAAAAAAAATTTCTATTTTCCATTATTTTACGTGTAATTAATGGAATATTATACGTGTGATTCATGGAATAAATGTTTTTCCAAACGTTTTTCCAAAAATCCGTCTCTCGCAAATCAATAACTATCCAATTATAGTATCCATTTGACCCAATCGCATGCGGTATCGTATGAAACATGAAAAATCAAACGTTATTCTGCAGACTATTCTCATCGTCCGCGAGCTTAGTTTTCTTAGCATTCTTTTGCCCTTTTCCAATCACTGGACTGTAGATGGTATTGGGCGAATCCATGAAGTTATTTTACCTTGGCACTCGGTGTCCACGTCCCAGCGTTTTCTCGACGGAAATCTTTGCCAAGCATTCCTCTTCCGTTCCTATATTTAAAGTATCCTATGTATGAAAACTCAATATTGTCCTTCAAACCGATATATATATAGATTGTGATCCAGGATTTGGTACGTAACGTGCCACGTTGCGAGATATATCAAGAGTCGCGGCAGCGGCTCGACGCCAAGTTTAAAAGAAAAGCGTAGCGCGCGAGCCGGCCGTACTCTTATATACAGTAAAATAGGCATTTTATGACGTCACAGAAACTTTAAATCGTTCTCACAGGAGAACGAGTTGAGGGAAAAATCTCATATTAGATTTGAATTTTCTATGATTTTTTATCTTTCGAATGGTCCTTGGTAGAACAAAATCCGTTCAGCCAATCTAGAGAAATCGAACATTGAAGATTTTGGACGCGAGGTTTGGGATCCCTTCTGTTTCTTAGACTCAGAAAGGAGTAAGTTATGTGCGCAGGCGCTTGGACATACGCCCTTACGTGCCTGGTGGACATTTTCGGCCCGTGACGTCACCCGCCCCGCTAAACGTGGTATCCCCACTCTTTGCGCGCCACTGAGCGAGAGAGACAGACTATATCGGGCCTCTCTTTCCGTATGGTTTTCGTTGTTTAGCTACCATGGTTTTCGTTGTCTAGCTATCATGGTTTTCGTTGTCAAGGTACACAGCTCCATGGTTTTTGTTGTCTAGGTATATTTCTCCATGGTTTTCGATGTGTAGGTATATTTCTCCATGGTTTTTGTTGTCTCTGTATATTTCTCCATGGTTTTCGATGTCTAGGTCGACGGCTTCATGGTTTTCGTTGTCAAGGTACACGGCTCCATGGTTTCTGATGTCTAGGTATATTTCTCGATGGTTTTCGATGTGTAGGTATATTTCTCCATGGTTTTCGTTGTCTCTGTATATTTCTCCATGGTTTTCGATGTCTAAGTATATTTCTCCATGGTTTTCGATGGCTAGGAATGTTTCTCCATAGTTTTCGATGTCTAGGTCGTCGGCTCCATGGTTTTCGGTGTCTAGGTCCACGGCTCCATGGTTTTTGTTTGTTGTCTAGGTATATTTCTCCATGGTTTTCGACGTGTAGGTATGGTTTTTGTTGTCTGGGTATATTTCTCCATGGTTTTCGTTGTCTCTGTATATTTCTCCATGGTTTTCGATGCCTAGGTATATTTCTTCATGGTTTTCGATGTCTAGGTCGACGGCTCCATGGTTTTCGTTGTCAAGGTACACGGCTCCATGGTTTCTGATGTCTAGGTATATTTCTCGATGGTTTTCGATGTGTAGGTGTATTTCTCCATGGTTTTCGTTGTCTCTGTATATTTCTCCATGGTTTTCGATGTCTAAGTATATTTCTCCATGGTTTTCGATGGCTAGGAATGTTTCTCCATAGTTTTCGATGTCTAGGTCGTCGGCTCCATGGTTTTCGGTGTCTAGGTCCACGGCTCCATGGTTTTTGTTGTCTAGGTATATTTCTCCATGGTTTTCGACGTGTAGGTATGGTTTTTGTTGTCTGGGTATATTTCTCCATGGTTTTCGTTGTCTCTGTATATTTCTCCATGGTTTTCGATGCCTAGGTATATTTCTTCATGGTTTTCGATGTCTAGGTCGACGGCTTCATGGTTTTCGACGTCTAGGTATAATTTCTCCATGGTTTTCGATGTCTAGGTCGACGGCTTCATGGTTTTCGATGTTTAGGTATATTTCTCCATGGTTTTCGATGCCTAGGTATATTTCTTCATGGTTTTCGATGTCTAGGTATATTTCTTCAAGGTTTTTGCTGTCTAGGTATATTTCTCCATGGTTTTCGATGCCTAGGTATATTTCTCCATGGTTTTCGGTGTCTAGGTCCACGGCTCCATGGTTTTTGTTGTCTCTGTATATTTCTCCATGGTTTTCGATGCCTAGGTATATTTCTTCATGGTTTTCGATGTCTAAGTATATTTCTTCATGGTTTTCGATGTCTAAGTATATTCCTCCATGGTTTTCGATGTCTAGGTCGTCGGCTCCATGGTTTTCGGTGTCTAGGTCCACGGCTCCATGGTTTTCGGTGTCTAGGTCCATGGCTTCATGGTTTTCGGTGTCTAGGTCCACGGCTTCATGGTTTTCGGTGTCTAGGTCCACGGCTCCATGGTTTTCGATGTCTAGGTATATTTCCCCATGGTTTTCGATGCTGAGGTATATTTCTTCATGGTTTTCGATGTCTAGGTATATTTATTCATGGTTTTTGCTGTCTAGGCATATTTCTCCATGGTTTTAGTTGTCTCTGTATATTTCTCCATAGTTTTCGATGTCTAGGTCCACGGCTCTATAGTTTTCGATGTCAAGGTATATTTCTCCATTGTTTCCGATGTCTAGGTATATTTCCCCATGGTTTTCGATGTCTAGGTCCACGGCTCCATGGTTTTTGATGTCTAGGTATATTTTTCCATGGTTTTCGATGTCTAGGTTCACGGCTCCATGGTTTTTGATGTCTAGGTCCATTCCTTCATGGTTTTCGGTGTCTAGGTCCACGGCTCCATGGTTTTTGATGTCATTTGTTTTTCATCTCAAAAATCAAAATCTTCTTCATTCAAATTTCGGCAACATAAAAAATATTTATCAGACTTTATGATTGAAGGGGTTGACCGGGGGTTGCCACGGAAGTTTTTGACCTTTGCACGGTAACCTTATTTTATTTAAACTTTCCGGTGACGTGGGGTCATAAAACACACCAGTTTTAAAAAATCCCTGCCTCTTCTAAAATTCAATGAAAATGATCCACCTTGGGCTTATTCTTTTCGTTTTTTAATGCAGGATCACGTGAGCCTGGGGCAATTTCGCTCGGAGTCAAAAAATAAGCCAAAAATGCAATAAAACGATTAAAAAACGGGAGAACGAAGGGAGAAAGGGCACGAGGGAGAAGGGTGAAGTCTCGTCAGGACTTTTTTGAGGGATTGACGAAGAGTCTTGACGGAATTTTTTAAGGCGCTCACCAGTGGTCTCGAACGTGGTTTCTTAAGAGTTAGTTAATATTTACTAAACTCAGAGTCTCGTCACTATGGTTTTAAGGGATTAACGAAGAGTCTGGACGACAATTTCGAAAGGGTTAACCAAGGCTCTTAATGGGAGTTTTTAAGGGATTAACCACGAATCTCGCCAGGACTTTTTTAAGGGATTGGTCAAGAGTCTGGACGAGAATTTTGAAGGGGTTTATCATGACCCTCGCCGATATATTTTGAAGGGATTTGCGGAAGCGGTGTCGACGGAAGTTTTTCAAGGCATTGAGTGGAAGCGTCCAGAGACTTTTTTTATGGGATTCATAAAGAATCTCGCCGCGACTTTTTCAAAAGATTCATCGAGATTCTGGTCGAGACTTGTTTCAACAGATCGACCAAGAATCGTGCCAAGACTTTTTTAAGGGATTAGTCAAGAGTCTGGATGGGATTTTTTAAAGAGTCGACAAAAAGTCTTGACGAGATTTTTGCAACAGACTAGCCAAGGGTAGACGATCTTTTTTAAGGGATTGACTAAGCGCCTCACCGAGGTTTCATTGAGAGATTGACCACGAGTCTCTTCGTGGTTTCCTTGAGGGATTGAACAAGGTTCTCGATGAGAGTTTTTTAAGTCTTTGATCATGACTGTTGTCGAGATATTTAAAGGAATTTACCAGGGGTGTCGACAGAAGTTTTTGAAGAGATTTATTTTATTTCAAGAATAACCAACCAGAACAAATAATGCCTCTATAATTACAAAAAAATGTTGATGAATATCCCACTTTTCAAAAAGAAGAGAAATCCGTGGAAAAATACTTTTGAAAAGTAAAAGAAGAACGCCAATTTTAAAAAATCGGAACCTCAGTAGAAAAATAATTACTCAATTTTCTTGATATCACTTTGAAATAATAAACAATTTAGATTCACAAAATGTAATGCATTTTTCCTTCCCTACGAACGATATTTTGAAATTCCCCAAAATTTTCTCAAAAACTCTCAAGCTCAATCGACAAAAAGAAATGAAATCATTGCAACATAGCCAAGAATTAAAAAAATAATGAATAGCTACATTTCACAGGGAAACATGTGCACCCTCAATACATTTTGTGTATTTAAGGGTCTGCAAAGGCTCTACAAAAAAATGCAAAAAATTGGCGTGCATGGTTAACTAAAAAAGCCCGGAAAGATAAAGAATCAATTTAAGGGAGAGGCGGACAAACTTGAACAACTGCCTAAAATAGAATTTCCGTTTTTCATCTGAAAAATCGAAATCGTTTTCATTCAAATCTCGTCAAGATAAAAAAACATTTATCAGATTGCATGGAATGAAATTTTTTTAAAGTTTCGTTCCCCTTGGCTCTCCAGACTTTGAAAAATGATTATTAATTGTGCAAAGAGGAGAGATTTTTGTTTAATATGGAAATAGGAAATATCATCGCGGAAAGATGAATAGGATAAACAGCGAACATTTGGAATAATATGGAATTATCATCGCGGAAAGAGAACAGAAAAAACAGCGAACATTTAGAATTTCGGAGGATGTTCCATTCTCCATTACATGACGTCATAATGCTACTTTGCGCGTGCATGCGGAAACTTCTAATAAGAACAGTGACGCAGGCCTTCGCCGAACTTTTTTAGTTAACCATGCACGCCAATTTTTTGCATTTTTTTGTAGAGCCTTTGCAGACCCTTAAATACACAAAATGTATTGAGGGTGCACATGTTTCCCTGTGAAATGTAGCTATTCATTATTTTTTTAATTCTTGGCTATGTTGCAATGATTTCATTTCTTTTTGTCGATTGAGCTTGAGAGTTTTTGAGAAAATTTTGGGGAATTTCAAAATATCGTTCGTAGGGAAGGAAAAATGCATTTTTATATTTACAGATAATATTTATTTTGCAATGACGCATTGCTTGTCCGTTCTATGCGAAAAGTACCAAGTTTTTACTTGCGTCCCCATGCAACTATGTTTATTTTTCGATAGCTGGCTCCTTGCTTGTCATCCTCATGCCGTTGTAACGTTGTGGATTTTTTAAAGACAGTATTTCCGTTGAGGTGAGAGTCACCGACGCATAATTAACGTTCTATTTCAGAGAAATTCTCCCCCCGCCCCCGCTAGCCCCGATTCCCTCCCCCCTTTTGCCCTTCTAGACGCGGAGAGGCTCAAGAGAGCCGATCCAGCGGAGGCGGCGAGGTCTCCGGCGATCTGTCAAGACGCAGGGCTCGTCAAACACTCCATCGACTCCGATTCCGGACGAAGTCTTCCGGATCGACAGTACAAGAGAGCCCTGCGGCGTCGAGGCAGCAACAACAACGTCGTCGTCATCACCGGAGACGCAGGAGTCACGTAGGATAATTTGGTCCGTCGCACGACTCCTGCTGACTCGCCGTCTCACATGAGATTCGAATTAGCCCGGGCGCGACCATCTTGCCCGCGAGCTTCGGTATTCCGAGGACAGCGCGGCGCCAGCTGACAGGCGTTGACAGGCTGTCAGTGCCATCTTTTCGCCAGGATCTCGGGATATCGAAGCTCGATAACGCGAACGCCCAATCGGCGAGCCACAGTCACGGATCCTTGGATTTTAATTGGTTGAGGAATTCGGGAGCCAGCGTAGCCTCGAACCGGGCCTCGTGGTCCGGCAAGGCGCTCGCGAGGATCCCGAAATTCCTCACTCTTGCTCTCGGCGTGATATCGCGAGCACGCACAAAGTAAATTTTTGATTGTCCTTTTTTGGTGCCCTTTTGGCCTTAGAATTTCTGTAAGTGAACTCGACCCGGCCCCTCCCTTGGATTACTACGATTAACGGACTCATTCGGACGTCCGGAGCATTATTGGTGAGTCTTCATTGTTTTATCGTGGCTCGCGACTCGGCGACACGTGCCCGCGGTGGCTAAGTTTTCCCTTCGCCCCTTCAATTTCCCCCTTTGTATTGTCTCGCGCGCGTTGTGGTTTTCCGCGTCGTCGTCTTTATCTTTCTTATGGTCGTCACCGGTATTTATAAGACGCCAACAATATTCAGGGACCCTCTGTCCCTGAGGTTCATGAGTCTCTTGCCCTATAGTAGTCATTGTACTGGTTGCTGGACCGAAAAACCAGCTGGCGCCCAGAGTCGGTTCTTTTTGTCTTCTTGATTAAATGAATGGCTTTAATTTTCTTCTCATTTTAATCCGCCTCGTGTGTCAACTTTATTTCCCTTTTTTCTCCTAATTTCAGGGCGCGCTTTTTCTCTCCTTTTTTTTGGTGACAAATCCGTCACACCGTATACGAAGTATTTCGAATTGGTTTGGATTCATTAAGAATTTGCCGACATAATCGCTGGTACAACGTTTCCATTTTTTCCCTCGTTTATACAATATTTCACCAACGGGAAATATTTAGTTTGGATCGTTGCTGTCTATGTAAGACACCAAACACGTCTGAATATTTGTTGATGGTGATGAATCATTTTCTCTATGTTCTTCGTCGTTATACGTGTCTGCCATTATCTCGCTCAATTAACTTTGATTGGATCTGAAAAATTACAACGTTGTTTGTTTGATAAAATATCGAATTTTCGTCGATGCGTAATTTGTTTTCTTGACACCGTTTCTATTCCACACTGATAAACACGAGATCGTCACATAACCTTTTTCTCTCGTATATATATTAGGAAGCGTTGCGTTGTAATTCGTACATTAATTATGTACTCGAACTGTTCACTTTTTTTTTTTTTAGATAACACACAACAATATCACGTCCGTATTGAAAGATTGCATGAACCAGTTAATCGTATTTGTAGCGTCAAATATCGTAACACGAACACGCGGCACTCTTCACTGCTCAAAACACAACGTCCCTTTGTCGCATGAAATATTGTCTGTAACGTACTACTCATCTGATAAAGCAGAGGACCTTTATTACCGACAACAGGTCATCGCATCTGCATGCTTACGGGTATCCACATTAATCAGTGTCGACAGCTGTTTCTATTCGCACCCCTCTTTTGTGTGTGTAAAATTGTGATGAGTCGTGTGCGTGTAAGCGAACGTTATGCTGTGCGCTCGTCGTTCAGTCATCATCATTTTTGTACGAAGCAATTAATGTACATCTCAGCGTTAACGATATTTCGCGAAGGAAAAGTTCTTGAAGTCTACAGATGAACTAAAGTTCCATTTTCGAAAGCACTAAATGTAATCCAGAATAACAAGTCGAAAAAGGAACACAGTTATATAGTAAAGCGAGTTCGAAATATTATAGTAAAAGTAAAAGTAAAATCTACGAATCGACAAATGAGTGTAAAGCTGATTTTAAAACAAAAAGGGCGTCCCTGTCACTCACCAAAAGAAAAGTGCGAACTCAATAACGTGCCACAAATTGTAAGTAACTAACAAACGATTTTTATTATTATTGTGAGGGGATGCGGATGTGTAAATAATCGATTAATTGAGAAATCGATCTTTCCGGTGACAATCGATTATTTTCATTCGATTCATTGATTCAATCGATTCTTTTGAGTGCAAGATCGGTTCTGGAAAGTTTTTTTAATTTATTTTTTTATTGAACAAGACTATATTTACGTATAATATCGTGATAGTATAAATGGTAGCCTTCGTTTGGTTTGTTTAAGGAAAAAAATTTGTAAAACAATGTATTTATAATGAAAAATTGGAAAAAAATTCAAATTCCTGCCCGGTATCAAACACCTTTTTTCAAGGTTATACTTTTTTTTTATACAATTCAAAAGAATCGATTTTCTACGAATCGATCTTTTTCGCTCGATATTTTGTTGAGATCGATACACAGGATGACAATTCAATTCAATTTTAAGAATCCATTCTTTCTGAATAATCCGGCATCCCACTAATGTAAATTTAAATAAATCGTAAATCGCCCATTTTTTATTTGAAAAATTCAGGAGCGTGATACACACTATAATGGCGTTTGTAACATATTCGTATGCTTTTTCGTTTTTTAAGGTACTTGCCATACCCTAACGAAAACCCTGTGAACTATATACATCAAAAAATGACAACTCGAAGGAAGGGCATGAAATATGAAACAACAAACAAAGTCTTCAAGTCAAAAAAAAGTATCAAAGCTAATAAAAAAAAAATTCATCGAGGGATACCTTCTAGCGCATGGAAAAGTACCATCAGCGGACGAGTTACCGCATTACGATCTGGAACAGGTATGTAACTAAAAACATTGAAAGAATATTGTATCCAATTTATGAATTGAACTTACAAATGATTAGTCAATAATGTAATAATATTAATATGTTATACAATCTAGAGAGGTCATAGAAGAGAGCCAACGGCGAAGGCACGTGAATATACACCTCATGTTCCTTCCTTTTCGCAAGGGATCGAGGGAATCGAGGAAGCAAATTGTGGCGCAAACTTCAATTCTGATGATGTTATGGCCGAGCCATTTATTTCATAAATCATTATAAATTAGAAATATAAAGTAATAATAGTAACAAAGGTCATCGCCCGATGCCGATGAACTCCCGGACGATGAACCGATATTGCGAAATCCACAAAGCACTCAAAATGCTAAGACTTGCAAAAGACAATCTTGCAGAAATCGGAATATTGCTTCGCCGCTCAGGCCAATGCACTGCATGACATTTCACCACCACAGTTGCCGACTCATCAAATATCCCCTAACGGAATCATTAACGAAAGAGAAGCAACCAAAATGTTTAATTAGTCTTTTCTCCATCGTCGACTCAAGCAGACCTTCTCCAAGTACTAGTTGCTTGGAGTTGCGAGCCTTATTCCGGTCTTTGCAAGATAGTTCCGATTACGCGTCTTCGATTCTTCGCGATCAAGCATCACTGCCCGAGGGTTAGTGAGGCACTGCGGTGCAGCGTTTTCACCACATCTTGAAAACCGTTTAAGGACTCATAAAAGAACTCAATTTATACTTCAACTCTTATATTCATCAGTTTCCATATTTTCTATATTATCTCAAAATCTACGTTTCGCGTAATTTGTGTACGTGAGTGTGCCGACTACACTGTCTTCGAGGAGACCCGCTACGCGCTGCGTCAGCACGACTCAAATTGCGTTCAAACAGGAAAGTAAATCCGACTTATATTATATTCTACTACATTTGTAACTGATAGTTGTAAACTAAGCGAAAGAAGACTGCAATACTACTCTTTTCGGCTCAATACTCTGTAATCACCGTTGTAACCCTAAAATATACCGAGTGTCATTCTGTCACTTCTTTCTATCTCATTTAAACCCCTAATTCTCTTCCTAATTAATATATATCCAAACTGACCATAATAGGTGCGCCTAGCGCTTTGATAGCTATTCCAAATCCTTATTTTATTTATTTGTTTGAGAGTTCCTCTCCGCCCTCTCACGATACGTTCGGGCTTAACATGACGAAGGTGATATTGACACGCAAGAACGGGTCGAAGAAAATGAATCCTATCTAGACGACGAAGAGGATGCCGATCAGAATCAAAGTGATGATTATCAAAGTGACGGCAACACCGATGACGAAGGATCGACGACGAATCAAACTATAGGCGACAATGACGATGATTTCGGCGGTAACAACGACGAATACTTTTTTGCTGCCGATGATTATTATTACAGTGAAGAGGATAACGATGAAGACGATAACGATGAAGATGATAACGATGAGGACGATAACGATGAAGACGATAACGAAGACAACGATGATGATAATGATGGCAACAATGAAGATGACAATACTCGAGTTTTCAATATCGATCGCGGTGAGCTAGTGACAATAAGACCAAATATGAGATCAGGGGTAATTATAACGACCGTTATAGCAGCAGCGCTACGCTTCAAATTTAGTTTTGAAGCTCTTTTAACAATATTAGGTATATTCAAGTTTATCATAAATCAAAGTAAAATACCCACAACGAAAAATGCTTTATGGAAATGTTTGGGACGGAAAGAAGAAAATTTTCAAACGCGGAACATCTATTGTCGAAGTTGTCTACAGGTAATTGGCCAAAATAAAGGACCAATAACTGACTGTTTGTGCGGATCGTCGGGCCCCGATAAACCTATGAAAAATACTGCATTCTTCATAAATTTAAACATAACAGAGCAACTAAAAAGAATGTTTGCAATACCGAATTTCGTTAACCTTCTAAGATATCGGTATGATAGGAAAAAAAGAACAAACACAATGGACGATATATTCGATGGTAAATTATATAAAAAGTTGCAACCACCCGGTCAATTCTTAAGTCACGAATTTAATTATTCATTTACAATGAATACAGATGGTTGCCAAGTTGGTAAATCATCAACAGATAGTGCCTGGCCGGTGTTATTAACAATAAACGAGCTCCCTCCGCACGCACAAAAACGATACATGATTTTAGCAGGAATTTATGTAGATAAGCGGGCCCCGGATTTGAATTCATACTTGAAGCCAATAATCGAAGAATTAGAATTCTCACACCACACCGGTATTACGTGCAAGCCACATGACAATGTAACAGCAACGAGCAAATTTATGATAACTACTTGTATAGTAGATTCGGTGGCTCGATACGAAATCCTTAAAATGAAAAGATTCGGTGGCATGCACGGATGTACGTTTTGTTACGCGAAAGGCGAGAGACTTGGATCGTTAGGTAGAGTATACCCTGTGAAGGATTTCAGAGATCGGAGAGATGCAGAAATGCGTTATCACATGAGTGAAGCGACAAGAACCGGTATACCGTTATGGGGAATAAAAGGAAATACAATTCTGAAAAAACTGTCTTTGTTTGACCTCCGAAAAAGCATGGTCGTGGACGGAATGCATAATGCTTTCCTCGGCGTTGCCAAGACTATGGTGGAATTAATTCTTGGTAGTCCAGCGACATCGCCATGGTACTTTGGTGGCCCCAAAATCCGTACAGTCATAAATCAACGATTGCAAACAATAAGGACACCTAGTAGAATAGCAAGGAAGCCTAGGAGCCTAGATTGTTATAGATCGTGGAAAGCCACCGAATGGCGAAATTGGATCCTATATTATGCCGTAACGTGTTTGACGGGATTAATTTCAAACGAGTACTTAATCCTCTTTTGCAAACTCTCTGAAGCGCTTCATATACTCAACGGTACCTCGTTGAGCGAAGAAAATGTCAATCGCGCTGATACATTGATTAATCAATTCGTAAAAGCGTATGAAATCTTATTCACACGGGACAATATGAGGTATAATTTGCACATTCTTCGGCACACTACAAGAACCGTTAAAGATTTAGGCCAGTAAAAAGATCGAAAAGTGAACACTTTTTGCCGGCAGTCCCGAAAAACTGATATAAGGGTAATTCGATGACGCTGAATCTAATGGTGCTAATTTTTTTGCAATCAGACCAGGAGGTTTTGCAGAAAACGCTTGCGAAATTTTGCAAAGCGTTTATCTCAGAAACTAAACGTTCGATCGAAAAAAGTTTCGAACAAAAGTTGTAGAGAATTTAAAAATCTATGAAAAAGGTCCTGAGGTCAATTTTCTTATTTGCAAAAATAAGCGAGAAATATTAAAAAAACTGAATTGCGCTGGTGGGGAGAAAGCCCGCCTCGCTGCCGGTCTCTACACGAGAGTCGGGTAGTGTGCTGGGGAGCGTCCGTGTGTACTAATACACAAACCAGGGCACTTCGGCTATTCTCGGGCCTCCCGGCCGTCAATGCGAGTGCGAGTTAGAGACGAACTCGGTTTCTGTCTCTTTCTAATTTCTGAAGCGTTAGCGAGTATTTTTCGTCTTTGGCCGTCGAGCGGCAAGCGTTCTGAATATCTATATATATATATATATCGGCGTACCAGCGCGGCATTTGTAACGTAAATTTTGATACTTGTGACACGCGGTTTTTTCAAATTTCTTGTCAAAAATAGTGAACCTTGAATACTAAAAAGAAAAAAAAATCTAGACAAAATTTTAATTCATTTTCGTTATGATAAATAAAAATAATCATGCATTTCCATCCAGCTTCAAAGCCATGAAAATTGCAGGAAAAATTATGATTGGGCGCGAAGTAATTAGAAGTTACATTCGATCAATCCAGAGACGCCCAGTATTTAACAAAAAAATCGTAACACGAGAGCCACCGTACTCTTATATTCAGTAAAATAGGCGTTTGATGACGTCACAGAAACATTGATTCGTCCTCACAGGGAAACGGGTTGAGGAAAAAATATCATATTAGATTCGAATTTTCTATGGATTTTTATCTTTCTAATGGTTTTTGGTTGAAGAGAATCCGTTCAGCCAATCCAGAGAAATCTAACGTTGAAGATTTTGGTCGCGCGTTTTGACAACTTTTTTGTTTGTCGGAATTTCCTGAAGTCGGAAGGGCGTAAGTCGCGCTACTTGACGCTTGGACATACTCCTTTGCGAGACCGGTGGACATTTTCAGCCTGTTTGAAATTATACCAGGACTGCGTGTTACTTTTTAATCAACTTGAAATACCACAATTCTAATAATTCTATTGAAATAAATTGTAATGGCACGGATTTTGTACGATTGTTTCGACACAAAATATTCATCGTCGAGCCTAAAGACAATCGTGCTGTGTTGAGGTGATCATTTTGTCTAATGTTTTATAGCAATTACTTTTTTTTCGTTAATTTTCGAAGTTTATGTAGAAATTATTAGTACTGTTACTATTGTTCTGATTTGTTTTGCTTTCCCATGAATATTGATATTTCTGAAATAATATAGAAATTTGACGGTTCCATTTTGCTTCCTCATAGGGGAAACTATGTGATGGTGAAATTTTTTTTCTCCAGTTTTCAAGTCGATGTGCTTGAAATGTCCCCAAACGTCAAAAAATCATAACTAGGAAAAATGTCCGGATCTGTGTGTTTTGTGAATGTATGTGTGTATGCGTATGTGTATAACTTCCGTAAATTTTGAGCTGGATTATTAATTTTTTTATAAATAAAGTATCATCATAGGAAGATTTGTATTGAATTTGGGAATACTCGGTTGAATGGTTTAAATTTTATGGGTTTTCGAATTTTACAAAAATCTTAGTTTTCCGAAAAATCTTTTAACCGCTTCAATTCTTGCAAGATATTGTGAATAAATCTGTACTTCCTTTCTATAAATCTGTAGTTCATCCTGTAAAAGTCGTGGAAATTTCATCATCCAAATAAAAATACAAAAAATGCTTCAAATTGAAATTTGCAAAATGCTTCCTCAAGAAGCTCAAGTTACACGATACTAAAGATGTAGAATGCTCAAAGCTTACTCTATGAGGAAGCCAAAATGGAAAATATATTTTATATTTTGAATTTAGGCTAGATTTTTAATTCGAATTCCAATTCGGATTTTTTGAGTCTACAGGGTGATTTTTTGTCAAAGGAATATTATTTTTCACTCAACGGTAGATCAAACATTTAGCGACCAAAAGACGAGACAGAGTTTATATGAAACACCAAATCTATTTCTTCCTCTACATAACTTAAAAATCGTATTCCATTTTTACATCTTCTCCCTCATTTTCGTCGATTTCCTCGTCATCAAAATCCGCGGGGTCCAGGTCTTCGGCAATTTCGAGGAATTTATTTATTGGCATATTTTTGTTATCCTCATCTCTTTCTTCTGCTAGAAATCTGCGATGAATCTTCGGCCGTGCTGAGGAAAAAGTTGGAGCATGATAGTGCGCCACAGTATTTGCACATTTGATCGCACGCAGCAGCTCAGTTTTTCGGCAGCTACACCTTAAGTTCTTCCAGTCTCTCGTACACGCACATTGTACTGAAAACATAGATATGTACGAATAATCGTTAAGACTTGGCGTGCGCAGAGAATGTATTTGATTTTTCATATCGTTCGTTCATGATGGTTGAAATTGCACTAAAACAAATTAAACTATTGAATAATAGAAAACACGTCAAGGGGATGTGATTTCTCAACGATTTTCTTTTTCATGACTTTTTGTAGTTTGTCCATTTTTTTATACCTAAAACCAATGAATATCGTGACCACAATGTCTGAACTAAAAATGTATGTGGTTATTTTTATTTTTCAGCGTTTTCGTTAGCCAAAATGGCGGCCAGAATGAAATCTTTTGTCTCAAAATTTGATGAATTTTTCTCTCGAAAACTATATGATGGAGCAAAAGTTGTTCAATTTCTAGACATTCTTGCTCTTTAACAATTTCCGCGCGGGTCTATAATTTTTGAAAAAAAATCCATCAAGTTCCGGGAGAAAAAATTGCTTTCTGGCTGCCACTTTAGCTAACCAAAACGTTAAAAATAAAAACAACCTCGTGAATTTTTCGTTCATACATTGAGGTCAAGATACTCGTTGGTTTTAGGAATAAAAAAATTGACAGACGACAAAAAGTCATGTAAAAAATGATCTGATTGAAAAATCACGTCTCCTTAGCGTATTTTCTATTATTCTATACTTTGATTTATTTGGGTGCAGTTTCAACCATCACGAACGAATGATATGAAAAATCAAATACATTTTCTACGTACGCCAAGTCTCAATCATTATTCGTACGTGTCTATGTTTCAGGTGCAATGTGCGTGCACGGGAAATTGCAAGATACTGTGTTGCTGCGTGCACTCAAATGTGAAAATACTGTGGAGTAGATAGGCAAGGCGGGTTCTGGATACAGATTCCTACTACTGACACTTACCGACTCTGCAGTCGAGACACGAACCCTCTTCCAGAACCTTCTAGAACGTTCTAGAACATTCTCGAAGGTTCGTGACCTTGACACGTGCCGTCATCACGATGACACGTAGTTTGAGGGGGTGAGAGGGGGGTCGTGATCTTGACACGTGCGACGTTGGGTGAGATTTTCCAGTGATCAGAGGGGTGAGAGGGGGGTATTTTTTCAATGATGACGTAGAAGAGTTGACATCATCAAGGTCCGTCGTGTGAGGTCTCGGTGAGGGGGGTGAGAAATTCTGGAACGTTCTCGTTCAAAGATGCTTGCGATCCTTCTAGAAGGATGCACGTGCGATGTCCGATATCGCGATATCCGATAGGGGATATTTAGGGTGTCTGGTGGGGAAACGAATGTTCTAGAATGGTCAAGGTTTTGCGCAGTTGAGATACGGGACCTAGGTATAAAAGAAAAGTTTTTAATAGAATAACAGTCAGTTGTCATCATGGATAAACTAACGCCGGATCAGTTCAAGAAATTGTGCTGTTTGCCTCCATACTTCTGCTGCTATGAAGATGTTGTGGCTAAGCATTTCGACGATGATCCACCAAATTGTATCTACGATTTCATCAACGACATAGAAGCATTCCAAGAAAATGTGAAAAAAGTAGAACGAGACGAGACCGACTGCAACGACCAACTACTTTGTGCACAGTGCAAAAAAACACATGAAATAATTAAGATTATTGACAAACACGTTCAATGTTTTGATGATCATACTGTTAGATTAATTATGCATTTATTTAAACTAAATTGCAAAATCGAAGCATGTCTCTCTTCAGAAGACGAACTCTCTAACGTGTTACATTCAGTTCAAAACTTGCGTAATCATGTGAGAAATTTGGAAGAATTTGTAGAAATAATAAAAATTCCTAAGGCTGAGGAATAATGTAAACATCAAGTTGATTTTTTCAAATAAATTTTATTTTATTCATACATAATATACATGTGAAAAAAAAATTATTATTCTCCTTCACAGGGTTCAAGTATCCATTTTTTTAGTAACTGAAAATTTCGGTGAGCACAACTAAGAAAATTATTGTGATAAGGACATCCAGAATCAGCTTTTTTCGACAACTTTTTCAGTGAAGGACAATCGAACACTTCAAGATTAACAATGCGTTTAGATCCTTCCGCCAAAAAGTTTGCCAACCATCCTTTCTTCTCTGAACCCTTGACGTAGATAGTTTTAGCATTGTGTAAAATGCTTCTGATGATTCCAGTTGCAGCAATGTAGGGCACAGAACCAAAATGCCAAGGTATTCCATGGAAATTGCGTGTTAGCCATGCATTCGTACATTTGTATTTTGCTGGTAAATCATTCCACAAAAATGGTGCTTCGAACAGCAATGTCAATGGTGTGGAATCGGTTAAAGAAAGGACTGAAAATTCTTTAAGCACAAATTCGTTGTTGGGTTTCCGGAAACCCTGCAGATCAACCACATACTCCATTACTCAAACATGACTGGTTAGAGTAGCACCGAACAACATCTTTATAACACACACCCCCACCACTTTTACGTCAATTTTTTAACATGACCGCTGATTGGATTGTATTCCATTATACGATCGTGTATTATTAAGCAATAAGCTGAGGTTTGGGCTGGAAAAGGTGTTATTGACTCAAATTCTAGTCGAATATCAACCGGTCCTGATTTCAAAGACTCGTTCTGCTTTGAACAATCGATAACAATTAGTGGTGCGTACTTTATAAAGTCAGATTTGCTCATTAATGGTTCAGGATCTGTTCCATAGTAGAAACCCTGAAAGTTTACGTACATATCGTAGAGTAAAGCGTATTGATTGTGGTCAATGTCCAGATTTAAATTCCCATAGGGATAACTCTGTGAGTTGAGAAAGAGTTTGACATCTCTGATGTTACAATGATCAAAATGGCTCGCATTGCTAGTCGCGATATTTTTTCGTGCTGTTTGGAAACCCACAATGATATATCGAGGTTTTTCAAGTTGTGTAGAGGTTTTTACGACCCATACATGTTTCGACGACGCAGGTAGTAACGGATACTCGTACAATTCCCACGCGCGAAAACCAATGGGAATTGAGGGATCTTTCGCGATGTAGTTCAACAATTGAATTTTTTGGTGATCAGCGACCTTCACGTACGGTACCATCCATTCGATTTTTGAAATAGCAATTTTGAATTGCTCCGCTGCAGCATCTCTAATTGGTTGTACAATAGCATTCGTATCGGTGTTTGCCCGAGTAATAATCAACTCATGCTTAGCATTGACAATAATTCTGCGATAATCCTCAGCAAAGCCGAGCAGCATACTCAAAGGTATAGAGATGTCAAAGTAACCATTGTTATCGGCAATCGATATTTCTTCATCATTTACCCAACCAGCATTTTCCATAGCAGATTTATGATTGGGATTCTGAGAAATAAAAGTTTTTATAAGAGTTGTGAGACCAACATTTTTACTTCGATCGATCTCAACAGCATTCAGCTCATATCGAATTTCCTCAAATAAATGACAAATAGCATTGTTGACCAATCTCGTTGCAGTAACGGGAGATTGTCCATCAGCTTTAGTTAATCTACCAGATATATGTAATGAGCTTTTGCATGGTAGTAAAAATAAATCTTGATGTTGAACAGCGATACGAATCTCATCGTTGTTGTTGAAGGTTGCTGATGCGAATGGTTGGTGTCCATGAACCTCGTAATGCGCGATAGATTCATCGAGAATGATTGGCTTTTGTATTCTCAAGATTTCCTCCATGGTACGAAGCAAAAAATTGTAACACAACACAACCGTACTTTTACTTTGCTCGAGGTTTCAGACCCAGACTCTTTAGGAAACGAATGTTTTGTGGTGTTAGCTCCTTGAGAGGTGCTTGACGACTGTTTCGATCTGAACATGTCTGCTCGATTTTATAAGGTCTTCTTGTTTCAAAAACAATGCCCATTTTTATGATTTCACATGCAATCTAATCGTAATTACTTCGCCTCTAAAATTTACCAAATCTCCGTTTTGATCTACGAGTTTCAGCTGGAGACTATGTATAGACTGTACGGTGATAGGAAGGTAAGTGATGTGGGATGGTACCTCAACGATCTTATATCCTGGTGGGACAACAGGGAAAAATTCGTGAATAGTATGTCCTTTTTGTCCGTTGATATACGCCCCTGTCGTTATGTTACACTCTACTCGTAGTGAGTTGATTTTGAGGATGGCAACTGGCAAGTCAGATGTATGAGTAATATTGGCTGGGAGAACGCGTGGTGTGAACCCTAGTAATCGTCCAATAGAATCGCTCGGTTCAAAATTTACAGGTCGATTGCACTTGAGTTCGCTGCATAAAGTGTTATTATTAGGTCTCACATTAATGACGATGTCACGATCAGAGAGGGCTTTTTGCAAATAATTTTCAATATGTGAAATTTCGTAGCTTCCTGTGGGGATTGTGATAATCTCTCTATCTACATAAAACTTGTTATTATCCACATTAATATTGGGAATGGAGTTGAAGGTCAACAGTTCAATGAGACCCAAAGTATAATTTTTAAATGGTGACAATTCAATGGGGGGAAAATAATGAGCCTCGAGTGTCGATGACGTGCCTGACAGCGTTAGCGTAAACGAATCATCCATCGTGTCCAATGCTTAACTGATACACCAATTAATGTGTGACATTGTTTTATAGTTCTCCGTTTAGAAACTTGAGACACAAGTGTCCACATATTACTGTGTTATAATCCTGATACTGCTTATGATTATAATTTACGATGCTACCAACACCGAGATATTTCATCAGATCGAGCGGTGGTTGGAGATTGCCGAAACTGTCGAAATAAATTACTTGATTATTTTTTTTCTTGTACGCCACCCAATGCGTGCCAGGACCTTCTTTATCGTCCAGGTTTACAATAGCTGATTCATATTTTCGAGGTCCATTTTTGGGCATAGCATTTCTCATAAAAACACCACGAAAATGTGGAATTTCCATGTCTTTGGCGAACTTTAATAAATCGTAATCAGTGAGAGCTCGATGTGGTAGCCTTATTCGTTTTTTAAACGAAGACCCATACCATTTTTGTGGGGTTTGAGATACAGTCCTTTACCGAGAGCGATTGCCTCCATCGCATTATTGTGACGTTTACTCTCCTCAAGAGCTCGTTTCGCAGAATTAGCATCATTTACAGCTTTAGCAATACCCGCTGCTCCACCGGCGAGAGCTCCAGTTGCACTGAGTCCGGCAAAAATCGGTATGAGAAAGGGTAGAAAGCCTCCGATTTTAGCAGGGACAGGTAGAATCCTTGGTGACTGAATATTCTTCTTAGCACCAGCATTTTTTACAGCTGCGCGAGCACCTTTTAGAGCCGAATCTACTGCATTTGCACCCGGAAGCATCGAAGCTTTTGCCGCTTTAATTATGTGTTTAAGTGACACTTTTTTCTTCAACTTCCTTTTTGCACCCATACCGAGTTTCCTTTTAACCTTCATCGTATTTGCTACAGTCCACGCTGTTGCTTTTTCACCAAAACTAGCGTCTTTCGCCAGTACACGTTTCCAAGCTTTCTCCGCAAGGATTCTATCTGCCTCGTGTCGAGCACTGAGATTATCTCGACTTTTTGAGTATGCTATATCGTGTTCTTTGCACGCAGCGTCGAGCGCATTAATTCCAGGATCACCACGTGCAAGTCTTTTTGTCAGTTTTGTACCAGGACCGCAGTACTGATATCCTGGTACGTGTAGTTCGATGGGGAGTTTGTTGATAATATCGTTAACGAATCCTTCACCACGCTTATGTGCGATCATAACGTACTGACGAATCGTTCAAAACTGAACAACACTTTCTGGGAATATTCTATTTATAGCCTATTTCTTTTGTCACCTACCGAGCCATATCGTCCTGGCCCAACTTTTCCTGTAAATGGTTGACTACCCTCAATCTTTTCCCTGGAAGAGGTGTTAGAAGATGGAGGAGAGCGTCGATGGATTTCTTCTGCAAATTTTTGCAAGCTTTTAGAAATGGGATTGGATGAATCTCTTGAATTATCCATGTTGTTCGTCGAAAGTACGCAGTGAAACTGAAAAGAAATCTTGGTCCACGCTGTATTTATTGTCTCCTTTATAAGGGTGACATTCATGCGTTTGATGTCAGTCACTCTCAAGATGAGGTTCAAAGATCAATCAATTAAACTGCCTATGCAGAATTTTGACAAGTTTGTGCAGCAGAATGTGCGTGAAAGACGTCACGGAGAATTATTGCCGAGCAGTGTGCGTGCTGTATTTTGCGGTCCTTCAAATTGTGGAAAGACCAACGCTCTCCTCACCCTCATAACACATCCAAATGGTTTGAGATTTGAGAATATTTACGTATACTCAAAATCATTAAATCAACCAAAGTACAGATTTCTCAAAAGTTTACTCGAGACTGTTCCGGGAATAGGATATTTCCCTTTCACAGACCACGAGCAAGTGATTAAACCGGAGGATACTAAGCCAAACTCTATCATGATTTTCGACGATGTTGCCTGTGAAAAACAAGATAATATGCGGGCCTTTTTCTGTATGGGTCGACACAAGAATGTTGACTGCTTTTATCTCTGTCAAACGTATGCGCGTATTCCTAAACATCTCGTACGTGACAATACTAACTTACTAGTATTATTTCGTCAGGATGAGATGAATTTAAAGCATATTTATGATGACCATGTTAATACTGATATGTTATATGTACAATTCAAAGATCTATGTTCGGTTTGCTGGAATGAAAGTAAATATGGATTTGTTGTGATAGACAAGGACAGAGCGTTGGATAATGGTCGTTATAGGAAGGGTTTTGACTGCTTTATAAAGTTGCAATCTCCACCAATATAAGCACAGTTGGCCTGTTGATTCGATGGTGTCAATATGGAGAGCGCTAAGATTGATAACGAGAAAAACGTATTGCGTCAAATAGCAAGTGCTAGCAACGCAATTCGGCGAAAACATAAAATGCTAAAAATGGGAAAAATTGCAACCGAGAAGGAATTGAGTGAAGTCTTCAAACCTGTAGTAACACCGTTGCAAAAGCTCGTCGATCGTTCGACAAAGTTAGATAAAATCAAGGAAGAAAATCTAAAACAAGAAGCGGCGGATGAACAAGAATTGGGAGCTGTGAAGGAGGAGGAGGGAGATTTTGACAACACTTTCATGACCGCAGATGACGATGATGATATTGGTGATTATCAATCACAAGTATCTGATTCATCATCCGGCAAAGATGTGATGCAAGACGAAACATCCCCTCAACAAGTTTCCTCTGGTGAGTCACCTGTCGAGCAGTACCTACGAATGTTCGAAACGAGTGAACAGAAAGAGCTGGATGACTCGTATGGTGTTCGAAAACTTAGAGGAGGTGTTTTAATGATCGGTGATTCACCTGTAACTTTTGACAACAACGTTATGACTGTTAAGAATCAGTCTTTTGAATTATCTCCTGGTTTGTTAGAATTAATATTTAAAAAATCACCAAACAGAGAGATCGTCACAGCATCAGATATGGACAAATATTGTACGATAATCTCTAGCACGAATGCACATAGGAAATATTATAAACCAAACGAACCCATCCGCACAAAAGGCATTAAATACAAAAATATTATTGCCAATATGCCTTTATCACCAAAACAGAAAATCGGTAAATCTTTACCACGCTATATGGTTGCAAAGAAACATAGAACAATCGATTATGTTCATTGGGATGATCCTAATGAACTTGTCAGTAGATTGCGTCTTCTTCTTGCATCACAAGCCGCTGGTAATACAAGTCATACCAACGAAATTATTTCTATTGTTGAAGAGTTGCGTGAAGCTGAAATTATTCATTAGACAGTCCGCACTCCTTAGATTCATTTGAAACATGAGCGTTGACGTGTTTGGACGGCAGTTATCAAAGAAAGGTGGAAGCGGTCTTCCAGGAAGACGCGGTCCTCCCGGTGATGGATTTAAAATTACCCTCGATGGTCAATATGATATAGATAATAGAAGATTGTGCAATGTTGCTCCAGCCATAGCACAAGATGATGCTGTATCTGTAAGAGTGATGCAGAGTGCTTTGCAAGAAAAAGTTGAACTTGTAAACGTCATAACATCTTCTCTGCGAAATGATGTCGACGATCACGAGATCATGTTCAGAGGTCTTGAGACGCAATTTCAAGACACTATTAAACGTCAGCATATCGATAGTGAGACGTTACAAGATCTCATTACACGCAACTCGCATCTCATTGCTCATCTGGAAGGGCGGCTAAGAACAACTGAGAATCTTAGCTCCAGTAATGAGAGTAGCCTGATGATTCACAGCCTCGAATCCCGTGTCAAAGATGGCATAAAAGATCTTGAATCTTCAACCAAAGCTCAACAAGAATGGATCCTCCGAAATTCTCAAATAATATCCGAACTGAATAATCGACTCGACGCTTTAGAACATGGAGAAAGCAGCGGTAGCAGAAGAGCTTCATAGACCTGCGAGAAGAAATTATCCACGCCGTCATGTCGTAATGCGTGGTATAGATGAAATTTGGCAGGCTGATCTTGTTGACATGTTAGCATACGCTCAATTTAATAACGGTTACAAGTATCTACTGACAATCATTGATATTTTTTCAAAATATGCTTGGGTCGTTGCAACCAAATCAAAAAGTGGTAAGGATGTGACTAATGCTATGAACTCTGTACTGAAAAAGGGTCGTGTACCAAAGAAATTGCATGTCGATCGTGGCAAACAGTTTTATAATAATGAAATGAAAGCTCTCCTTCAACGGCATGGAATCATCATGTACTCAACTTGCAGTAACATGAAAGCATCGATATGTAAGCGTTTTAACCGTACTCTCAAGGGTAAAATGTGGAAACAATTTACTCTACGAGGATCGTACAAGTGGATTGATATTATAGACGATTTGGTACTGGATTACAATAATACTAAACATCGTACGATTGGAATGAAACCAAATGATGTTAATGTTCAAAACGAAAAAAGTCTTTTGTTGAATGTATACGGAAAATTGAAAAGTAACAGAACGAAAAAAATAAAATTCAAGGTTGGTGATAAAGTGCGAATCAGTAAATACAAGCACGTTTTCGAAAAAGGTTATACGCCAAATTGGACAACAGAAATATTTACCATTAGTCAAGTTGTTAATACTAAACCTGTGACGTACAAGCTCAAGGATTACCAGGATAAACCGATCGACGGTGGCTTCTATCAGGAGGAACTTAGCACGGTCAAATATCCAAATGTTTACTTAGTAGAAAAAGTTGTGCGGAAACGTGGAAATAAATTGCTCGTTAAGTGGTTAGGTTTCGATGACTCTCACAATAGTTGGATAAGTGAATCTGATGTATAATTTTTTTCATACCGATTTTTTAATTTTTGTGCGAAAAGAGGAGAAGAATTGAAAAAAATGTATCATTCTGTAAACCAATCGACATGTCACGTACATTTCGTATAAGGTCTTTGAAATAAAAAACGATGAATGTATTGAAAGACTTTTTATTTCATCATACATACTACGTTTACTAATTTATTTACACAACGTGTAGCCCCATGGAAGCGTGTCCATCTTATCTGGAAATATGATCCGCTTAGTATCTTGCCAGCTCAAGGCTATTTTATTTTGCTTCACTGTGTGAACCTGATGTTTTGTACTCTGAATTAAATTTTGACTTTGCACAAGATTTTTGTGTTGTAGAGCACAATTCAGATAATCATCAAACGTAATTTTTTTGAGAGTCGACTTTTTGACTCCTTTCGCTCGTTTTTTGTCTTGATCATCGCCTAGGACTTTAAACGCATACAATTTTGCTCTCAAGCCTATGAACTCTGTCATAATTTTTCCATTATTTTCATCTTTCATCAAGCCTATAACTTTTTTATTCACTCGAGGCATTTTGTATACATTATCGGGAGGATAGTCAGACGTATCGAATTTATCTAAATCTTTCTTCATAGCTTCATATATATCTATACCTGTGAAATGGTATAACAGACTGTCTGTATCGGTATACATCAACTTGGCTTGTTCCCCGAATCAATCTTTTACATAATTGTAATGAAAGTCATAAATATAACTTTTAGCAAGATCGAGGATTGAAAATCTGACATACATAGGTTTATCAAACTTAATTTTCGTACGACGGAGTTCAAGGATCACCATATCTTCATCAAAAATGGTACAGCTATGAAAGTTTGGTTTTGCTATAAGTGCTCTTGCTCCATAGCGTCCATCCCATTTGGTGATTAGTCTAACATCTCTGTATTTCCTAACATTTTCCAAAGTTTTACCAAAAACAGCGTTATTCATGAGTTTGTAAAAGTTTTTTTCAAAATCATTGGTAGATTTTTTTCTCAAATCCGTGTTCAAATCTATATATTTTCGAAGCCATGGTGCCTGCTTGAATTTTAATATTCGATGAATTTTTTTTAACTTCATGCCCAAGCTCAGATACTGCTTCAAGTTCTTGTAATGAATTACCAAAAAGTAAAAATAACGCCAAGTATTAAAAGATCGCATCTTGAGTTACAATTTTTTCCTTGCAGGTATCACTTTTCAAAAATAAATCAATCGCACTTACGAAAAAAAGAAATTGAATCGGAAAAAATTTCAATCCCTACAAAGGGCCACTGCAATAATTATCCAGAGAAATTCTTACGCGTAAAGTTCAAAAATTGAACGAGCAAAAAAAAATTGAAATCATTGGTTTCGGTAGCAGCCAAGAATCGGACGTACCGACCATTATCGGTACTGTAACAACATGTTGTCAAAGGGCACTGAAAAACCAATGCGAAAACTTGGCGTGCATGGTTAAGTAAAAAAGCCCGGGAAGATAAAGAATCTGTTTTCGCGGAGAGGCGGGTACAGCACATTAATCGCCCAAAAAATGAAATTTTTATATTTTCATTAATCTCTAAAATCTAAATCTTTTCAATTCAAATTTCGTAAAAATGATGATTTCCGTAACAATCATAATTTTTTTTTGGTGGGGTGACCCGTTTCGCCCGTCTGTTCCGCTTTGCCTGGCTCTTGGAGAGGTGGAGCGACAGCACAACAATGGCCTAAAAAAATAAAATTTTCTGCCCTCCGGCCCGAAATTCCGGCTGCGTCGGACAGAAAAATCTTATACACACCTCGGCCAGGAAAAAGTAAAGCCTCAGACCACATGTTTGTCAGCCTCGGCTTCGCCTCGGCCGACAGTGACTACGTGTGATCTGAGACTTTTCTCATTTTCCTGCCCTAGGTGTGTAATATACTATTTTACATTTTCATTAATCTCTAAAATCTAAACCTTTTCAATTCAAATTTCGTAAACATGATACTTTTCGTAAAAATCATAATTTTTTTTGGTGAGGTGACCCGTTTCGCCCGTCTGTTCCGCTTTGCCTGGCTCTTCCTCAATTGAAAAGACTATCATGAATTGCGCAAACAAAAGAAATTCTCATTTAATATGCAAATACATGGATGTACACGGTTTATCGAATCGGGGAGGAAGACCAGAATAAACAAAGAAAATTCCGGATAAGCCATAAATAGGTGGCTGGAAAGGATAGAATGGAGGTCTCAAATATGCAAATCTGCAAAAGGGCTCGCATTGGTTCATTTCCCAATCCATGACGTCATACTGCTACTTTGGGCGTGCATGGAGCGAGTTTCTGAAAAGTACAATGACACAGCCCTCCGCCGAACTTTTTCACTTAACCATGCACGCCAAGTTTTCGCATTGGTTTTTCAGTGCCCTTTGACAACATGTTGTTACAGTACCGATAATGGTCGGTACGTCCGATTCTTGGCTGCTACCGAAACCAATGATTTCAATTTTTTTTTGCTCGTTCAATTTTTGAACTTTACGCGTAAGAATTTCTCTGGATAATTATTGCAGTGGCCCTTTGCAGGGATTGAAATTTTTTCCGATTCAATTTCTTTTTTTCGTAAGTGCGATTGATTTATTTTTGAAAAGTGATACCTGCAAGGAAAAAATTGTAACTCAAGATGCGATCTTTTAATACTTGGCGTTATTTTTACTTTTTGGAAGTTTTTTCCACGGATTTTACGTCTTTTTGGAATTTGCTTTATTCATTTTTTTAGGGAAACTGTAACTTGAGATGCAATCTTTTGATACTTGGCGTTCTTTTTGCTTTTTGAAAGTTTTTCAATGGTATCTATTTACGAAAAAATTCATCATTAAAGAAGAGAATATATGATTATTTTTTTATTGCTAAAAATGTATAATTTTCAATGAAATGTGCATTAATTAATCAAATTATTCCAATCATCCATTTTCGAATGAAAATCGATTTTTTTCTTTTGAAATAATTGAATTTGCAATCAAAATTTATTGAGAATTTGATTTTAATTTGAAATTAATTGATTCTGACAAAATTTGATTAATGAATGAAAAATGCATTAAAAAGACATTTTTTGAATTTAAAGAATAATTAAAAGTAATTCTTCATAAAAATAAACAGTTTTTTAATAAATTTCAATCGATTGATTAAATTGTTGATTGTTTCCAAAAAATGTACACTGCCGCTCAAAAGTTTAGATACACTACCCAATATTTCTTGCGGCACAAAAAGTTTAATAACTCTGTCAAAAAAGAAGATTTTCCAATTTTCGAAGCGGCGTTTTAAAGGGGATAAATCCAGCTTCAGTTTGCTCCGTTCAAATATTTTTTATGATTTTTTTTCGACTCAGTACAGACTTTGGTTTGTGACTGTTTTTAGGCTTTTTTTTGACCATATTATAAAATTTTTCTTGCAATTTTATTCATCGCAGTTTCAAAGAGGATTCCAAACACTGCATTTTCGTTTTTGAAAAAGTATCGTGCGATTTTTTTTACCAAAAATATTCCAATTTTTGACAAAAATTGATAATTTTATTCAATTTGGCGTATCTTGAAAACGGCAGGTGATCGAAGAAAATAGCAAGAGGGTGAAAAGTTGCAATAGATTATGATGGACCTGGTAGATTTATTTCAGAATTTTTTTCCGACATTTGCTTTTTTATACTCGTGGAGTCAAAATAATTTTAATTTTCTTATGATTTTTTCTTTTTTTGAGACGGCGGAGGCATTTCTTTTATTGTTTTCATCAGCATCTTGTTGTAATTATAACGAAAAATCTAATTTTGCACAATTTTTTGTACGTTTTGTTCGTGAAATAAATTAATTTTTAGTTCAAATTACGTCAAGATAAAGATCGAAGCGATAAAAGAAATGGCTCAGCCGTTTAAAAAAAAGAAAAAATCATGAGAAAATTAAAATCATTTTGACTCCACGAGTATGAAAAAATAAATGTCGGAAAAAAATTCTGAAATAAATTTACCAGGTCCATCATGATCTATTACAACTTTTCACCCTCTTGCTATTTTTTTCGATCACCCGCCGTTTTCAAAATACGCCGAATTGAAAAAAATTATCAATTTTTGTCAAAAATTGGAATATTCTTGGTAAAAAAAATCGCACGATACTTTTTCAAAAACGAAAATGCAGTGTTTGATATCCTCTTTGGAACTGCGATGAATAAAATTGCAAGGGAAATTTTCTAATAGCCAGAGAGCCCTTTTCCAGAGCCCAAAAAAACATCAAAAAACCGCATTGTTCAAAAGCGCGTGGGGAATATAAAAAAAATTGTAAAAAATTATAAAAAAAAGGCAAAGTGAAGCTAAAACTATCTCCTTCAAAACGGTGCTCATTAAATTCTCTTACGACCTTTTTCCACCAAGATATAGAACTTATACCGAAGCTGAAAATTTCGCGAAGTGAACCCATACTTTTGAGCGGGAGTGTACATAAGGTGAAAAGTGAATCAATTTTTTTTTTAAATGAATATATATCTATAATATGGATATATATAGGGAGTAAATAGGTTGCATAATAGGGTAATTTAAAAAGTAGACGTATGTGTGTGAGAGTGGAATATATGAGGGAAATAGGTTAAATGTATTAAGTATATAAAGTATATATAAGGTAGAAAATGAAAAATAATAGGAAAAGATAAATATATATTATATGTACATGATAGGGTATATGAGAAGGTATACGGGTATGTGTGAAAGTGGAATATATGAGATAAAAAGGTGAAACATATGAAATATATTAGGTGAAAAGTGAAAAATGATGAAAAAAGGTGAATATATATATACATAATATGTATATAATATGTATATATATATATATATTTATATATAGACTGTACGAAAAAAATCATTACTTTATTTATTTATTTTTATATTACTAAGATATCTCATTATTTGTTAAATTCGAATTTAAATAATTGAAATTGAAAAACGTACGACGAAACGCGATGACGTCACAGCGGGACAAATGTCCCCTTTTGAGACAAATTCTCAAAAATTTTTCACCAACATCATCGTTCTCAGAATAGACCGAGTCGATTTTGTTGCAACAAAGACCAATCGGAAGAGAAAAATCGAAAAAAATTCAATAGAAAAATTGACATTGTTTGGTCCAGCCGTTTATCTGTGAGATCGATTTAAAGGCGCTGTGACGTCATCACTTCCGGTATATTCGCGTATATAAGAGTGCGGTAGCTTTCTTTTAATACTTGGCGTCGAGCCGCTACCGCGTCTCTTGATATATTTCTCCTTTGGCAATAAAGTAGTTGTTAACTTTGATATCTTGGATCCTGGTGGTGTGAAATGCTCAGGACACAACGGCAAGTCTTTGTGGGTTTCTTGCAGTTCCTGTGGATATTTTAGGTCAACTTCCAGTATATAACCAGTGGGGGAATCGTCTGGAACACTTAATACGTCAACGTCTGATACCCATTCAAAACCTGCATACGGTAGACACTGACTCATAGCTGCGCCATACAAATTGTTTACATCGTAATACATGAGATAAGATGTTTCTTGAGTGGGATCGTACGCTGCTCCCATATACTTATTATTTGCCTTAGCGTATCTGTTTGAACACTGAGCTACACCGCCTCAAATGCCTCTTTCCAAAAACAATAACATATCGATGTCAACGAGCAGTTCGAGCGTCACACCCGTACATTTAAGCATCGCATCAAACGCAAGGCCTGGCGCTGTGTAATAGTGTAGAGGATCCAAACTATATGTAGTCAAACAATTACGTCTGAAATTCTCAAATACGTCAGCTAAAAGCAGAACATCGGTTTGTAAATACAAGTCAGAGTACTGACCTAGGGTTTTGATACCAAACTCTTGCCAAACTTTACACGCATGTAAATAGTCTTTCTCTGAAATGTGCTCATCATTTAATCTGGAATAAAATTGTTCTCTCGAAGGTAGCTGTTTTTCATCAAGTTTTTCCCAACTATCGACATAATCATACGGGAATACACCTTTTCTGGTTAATAACGCAAATTCTTGAGCACTATTACAATGTTCGCGTGTGATTGATTTTTGATCATCGCTCAGATACGAGGCTAACATTTCAATGCTGCTTGACATGAATCTAAAGGAATCGATGAATCGAAAACTCATATTTGTCTCTTCAACATTTTTCGTAAAGGATATATATTTCTCTTTATTCAATGGCAAAAGTTTGACAGAACCCTCAAAAGATGTTGCCAAATTTTTTATGAAAAAATGAGAATCATATCCCGACAAGTTATGGAATATAACGGGAATAAATTGTGCATTTTTATAATTCAGATTGCAACCTTGATGTGCAGCACCGCGAAATTTTCCTGTGAAATGACAATGATCACGGTGCTTGACATCGTCTACCGTAAATGGTCTTTCACAAATATGACAAATTTCTGCGGTATCGAATGATTGTTTCTGTTCGTCACTCAACATTTCCATCGGTACAACAGACTCAAAGTAGGGTTTTAAATCTTTTGCGACTTGGTTCAATTCACTCGTGAACCATTCTATACAGTCTGGTCCACGATAGCTTCTCAATTTGGAAATTGATCCGTCAAAGGCACATTTCAAATAATAAGCTATACTATGAGGAATATGCTTCTGATACGGCGTTCTATCAACCGACTCGGAAATGTTGCTGACAGGCTCCAAGAGATATTCAAGATCGGCGTAAAGACAAAATGGAACACTTTCTTTACGTTTAAAATTTTTGAAGGACAACAATTTGTCTTTTTCTTCAGGCAGTATAACTTTGTATTCATTTAATTGTTCACAGTCAATTCTGTGTTTCTGCAAGCAAGCTTCTGTTTGGAAGTGGTTTAAGCACCTGTCGCACCACCACGTAGAACTCTTATGCTTTGAAATTTGCGAACTCAACAATCGCGACAAATTACGGATCCATGCGAAATGATGAATAGTATTTTCAGTGTCATCTGGTTCAGTTTCAAACATAAGCAAGTGGATGGTGGGCTTATCTGACTTGTGTTTACTTAAATGAATCGGTACAACCTCACAACTAGCTTTATTCTGAGAATTTTCGATTCCATAAACGTTAATTGCCAAGTTATTCATTCCTTCAAATTTCGAAATATCTCTCAAAGTAATCGGGAAATTGATACCATCGTATTTCAATACTGTACTGAAATTTGGATAAGAACTCGTTACGCTCACGTTATTGTTTGCTGGAAATAACGCGGCTGTAATAGACCACAGGAAACAGTATTCATCATTGTTCTTAATGTTTACCACAGCCTTTTTATCTCGGATGAATGTTGGTAGAGGACTGTAAGTTGATAGACCGCCTTGTAGCGGCACATGTCTGTTTATGTTTACAGACAAATTTATGATTTCAATCAACGTCCAGCCAGAGTCTTTTTCTTGGAAGTCTTCAATCTTCACCGCTAATTTTTCGTTCACGTGCTCGGTGAACCATTGTCTCAAATTCGTTGCTGGTAGAAGTGTTTCATTTTTGGTGTTGAAAAACTTCATCTCTTCGAAAATTTCATCGCTTTTGATACACTTGAATTTACAAGCCAAAACTGTGTTCACTTTTACACTTCCTTCTTTTCGTAAAATATTTTTTAATCGAGTGAAAATAAGTTCTTTTGCATCATCAAGAAAATGCTGCAACTCTTTGTGTTGTATGTTCACTACAACTCCCGTCCTTATTCTACCCTTGAAAGCTGAATCCAAATCTTCCAATCGTACTCTATCGCTCCGTCGTTGTCTTTTCACACCTCCCCCTCTCTTTCTAAACAGTTCGATCCGTGTCCTCAACGACTTCAAGATTCCTAAAGTGGTTGAAATTCTGGTTTTTTCTCCAACACTAGACGCTGTTTTTAAGAGTTTATTCAAGAATCTGATATATCGTGTGCCGAGTTTCTTCCACTTATCAACATTTCTCGCTGATATTTTATTTTGAACCATTATTTTATAAGCAGATTCCATGATGCTGATCAGCTTTAGACATTGCTCGGAATCCATTATGATTTCTTATTCAACGGTAACCACAACAATAATAACTGGAAGACCAAGTTCAACTGACGCTTTGACAATGCTTGTGCATCAATTTATAGGGAAGTGATGTGAAAAAAAAAATCCTATAAACATTCCAACCTTTGTCGGCTTGCTAATGAGTAAAATTCTGCGAATTATTTTGAACCGAATATTTTCGAACTTATTGTTATCATGTTACACAACTACGCATGTAGAGATTTATTATTGTCATTCGACACCTATTCGAAAATCTACTAGGCGTCTATGCTCGACCGCCTGTCGAAAACATTGAACTAAACAAACGAACTCTATGAAAAATCCCAGACTTGCGCTGTAGGCTTTATTACGTGTTCAAACAAGACACATAATGTAAAAATAGTATTAAATGGATTTATTAATACAATTTGACTTGATCCTGAGATTGTTTTTGTCCTGATGCAGTTTTCATTTCATCGAAGATATTTTTTGCAGCGTCCTGAAATTTTGTCAAATGTAAATTGAACAGGAATTTCTCAAGAATATTATTCAAGATAGTTTTTTATTTTTGGATTCATAAAGTATTGATACATTTAGTTTGGAAGTAGCATCATATGAAATAAATGCAAAGTTATAAGTCGCCATGTATGATACATAATAGTGTTCAAATGCATTTGTTGGTATTAACAAAATTCAACGTGATTAAATTTTCCTCCACGGTAAATCATTCGAAGTTTCTTCTGTTGACATGTGGTTTTCATGTCCTCGAAGATATTTTCTGCAGTATCAAGGAATTTCGCCAACCTCTCAGGCAAAAATACACAAAACTGGTCTTCAACTTCCACAACGATCCTGGGCCCATATTTTGTTGCAACTTTGCGTACGTCGGTGATCGGATAACTCTTGTGCAATTCGAGTTCGTTGAGTTTTTTCAATGGTAGATATTCAGCCAGACGGCCAACTTTGTTTAATGCAGTGAAATCCATGGTTTGTGGTGGATAGATGTTAAATTTCGTTCACTTTTTCTTCAAGTCACACCGAAATATTTTTTAATTTTCGTGTGAGATGATTAATATCGGACTTTGTTTTGATTAAACCTTTAACTTCTTGAATGTTCTTCAATAACAGCTCTATTCGTTGTCGAAGTTCACGATGTTTCTGAGCGGTGCAACTCATTTGACAACTCGATGAACAATACGGTTTGTGCACTAAATTCCAGCCTTTATATCAAGAGACTCGGCAGAGTCTCGGGACAAGTACATTTGAAAACAGCTGTGCGTCGTCTGCTTGTCCCGAGCGCTCGCCGAGTCTATACTTTCTCGTAGTAAAACGATTCGCGGAGGTGGGAAAAAAAATTTCGATGACATTTCAGCTAACTGTAAAACCCAGCAGTCGTCTAGCGACCTGAAAATTGGCATGGAGACTAATTACGCGATGCTCTTTCGATTGAGCCTAAAATAAGTACGATTGATCAAGTGATTGCTGAGAAAAAACTTTGCACGGGCTTAGTCCTATCTCAGCCTTTGTCAGAACCACGCTACATCGAAGGATTTGACGTGTCTGTATATGGCCGCTCGACAACACATTCAAAGGGGTCTGTGCGCCCATCGTAGCCAATCCCGGGCTGCGAAATTCCTGATTGGTCGAGGCTGCGATGATTCCAATGGATCCGTCGTGCACACGACAGTGCAGACGAACGAACGAAAAATGTCAGCTGATATTTCGAAGGGCCGATTTGACGCGAGTGTGAGAGAGGTAACTGAAATAAGTTCATATTTTTCTTTTGCGCTCTTGACATTTTCGAGAAAATAACTGTTACAATTGTTCCTTGTCAAACAACGAACGTTGGCTAACCGTTTATTTTCTTGAGGATGCAAGGTTATGCGAGAAGAATGTGTTGCTGGTTTTTCGTTACCGAGTATGAACGAATGCTGTGATACAGCTTTGACAGATCGTCATAACCTCACAAATTCGGAATTTTGAGCTGGCATATTACCGACATGCTCCGATGACGAGAGAATATGCTTCATGAATGAATATGCTCCACATCTTTTGACCTTTTCCTACACCCACCATTTTATTCATTTACAGTATGACTTATACATAATAACTCTCAGCGGTATAAAAATCTTGTCGCTGATTCGAACCACATAAAATTCTTGTCGCAGCGGCACATAAAAATCTTGTCGCTGCAAGTTATCTAATGGCTCCGGATAACTCTCAGTGGCATCAAAATCTTTTCGCTGAGCCACATGAAGATCAATCACTGAGCAATAATATCTCTCAGCAAAACAAAAATCTTGTCGCTAATACACATGAAAATCTTGTTGCTGAGGCAAATGATAATCTTGTCGCTGCGACGGCTTAGTGACATGAAAATCTTGTCGCCCAACCCATGAAGAGTGATCGCTAAGCGATATTATCTCTCAGTGACATAAAAATGTTGTCGCTGAGCCATATGAAAATCTTGTTGCTGAGGCAAATGAAAATCTTGTCGCCGCAAGGCCTCAGTGACATAAAAATCTTGTCGCTGCGAGGGCTCAGTGACATAAAAATCTTGTCGCTGCGAGGGCTCAGTGACAAAAAAATCTTGTCGCTGCGAGGGCTCAGTGACATAAAAATCATGTCGCCGAGCCACAAGAAAAAATTGTACATTTGTTCCTTTCTGCCAAAATTCTCATGGAGCCAAAGAAAAAAATTCTTCACTACAACTTCATGCTAAAATATTGATTTTTTTCAACTCGTAGTCAAAAATTGAAAATTGAATTCTCGCGATAAATTGAGACTTTGGCACGTGTTTCCTTTTTGTTTCAGCGTATCAAACCGAGTGGCTGGAAAAAAAATCATAATTTTACCATTTTGGCTCGGAGAAGAGCGATTTTCGTTTGAAAATTGTCGAAAAATTGTCCTTTTCAAGCAAAAATCATGGTAATGGGCAAAAAATCATTTCTCGATGAAAAACTGAGATAGAGACATAATTCTAGGCTTGAATTGAGCTCCACAGAGTCTAGTTGCAGGGAAAAAATCAGCATACTATTCTCATGCAGCGAAGAAGAAAAATTCTTCGCTACAACTTCATGCTAAAATATTGATTTTTCCAACTCGTGGGCAAAAGTCGAAAATTTAATTCTCGCGATAAATTGAGACTTTGGCACGTGTTTCCTTTTTGTTTCAGCGTATCAAACCGAGTGGCTGGAAAAAAAATCATAATTTTACCATTTTGGCTCGGAGAAGAGCGATTTTCGTTTGAAAATTGTCGAAAAATTGTCCTTTTCAAGCAAAAATCATGGTAATGGGCAAAAAATCATTTCTCGATGAAAAATTGAGATAGAGACATAATTCTAGGCTTGAATTGAGCTCCACAGAGTCTAGTTACAGGGAAAAAATAAGCATACTATTCTCATGCAGCGAAGAAGCAAAATTCTTCGCTACAACTTCATGCTAAAATATTGATTTTTCCAACTCGTGGGCAAAAGTCGAAAATTTAATTCTCGCAATAAATTGAGACTTTGGCACGTGTTTCCTTTTTGTTTCAGCGTATGAAACCGAGTGGCTGGAAAAAAAATCATAATTTTACCATTTTGGCTCGGAGAAGAGCGATTTTCGTTTGAAAATTGTCGAAAAATCGTCCTTTTCAAGCAAAAATCATGGTAATGGGCAAAAAATCATTTCTCGATGAAAAATTGAGATAGACACATAATTCTGGGCTTAAATTGAGCTCCACAGAGTATATTTTTGGGGAAAAAATCAGCAATTTATTCCCATAAACCCAACTAAATAAAATCTTCGCTCCCAAGTCATGTAAAAATGTCGTTTTCTTCTAAGCTGATAGTGAAAATGCAAAAATATCATTCTCGAGAAAATATAAGATTATGGCACGCGTTCACGTTTCCTTTTAGCTCAGCAAACCATGTGGACGAAAAAAAAAACATGATTTCACCGTCCTTGCTCGGAGAAGAGCGATTTTCGGTAGAAAATTAATGAAAAATCGTCATTTTCGAGCAAAAATGATGGAAATGGGCAAAAAATCATATTTCGGTGAAAAATTAAGATAGAGACATGATTGTTGGCTTCAAATGAGCTCCACAGAGTACACTTCTGGGGAAAAATCAGCAAATTATTCCTACCGGACTGAAAAAATTGGAGACTTTCAATCAGAAAAAATAAGTGATATCCTAGCCAAAAATCCCCTCCCGGGGAAAAAAGCTTGGACAAGTACATTTGTTGGTGATCCCCATTTCCATTTGTTTTCACAGAAAAATCTAATCCCCCCTTGACAAAAATTGGAAACGCCAACAAAATAAAGAATTTAAGAAGACCAAAAAAAAAAAAATTCAAGAAGATTGAGAAAAATGCAAGAAATGCGAGAATGGTAGAAAAAAATTAATGGTATTCGCTCGGCATAAAAAATTCTGATATCTATAAAAGGACAAGTATTCCTTGTCTGAAAATCATGTTGATGTTCGAAAATCAATTAACGAGAAAAAAGAAAATCTTCCAAAAAGACACGTCTCAAAAAAAGGGACCCGTAAATACAAAATGGCGAATCGACAGAAAAACTTCATAAAAAAATACAAAACTAAAGTTTGCCATCATATGTCGAGCGTATGCGCACAGAGTACTTGGCCGGCCCGAAATTTTTTGTATTAGCTTCCGCTGTTTGTAGATAGGTAGAACAACTCGGTTGTATTCATGAGAAAAATGATAACCGCTACACAAATGTCACTGAACGTTATACATTCAAATGAATTAGTACAAATTCAAATTTTTCTCTCAATTTGATATACAATTAATTAATTAAATCATTTGCGAAACATCTTACACAAGTATGGATACGTAGAAAAATAACAACTGATCACTAATTAAGGTGGAGCTAAATATTATATCAAATGACCCGTAATGCGTCGATAAAAATTGCACTTCTAGCAATTTTTTGTATTACTAGCTTGAAATATAAATCGTTTTAGGAGAGAACCTTGATTGACTCGAGATTTTCGCCAAGCTTTCGCGTGTCTTTTCTAAGAAGATTTCTGAAACCAAATAATTACGTTATGCCAAGATTAACCAAGCTGAGCACTTGCATTCAAAATTTCGGGCCGGCCAAGTACTCTGTGCGCATACGCTCGACATATGATGGCAAACTTTAGTTTTGTATTTTTTTATGAAGTTTTTCTGTCGATTCGCCATTTTGTATTTAGGGGTTCCTTTTTTTGAGACGTGTCTTTTTGGAAGATTTTCTTTTTTCTCGTTAATTGATTTTCGAACATCAACATGATTTTCAGACAAGGAATACTTGTCCTTTTATAGATATCAGAATTTTTTATGCCGAGCGAATACCATTAATTTTTTTCTACCATTCTCGCATTTCTTGCATTTTTCTCAATCTTCTTGAATTTTTTTTTTTTTTTGGTCTTCTTAAATTCTTTATTTTGTTGGCGTTTCCAATTTTTGTCAAGGGGGGATTAGATTTTTCTGTGAAAACAAATGGAAATGGGGATCACCAACAAATGTACTTGTCCAAGCTTTTTTCCCCGGGAGGGGATTTTTGGCTAGGATCCTACTTCACCCCTCTGCTAATTATTTAGAAAATTTCTCGAAGGATTCCTCGTTGAAAGACATTTTGTCAAATCCCTTAACCTTGACCGTTCTAGAACATTCCCCGACCAGACACCTGAAATATCCCCCTATCGGATATCGCGATATCGGACATCGCACGTGCATCCTTCTAGAAGGATCGCAAGCATCTTTGAACAAGAACGTTCCAGAATTTCTCACCCCCCTCACCGAGACCTCACACGACGGACCTTGATGATGTCAACTCTTCTACGTCATCATTGAAAAAATACCCCCCTCTCACCCCTCTGATCACTGGAAAATCTCACCCAACGTCGCACGTGTCAAGGTCACGACCCCCCTCTCACCCCCCTCAAACTACGTGTCATCGTGATGACGGCACGTGTCAAGGTCACGAACCTTCGAGAATGTTCTAGAACGTTCTAGAAGGTTCTGGAAGAGGGTTCCTGTCTCGACTGCAGAGTCGGTAAGTGTCGGTAGTAGGAATCTGTATCCAGAACCCGCCTTGCCTATCTACTCTGTGGCGCACTATCATGCTCCATCTTTTTGGTCAGCACAGCCGAATTTTCATCGCAGATATCTAGCAGAAGGAACAGATGAAGATAATGAGGATATTCCAATACATACATTCCTCGAAATTGCTGTAGGACTGGACCCCAAAGATTTTGATTACGAGGAAATTGACGAAGATGAGCGAGAAGATGTGCAAATGGAATACGATTTTTAACTTATGTAGAGAAAAAAATTATATTTTGTGTGTCATACGAACCTTGTCTTACCTTTTCATCACTTGATGTGTCACCTACCCCTGAGTGAAAAATAATATTCCTTTGAATAACAATCACCTTGCACGCTTGAAAAAATGGAACCGTCAAATTTCTATATAATTTCAGAGATATCAGTATTCATGCAAAGAAAAAAATAATCATAACAATAGTAACAGTATTAAGCCAGATTTCGTCCTCGAAATTTTCATAAAATCAATTTTTTTTCTATTACGGATTTCTAATCTGCATATAAGTGAAAATGAATCTGTCGAAGCGTTTCCCAGATTTTGAACGTTGCCGATTAGCGGTAATGATCAACACATTTGTGTGAACACATAACAAAACACTTTAAACGCATTTTTCTCGAAAACACGTTTTCAAAAATGGCTGACATTTTCCTGACCGTTGTTATTAACATATCGACCTGAAATTTGGAGAGCATACTTAGGAAATATGTTTTCCCGGAATAACGGATCGTTTTTTCGATACATACACTTTTGCATTTATTATTTATCTTTTTATGCGAAACGAAACGCGAAAATTCGATTTTTTTCTAATTGCCGCCATTTTTCAAAATTTTTACTAAACGAACAATCCATCCGTCATTCCATGGCCAAAGAGTCGCACATTGATAATATGCTTTGAATTTGTGTTTCTGATTAACAAAGAGGAGGCAGTGATGTCAGCCGTTTACCTCCCGCGATTTGAGGACTTGTTTTCGCGGAGCTGCAACGGCCGCCATTTTGGTTTTTTTTTTGTTTTTTCAAAAAAAATTTCAACGTTCTGTATATCATGAATAAAAGCAAGAAAAAAACCGCACTCAAAAAGCTTTACTCGTTCCTTTGAAAAAAAAAATAAAACGTTAACACCTGAAATATGGCACCCCAAGGACGAAGTCTCCCTTCATAATTTCTACATAAACTTCGAAAATTAACGAAAAAACAGTAATTGCTATAAAACATTAGACAAAATGATCACCTCAACACAGCACGATTGTCTTTAGGCTCGACGATGAATATTTTGTGTCGAAACAATCGTACAAAATTCGTGCGATTACAATTTATTTCAATAGAATTATTAGAATTGTGGTATTTAAAGTTAATTAAAAAATAACACGCAGTCCTGGTATAATTTCAAACAGGCTGAAAATGTCCACCGGTCTCGTAAAGGAGTATGTCCAAGCGTCAAGTAGCGCGACTTACGCCCTTCCGACTTCAGGAAATTCCGACAAACAAAAAAGTTCTCAAAACGCGCGACCAAAATCTTCAACGTTAGATTTCTCTGGATTGGCTGAACGGATTCTCTTCAACCAAAAACCATTAGAAAGATAAAAATCCATAGAAAATTCGAATCTAATATGATATTTTTTCCTCAACCCGTTTCCCTGTGAGGACGAATCAATGTTTCTGTGACGTCATCAAACGCCTATTTTACTGAATATAAGAGTACGGTGGCTCTCGTGTTACGATTTTTTTGTTAAATACTTGGCGTCTCTGGATTGATCGAATGTAACTTCTAATTACTTCGCGCCCAATCATAATTTTTCCTGCAATTTTCATGGCTTTGAAGCTGGATGGAAATGCATGATTATTTTTATTTATCATAACGAAAATGAATTAAAATTTTGTCTAGATTTTTTTTTCTTTTTAGTATTCAAGGTTCACTATTTTTGACAAGAAATTTGAAAAAACCGCGTGTCACAAGTATCAAAATTTACGTTACAAATGCCGCGCTGGTACGCCGATATATATTGTGACGTGACATTTTGTCCCGCCACTCGCACGAATGGGTGTCGACCAGTGGACCGGGTTTACGGTCCTGTTTTTGGTCGTCGCTTGTCGATTTCTCGGGGAGTGCGCTGGCGGAGACTCATCGTCCGTAATTATTAAGCGTTTGTTTCATTTTGTTTTGTTTTGTCGTATTAGATTTAATCATTTGCGCGAAACGAACACCCGTTACTTTAAGTCGCGAAGCGGAGAGCAAATATCATATTATCTTAGTAAATTACCTAACGAGTGACGTGTAGCGGCTAATCGGAAATTCCCTTAATTTACTGCCTTTAATATTTCGCATCTTTGCCTTTCCTCCCCCGCTCTCGTTTTCCGCGGGGTAGCATTGCCTTTTACCTCGGTTCTCCCCTTGATTCTCCCCGCAAAGCTTCGCTCCCACATGGCATTGGAGCCAAGATCATCGTGGCTCGCTCGTGGACGGTCGGAGGTTCACGCTGGATCTGTGGCCATCTTGAACGCCCCCCGTGACCTCCTCGCCGTAGCAGCCGAGTAGCTGCACCGTCCACGGCCTCATTTTCGGGTACCGCCTCCGCTTCAAACCGGCGCCTCAATTTAGGTGGGATCTGGGGCTAGCCAGGGGTGAGGGTGCTGTTTGCCTGGTGGCGCGTGGGCCCACCGCCGCCCACCTGATCCGCGGGTGGCGAGAGAGGCCTCCCCTTCACCCCGTCAGTTCATCGCCTGGATCCCCAAGAGGTAGGTGCCCGAGACACGGCTGAGTAGGTGCCGGGTGCGACTGCCGAGCAGGAGAGTGGAGGTGGAGAAGCCGGAGGATTTCTCGAATTGCAGCGTGCCGCTGATCTGATCAATCTGCGGTACGCTCAATTCGAATTTACCGCGAAACACCGCGTGGCGCCGTCTCGGCTAGTCTCGCCTGTAGGGCGAGCTGGCGCTGCCTTGCGAGGGACTTGGCGTGGTGGGGAGAGCGCGAGGATTTTCGGGAAGGCGATCGATTTGCGAGCGATCGCAAATCAGTCGACGTCGAGTGCCTTCCCGAGGAGACAGGTGCTAATTCTGTTTGACTACCTTCGCTGCCTTGTCGCATTACCTACCTTAGTTGCCTATTTTTCAATTGCCTACCTTAGTTGCCTCTTTTTCATCTGCCTAAATTTCGTTGCCGTATTTCCTGCGATGTGGGGAATTTCGCTTGCCTGCCGCCTGCACGTCTCTCGGTGAGTCCGTTCCGTTTTATCTCTTTTGTCCGCTTGAATTGTTCGCCCTTCTTTTTGTAGTTTTATTAAGGTCTCCGGAACAACGAAAAGATTGGCGGTTGTTCCGGAGCGTGGATCAATTTTATCGTTTGCGGGGAATCAGGACGAGTGAGCCTTTGCGGGCATTATTGGCCATTGCTCCTCGACCGGTTCCCATTTTGTATGGTCGAGCAATTCAGCGGACAACATTAATGATTTTGGTCTCGCTCGATTTTTCGCATTGTCTTCTTTTTCTTTCTAATTTCTGTCTATTTCTTTCGCTGTAACTTTTGCCTTATGCTATACGGAACGGGTCGGGTTTTGGTGAATTATTTTATTGAATTTTATTTGGCGAAAACTCTCGCGAGCGACGCACAAAACTCTGTAAATTTCGTTGTGCCTTCGCGTCGTCGCTCGGAGAGTTCCCTTTGTTTCGCGCGCGGCCTCGACCGCGCGTTTGTTTGCGCGCTATCTCTCTCGCTCTCGCGCTGGCGATCCAGCCGCTTCGTGTATCGTAAATGCTATTGTATCGCGCCTTTATTTTTCGTCTCTTGGGTGTTCGTGTTCGATTTTTCGTTCGTATTCTTTTGGCACGTGTGTGCGACTTATCTTGGCGTTGCCTATATCTTGTGTTTGGTCGGTTCGATCCCGCACCGCGAATTCCATTGCGACCGGATTACCTACGCCGTGTTTTGGCGAACGACTTGTCTGACGATCTTACCTCATTGCCTTCATGCCGAATTACCTGTAGTTACCTTCATGATCCCGCTTGCCTTCGGTATGGTTGAGATCAGTGATTTACCTCGCGCTATGGAGTTGAGTGTTTCGACCTCGGGCGAATCACCAGCGTTGCTGCTGAACTGCTTCCCTGGACTGTCAGAGCAAACGCCTGGGATTCTATTACCTACGCCCATTTACCTGCGAGGAAGACCGCCACTTCATAGTCGCGCCAATACCTGATAGTCGAGCTTCGCTCTTAGTTACCTGGGCGATAACTCCCCTTATGGAGGTTATCCTGCCCGTTTCGAACATGAATCGTCAGTCAGGGTCGTTCACGCCAAGAATAATCGCGGGATCGAAATTATTATTTGTTCAATTTAATTTTAATAATTGCCTTGTTAACGCTGCCTTTCTTCAATTTGAATAAATCATTCTGTTAATCTTTTAACTTCGCGTTTGAGTTGCCTTGTTATTATATTTGTTTCGTGCCGTTACCCCGCCCCAAGAATCACCCCCTCTACCGTTTGTATCTCAGCTGTAGAGCTGAGTAGCCGGAACGCCTCGGTCATCTCGTTTCTCGCGTACCCCGGTCAATTGAGATTGGTGAGAGCGGGCGAACAAAAAGCCGAAATTATTTCGGCGGTACTTTGTACCTGGCGCCCAGCCCGCTCTCGCGACCGTTGGGAGTGCTCGGGAGGCGAGGTGAGTCGAGAAGGGACAATATTTATCACGACAGGGAAAATATTCGTTACAATATATATAGATATTCAGAACGCTTGCCGCTCGACGGCCAAAGACGAAAAATACTCGCTAACGCTTCAGAAATTAGAAAGAGACAGAAACCGAGTTCGTCTCTCACTCGCACTCGCATTGACGGCCGGGAGGCCCGAGAATAGCCGAAGTGCCCTGGTTTGTGTATTAGTACACACGGACGCTCCCCAGCACACTACCCCACTCTCGTGTAGAGACCGGCAGCGAGGCGGGCTTTCTCCTCACCAATTCAGCGCAATTCAGTTTTTTCAATATTTCTCGCTTATTTTTGCAAATACGAAAATTGACCTCAGGACCTTTTTCATAGATTTTTAAATTCTCTACAACTTTTGTTCGAAACTTTTTTCGATCGAACGTTTAGTTTCTGAGATAAACGCTTTGCAAAATTTCGCAAGCGTTTTCTGCAAAACCTGCTGGTCTGATTGCAAAAAAATTAGCACCATTAGATTCAGCGTCATCGAATTACCCTTATATCAGTTTTTCGGGACTGCCGGCAAAAAGTGTTCACTTTTCGATCTTTTTACTGGCCTAATTGGGGACCGATGTGGGTACATAGCGCGTTTATATACGAAGCCTTTAACAAAAAAATAATAGAATCTTTGCATGGCCCTAGCCGTAGAGCACTTCAAATTATGAATAAATATTTATTGAACGACTTTGCACGATGCGTAATACATGATCCGACAATATCAGATGAAACGAAAAGAAAAGTAATAGCTATTTAGAGACGCGGTAGCATCTTGACGCCAAGTATTAAAAAGGAAAGTTCGAATCGACAAGGCAAGTTGCACCGCGTGTCTATATACTCGAGACTGGGCGTTTTTCCGTTACGTTTAAACTTAAAGTGGTCGCCATTTAAAAACGCGTTGGTTTATAAAAAATGTAATTGCAGTTTATATATATATGTCGTAGGTGGTGCATCCAATGGTCCATGAATTTTTTACCTGTGACCTTGAGAAGTCCCTCAAACCGTGACATCAGTGTTTTACCGAGCCCGTTTTCATTATCGAAAAATTATTCCACAGTGACGTCACGAAATATATATATGTCTATTCCAACGCTCTGGTGACTTTGGGGTAATGCGGGTCACCAACTCTGCCCACTAGGCAAGCGAATGGCGGGCAATGGGGGTCGAGGGGGCGCAGCCCCCCGCGCGGGGGTCGCGGGGGCAGAGCCCCCCGCGGGGTGGAGGGGCAGAGCCCCCCGGGGGGTTCGGGGGCGGAGCCCCCCCGAGGACGGAATTACTATTTTTAAATAATCATATCCATTCGCACAGCCTCACACCCACCCACGCATCCACATACACATTCATACACAGACACGCTTCCGGGCAAGCACACACGCACGCATCCACACACCAACCCCCGAGGATGGAATTGCAATCTTCAAAGAATCACCATCACTCGCACACCCTCACACATGCCCACGCATCCACATACACATGCACACACCACGTTTGCGCGAAAGCACACGTACGTACACCGGCACGTTTACGACCAAGCACACATACAAACAGAGACACGCTTGTGTGAAAGCACACATAGGTACACGCTTGCCCGAAAGCACAAGTACATACATAGTACATAGACACGTATACAATAGACACACATGCATGCACGGACACGTTTGCGCGGTATACATACATACATACTTACCTACATACTTACCTCATTTGTTCATCTTCATTTTTTATTGTAACTTTCATTTACAAAAAACTATGAAATCTCTGGTAAAAACTTTATAAAAGTAAAAAAAGAACGCCAAGTATTAAAAAGTCGCGCCTTAGTGATAACTTGGAAATAAATATGTTTCCCAATAGTCTTATGTTAACAAAAACGAATTTAAATCACGCTTTTCCTGAATAGCCAAGATAGATTACAAAGAGTAGATACTGCAACCCGTTGCAAATTATGTACAGACAAATTACGTACACGTACTTACCGGACGAATTCACTGCAGAGATTATACAAAAACTTGGCGTGCATGGTTTTCAAAAATTATTTCGGCGAAGGAATGCCTTATCCATGTTTACGTGTACTGGTGAAGCCGTTGAGAGGGGGGGGGGGCGGGGAAACAGCTTAACGAACAAAGAGGCAAAATGGCGCATTTACCGCCATTATTGACTGCATTTATTGACTGTCCTTCCTCGGTGCAAAGGATACTTCACAGCAGGCGGTTCAGCGGGCGATATTCAATTGGGGGAGAGAACACGAACTTAAACTAGAAAAAACTGTCATTTTTCTCGTATAGTTCGTCTTCGATACAAACTGACATACGCTATCCAAAAATGAAAATTATTTCATCATAGACGGAAAACGGGATGATCATTAATCTGGTTGGTACATTCGATTATCTTTTGTCTTCCCAGACACAAATTAAGATTATACAAACTAGCGTACTACAAACACGCTCGGACCGTTCGGAGCCCACCCACGTACGGGTCCCCACGGCCCGTCGGACGTACGTACCACGTAACGTCCCCGGCATCCGGCCGGTGCGTGAGGAGAGGGGGGGGGGGAGTCAACGGGGCGAAATTATTTTTGAAAACCATGCTGCTTTGTGTTTACAAACATCTTGTATCCGTGGTCCACCGCATGAAATAAATGGCAAGCTGCAAAAAAAACGGCAAAACAATGTCGGTCAAGTGTTCGTGCAAAGCAGGGCAAAGTGAAAAATGCAAGCACATAATTGCAAGTCTCCTGTATTGCTACCGGTAAGATATAAGCTAACCTAAAAATGTGACAGCCTTAAAAATTTTTACGCCAACAGCATGAGATTTGTCTCCAATTCAAATATACGTTTAACCCAAGACGGTCACACCTCATGAGAATCCCGTGGTGGCCACATGGCGTGTGTCACACCCCAAGCACTTTGGAGCGCTGTAGCATTTCGTAGAATGATTTTGAGGGCTCAAGAAAATTTGGGAACATATTTCAAACGTTCCTCTATTATTCTATCCAAGAATGGAACGAAAATTTTAGTTTGAAGTATGTTTAAAAAATTATTGAAAAAAAATTGGCGAAAAAGCCCTTTTTTACAAAAAATGCTGTATTTTTTTTGTTTTTCGACATATCGACAAAATTCAAGCAGGGTCTGATTTGCGAAAGCATTCTCTTTCTGGTGAGGATAATAGTTTTTGTGGGTTCGGAGTGTTGCACACCCATGAATTGTCGATCGTCCGCTTCGGGTGACTAGAGGAGCTAAACTAACGCGCCGGAATTAGTCCCCGCTACCTGAGCCTAGGGAGGAAGGTTCGATCTAACGGTAGGGAAGGGTAATAGTGTCGATTTGGGGATTTTACAGGTGAAATTCCAGCTCGTAAATGGCCTGGGGTGTGTCACACCCCATGTGAACGTCTTGGGTTAATATGCATATAAATAGTGAATTTGGAGAAGAATTTCTATTAAAATTTTACGAATTTGATTTCAGAAATGACGTGAATAAAATTGGCACCATCTCTTGCACCGGAAAACCGTGCAAATGGAGATACTTGCAAGATGCTGCACTGAAATCCTACGAACCAGTTCCTTCAAACAAACATCAGTGCCTTCAGCCTCCAGAAAAGAAAATCCGGAGTAATGAGAGCTTGGATGACGCCCGCAAAAAAATAATTATGGAAAATCTCCCCAACTCGGCTTATGTGCAACATAAGTACGACCAAAAGTACTTTATGAATTTTGACTCATTTCTACTGAGTGTACGGTGCAGGAAATATAACCAAAGAAATATTGTTTTCAGGAAAGGCCGCCATAAGCCAATTTTTCCGGTGTCAAACGATGCCAAAGTTTTAACAGAAACTGAGCTCAAAAGCATCGATTCGATCTTTGACAATCAGTCAAGTGAATTCATGGGAATAATTGAAAAAACGACTGTACAGCTGTTGAAGGATTGCTGTCGACAAACATTGCAGTTGTTAGAAACAGACTGTCACAAAGTCTGTAGAGAGACGAAATTGTCGTACGGCAAATGGCTAGATGAGCGGAAATATCGCACCACCGGCACTACTTGCTACAGTTTGTTTACTTACTCCAGCAACAAACAACTTAACTGGGATAAAAAGTGCTCTGCATTCTTTGAACCGAAAGATTTCAAAACCGAGTACACCGAGTATGGTAAAGTCACAGAAGCCAAAGCACGTTGTCAATTTGAAAAAGTGACGAATCAAAAAGTTGTGGAAACTGGGCTCGTTGTTTCACAACAAATTTTTTGGCTAGCATGCTCCCCTGATGGTGTAATTTTCGAAAGGAGTAAGCCAAAAACATTAGTAGAAATAAAATGCCCGTTCGCAGGCAAATCGATGCCTATCGACGAAGCTGTGAAATCGCAATTTGGCAAGTGTCTGACACGAAATGACAAAGGTGAAATGAGCTTGAAGAAAAAGCATCGTTATTATGGCCAAGTGCAATTGGGAATGGCTGTGCTGAATATTGAAAAATGTCTATTTATTATTTATGCAGATTACGATAACAGTTTTATCACTTTCACCGTCAATTTTGATAAGATATTTACGTTGAAAATGTTGACAACGCTAAAAAAAGTCTATTTTAATATTATGGTGCACAAAATTTATGTGAAGTCAGCTGATATCGATATCAATAATGAGAATATTGATACGAACAACAACTGCAGTGGTAGTCAACTTCTATTGTGCGATTAGTCTAATTATAATGCAATGACTGGAAGTTAGTTTCCTGTGATACAAGAATTCAATTGTATGTGATACGACTGCCAAATTATTTGTAAGCCAAATAAAGAAAATAAATTTTTCTTCATACCTCGGTCGAAAGTACACACTTTCGGCCCTGATTTCAGGGCAGAAAGTTCAACATTCCTGCATTGCTAGAAAAAAAACACGCTTGCTCTCTGCTGTGACAGCGGGAGCAAAATTTTTTTTCTGCACTGCCGCCGATCATTTGTCTCTAACCGCGCGTCTTGCTCAATACGTCAAAGCGATTTTTTTTTCTCGGAATTGAGAGCAATACATTGATCAGCTCAGTTCCGAACCAAGATCAGTATTTGAAATAAAGCAGTGATGGAAATGATTTCCACTGATGAATCCTTAGACGAGGATGAGGTGATACGTGATTTTGACGCGGAAGCGGAATTAATTATTCAGGCGGAAACTTTACCGAAAAAGTCGGCTGATCGGTACAAACTGGTCTACGAAAACTATAAAAAATGGCAGATGGAAAATCAAAGTTTTCTGTCAAAGTCAGAAGAAGCGAATTTGGTGGTGTATTTTAAAGACTTGAGCAAAAAACTGAAGCCGCCGACTTTGTGGAGCATTCGGTCGATGTTGAAAAAAACGTTAAACGCAAGAGAAAATCTCGATTTAAACAAGTTCCAAAATTTGAAAAGTTTCATCAAAAATAATTCTAAAGGTTATAAACCGAAGAAATCCTTAGTGTTCAAGTGGGATGAAATTACAAAATTCCTTAACGATGCATCAGACCACACCCATTTAATTTCAAAGGTTAGTATTGTGATTTACTTTTATGCATTTCGTAATTAATTTATATTTATTCCTGTGACACTTATTTAAGGTTGTCTTTGTGTTTGGAATTTGTGGAGCTCTGCGATGCGATGAGCTCATCAAACTGACGGTACAAGATGTTGCAGATCTTGACAACAAATATCTCGTGTCCGTCAATGACACCAAAAATGATGCTTCTCGCCAATTCGTTATCGGAGAACTTTATTATCAAACAGTCAAGAAATACCTCTCGATGAGACTCAAGGAATCATTCACAGACAGATTTTTCATCCAGTACCACAACGGAAAATGTCAGCGCCAAGTCATCGGCAGAAATAAAATTAGTGAAATACCACAAACTATAGCTTCCTATTTGAATCTACCAAACTCAAAACGCTACACTGGGCATTGTTTCCGAAGAACTGCCGCAACTCTTCTTGCTAACTCGGGAGCCAGTACGACCATGCTCAAGCAATTAGGTGGATGGAAATCGACTGGTATTGCTCAAGGTAACTCGTATGTTTATTTAATTGAATTATCAACAATACTTATTCACAAACGAATTACTTATATTGAAATTCGACTCCCTATTGAATATCAAAATGATATTTATTTTCAATTGAAATTTTATTTATAAAAACAATTTACTTATTTACAGGGTATGTGGAAAACTCCTTGAAAAATAGAGAAAAGATTTACGACAGCATAACTCACGCATCCATGTCGGCTCCACCTAATTTACAACCATCAACTTCGAGAACAAACCACCTCTCGCCGAAAGTTTTGACCACCGAAAATGACAAGAAGTCTACAGGTTCAGAATTAAACCCAATCAACTTCTCGGATGAATTTGAGATTAATGAAGAGGATCTGGCCAAAATTGACGAACTCGATCATCCGGAAGTTTTAAATCGTTCACCGACACCGTCTTTTAGAACCGCGAGCAAAGAAGAAATCGTGATCAACAATCGACGATCCACACATCCAACGCATTTTTTATCAAAACCACCGATCAAAATTCTGCCAACAAAAATAGAGAATGAACGACCACAACATCAAATTGCGACTCATGCCAGTAAAGAAATCCCGAAAGTCTCGACAACAAACCCATCCGTTGTATACGAAAATTGCATATTTCATGGAAATATCGTCAATAATTTGTATTATTCAGCGGAGCAAAAATCGCAATCTGGCTCAACCAATCGATCTCATGCGTATAAAAACTGTGTATTTCACAGGAATACGGTGAACAATTTCCACTATTCATGTGATCACAATAAGAAAAAATAGAAAAAATCGATTTAAAAAATGGTACAAGTTTGCATTAATTTTTTTTCATCGGTAACTTTCATTTTTAACCGTGTGTTCTTTGATTTTTAACCTGATGATTTGAACAATTTCTACTATTCATGTGATCACAATAAAAAAAAATAAAAAAAATCGATTTAAAAAATGGTACAAGTTTGAATTAATTTTTTTTCATCGGTAACTTTCGTTTTTAACCGTGTGTTCTTTGATTTTTAACCTGATGATTTGATGCCTGCCCCCGACCAGCTGGCACTCGCTTCGCTCGTGCCGCAAATGTCGGGGCAGGCATCAAAACCTTAATCTGTCGTGAATATACTTAACCGTGCAGTACTTAACCGTAAAGTACTTAACCGTACTTTCGACCAGGTATGAAGAAAAATAGTATACACCACACGGGCAGAAGTTTGATAGCCCTGAACTGCGCCGCTTCATGCCCTCGGCTTCGCCTCGGGCATGAAGTTGCGCAGTGCAGGAATATCAAACTTTCTGCCCTTGTGGTGTAATATACTATTTCTACGTCTTAAAATACTTTTATTGTTTGCACATGATTTTTTCCCTGTTTACAATTTTTTTTTTTATTTACAATTTCATTTTGTACGTTTACAATATCAATATGTTGACAAGTAATTGTATGAGTGTTCTCATTGATCCTTCATGAATTTATCATTTGCCAAGATAGGAGAACCGAGATTGATTGTGGCACATATGATTGTAAATATTTCTCCAGCGAATGGGAGGAGACTGACAGGCATTGTATCTCCTAAAATACTGAAAGTTTTTATTCTCTGATTCGATCTTTCAACATGAACTCTAGCTTTCGCAATATTGCATGTCAGTAAAGATTCAGATTTAGAAAATTGTTTTTTTTTTCTTTAAAAACGGTGGTCTTATCAGCTTCCAACCACGTTCGGCACACATTTTATCAATTAAAAAACCACGATCAACCATAACGCCATCCCCCGGCTCCAACAAGTCTTTTAAATCACATTGCTCAAAAATATCGGTGTCAGAGACTCTGCCGCCATAAGGGTTTGAGATGTACGAAATTTTTCCTGCGGGTGTAACTGCAGTCATAACTTTAATTGTCTCAGACTTTTTGTAATGAGAATAACAAATCACTTGACAGCAGAGCTTTGACGGTCTTTGAATAAAAATTTCAGTACAGTTGATAACTGCTCGAGTATTTTCAAATCCCTCGAAACATTGTGGCAAATTTCGCGATATTTCGTCTTTTGAAGGCCATTCTATTGCCACTTTTAAGCTCTCACTCAACAATTGGATCATTTCTAGGAAGACTCTTTGACAGTGCTGTGCTGTGTAATATTGAAACAAGCCGGCCAAAAACCTGTATGTTATATTTTGTTTCAACTTTACATACGTCATGACCACTTTGTTTCTTAAACTCATTCTTGAATTATATTGATCTGGATGTGTTTGTAACGTTATGCCGATAAGATTAACAATACAGTCTAATATCGCATATGATTCTATTCCTGTGGCAGTGCTCAAAGCACTGTCATTGGGAAACAAATCCAAAAAATTAGGCAAGATATCGCTCGTTTTTACTTGAACTCCAATATCTTTAGTCAACTCAGGAGTAATTGACTTATTACAATGCGTTAAGACATCATTAGTTGAAATATCATTGTCAATTGAGCATCCAAGCGACTGATGTAACGATTCATCAAAGGATAGCGCCGGTAACCGCTGCGCTGAGACATCTCCGGACTGATTCAAATCACTCTTTGTCACCTTCAATTTTTCTCCCATCTCTTCGTGGAAACTGGATCCGCACTTCTCGAGTCGAATGGTCTCTTCTTGAGGTGCAATTGCATCGAGCCTCTTGACGTTATTTCGTCTTAAACGTCTCTCAAATCGTTGACGATCAATTTCTTTTTTTTTCGCAGATTGCATGAGACCACTGCTAGATGGCAAATTAATAGAAGGGATAGCGTTCTTCTTCAAAAAACGCTTTTTTGCTGCAACATCTGTAAGAATTAATTGCGTCATGAAAAAGTCGGTCACTGGAGTTTCATTATTTCTAGGTTATGTTATGCTAAGATTTCTTACTTACCAGGCAATAAATAATCCTCCTTTGTAAAGTGTAACGTACACACTCTCATTTGACCCGTCACTGTCTTAATTTTTAAAGCCTTTGTCCATGCTTTAAAACGGTCAATCGTTTCAACACTGTCGAAATGATTTTTAACATAAACAGAGCGCTCACCAATTTTTGGAAAGGCGTGAAAACTCAACTCTATATTTTTTTTGGAAGAACTTTCACACCCTTGTACAACACAGTGGACATTTTTTTTCCTGGTGGTGCACGTGACGAATATTTTGCGGGGTGCATTATTGCAATTATTTTGCAATCCAGAGACTCGGCAGAGTCTCGGGCCGAGTACATTCGACAGCGTCGTCTGCTGGCGCGAGACTCACTCGAGTATATTATCTCTGAGAAAAGCGATTCGGCCGGTGGGGGTAAACACTTTCTTAAAATACAAAGCTCAGGGGTTATTTCATGATCTGAAATTTGAACTAGAGACTAATTACGTTATCCCCCCTCGTTTAAGCCATAAATCAACCCGATTAATGCTGTAATTGCTGAGAAAAAACTTTGCACGGGTAAAATTATGCCATGATCGAAGTGTGCGTGCGTGTATGTATACGACACAGAGAAAGGGCCCGTGGCGCTAGCCTTTTTCTGATTGGTCGCGACGGTTAGGAGTGTCGCGGTGGTTAGGAGTGACGCGATGGTTTCAGTTACGTCCGTTACGTCTCTACTGTGTACTGACATTTTGCCCGCTAGGTACACACGTTTTCTTTTGTACCGAGCGGGCGCGAATCACCGAATGTACTTGGCCAAGCCTTTTTCCCCGGGAGGGGATTTTTGGCTAGGTTGATAAAAATCCACAGAAAAACACGTGAACTGACTAACTCTTATTCCTCCTTTTTCTGTTTCCGCTGGCGGCCACCAGATGTCATGTCTCTGTATGTTGGATCCCAATAAGAGTACGGCCGGCTCGCGCGCTACGCTTTTAATACTTGGCGTCGAGCCGCTGCCGCGTCTCTTGATTCACTCTTTGGGAAAAGTGAATTTTTGCAATTTGAATTAATTTTATAACCATTTTAGTGGGGTTATTATAAATTTTCTGAAAGATGGAATATATTTTAAATTTTTTGGTGGGTTTAATTTTTTGTAAGAAAACGAATTTTTTGTGAGCAGTTCTTTCGCTAGATTTGACGTCGTTCGATAATATTTTTTGTGGGTCGATAAATTATCAGAAAGATTAAATTTATTTTTAATTTTTTACCTTTTTGTGGGGTATTCTGTTTGGACCACTGAAAACGTACTTGTCTCGACTTTTTTTACAGCACATACGTGCTGTCCTTTGTACTGATTTGCCTACTTTTTGTAAATACAATAAAATATTAGACTTGATAAACCCGAGCAGGTTCTGTGGCGCTTTTTTAAGTGCACGTGATGGACGGCGTAGCCCCACTATACTTATATTTGTTTAATATTTTGGGATAATTTCAAAATTTTCCTTATTTCAACAATATTTTTCATTGCACCGAAACTGTCAGCAAAATTTACGATTGGAATGACAAAAATTTACTTTCCGAAAAGATTTTCCAGAATGTTTTTTGATCGAATGACAAAATTTTCGTGATTTTTCGAAAAAACTTTTAGTTGAACGTATCCAACGTATCCTGCACATGTTTTATTGCCTATTTATATAAATTAGAGCACTTATTACCTTTTGGGCACTCAGTACTTTAATTTATACAAATAATTTATTCATTCCATACAATTCATACAATAATTTATACAAATAAATATTTATACATAATAAAAATAAAGAGAATGTTATGTACGAACGTGGGGGTGGATGCGGAAGAGTGGAGTGCGATACGCGGGGGTGGCGAATGATACGTAAACGCATAGATGCTGATTATATAAAGGCGTGTATATTTGCACAAGGGTACATGTTCCCAGGCCATGCGTTACGTGCAGCGGCTGGGGCCGGACTGGGCAAGACCGTGCCCGATGGCATGGTCTGGCCCTGGCGGTAAGGTCGCATTCGCGGTTACCGCCGCTACAGAAAATATTGTCATTGAATTTATTAACTTCCTTATTTATACAAATATTTAACATACAACTAATTTATACACTACCGGCGAAAAGTTTCCGGACAAAAATTTAAAAGAGTGCCGAGACGGTTTTTCGTGCCATTTCGCCGGTAGTTGGACTAAGCCAATTTAACCAACGCCATTTTGAAGAGGAAGGTTCCACCTTCAGTTTGGTTTTTTCAAAAAATGTCTCCGATTCTTTTTACACTCAGCACTCAGTTTTGAAAACGACAATTTTTTGTCGTTTTTTATCACTGTTTAGAGTGGACCCCGTTTAGAGTAAAAATGTTTTTTAGGCATTCCTTTGGATGGAATCATAAAGGTAGAAGTCCAAGCTTCAATTTCATTTTTTAGAAATTTTTCTACGATTTTTTTTTTCAAAGATATTTCGTTTTTTCAGAAAAAATCGATGATTGGGAAATTGCTCCGTAGTACGAAAACGATGACGTTTACATTAAAACCTCAAGACGCTAAAAAGTTCTATTAGATTATGTTGAGTTGACCAGAATTTTTTCAGATTTTTCTTTTCAAATTTTTTTCTCATCTATTTGAGATCGCAGCTCGATTGATCGGGAAGACCGGATCGCATTGATCTTAAGCTTTAGAAGTAACACGGGGCCTCCGGGAACGCTTTTTATCAATTTTGGATTCTGTGTCTCTCAAAAGCTATTCATCGCATCTTCGATCATTGATTTGGCTATTTTCAATCGCTTCGCGATGTAGCAAATTTTAAACCCTTAATTGCGAAGTGCAAGGATTGATGCACGCTTTTTGACACTTGAATTAAGTCGCTGATCCATTTTCTTCTTCCAAAATGAAATAAAATAAACTCCAATAAACTCAAAAATTACAGTTTATCAACGGATAATTTGATAATCGCTCAACACAACGCGGACATTTTTTCGAAAGCTTTCCAAAGAAGTACTCAATCGAAAGAGATTTTGGATATTTGTCTGTCGTCGTAAGTAAAGAGTGTGTGAACATTTTTCCCACTTTTTTGTTTGTTTTTGAGGCAGACTAGGCAAAAAAAAATAACAAATCGCTCACCTCTACGACAAAGCGAATCTCGCGAAAACGTAAACAAGAAACAACAACGCATAGGACTCGCGACTGTGTTGAAAAGCGTGCATCAAAGCGTGGATCAATCCTGGCATCAATCCTTACACTTCGCAATCAAGGGTTCAAAAATTGCTACATCACGAAGCGATTTAAAATAGCCAAATCAATGGTCGAAGATGCGATGAATAGCTTTCGAGAGACACAAAATCCAAAATTAATAAAAAGCGTTCCCAGAGGCCCCGTGTTACTTCCAAAGCTTAAAATCAATGCAATCCGGTCTTCCCTATCAATCGAGCTGCGATCTCCAATAGATAAGAAAAAAATTTCAAAAGAAAAATCCGAAAAAATTCTGGTCAACTCAACATAATCTAATAGAACTTTTTAGCGTCTTGAGGTTTTAATGTAAACCTCATCGTTTTCGTACTACGGAGCAATTTCCCAATCATCGATTTTTTCTGAAAAAACGAAATAACTTTGAAAAAAAAAATCGCAGAAAAATTTCTAAAAAATGAAATTGAAGCTTGGACGTCTACCTTTATGATTTCATCCGTAGAAATGCCTCAAAAACATTTTTACTATAAACGGAGTCTACTCTAAACAGTGATAAAAAACGACAAAAAATTGTCGTTTTCAAAACTGAGTGCTGAGTGTAAAAAAAATCGTAGATATTTTTTAAAGAAAGCCAATTGAAGGTGGAACCTTCCTCTTCAAAACGGCGTTGGTTAAATTGGTCTAGGCCAACTACCGGCGAAATGGCATGAAAAACCGTCCCGGCACTCTTTTAAATTTTTGTCCGGAAACTTTTCGTCGGTAGTGTATCTCTAATATTCTTTTCCTTCTTTTTATCCTCTTCTTTTTCTAAATTTCTAAATTTATCTAAATAATTTTCTAAATTATCTCCGAGCTCGGGACCGGGATCACCCACGGTACGGGTTGGAGATAGCGTATAAAGTATCCACAAGCCGGGCCATGGCATTAAAATGCGTGCGCTCGCGGCGGATCCACTCGCGTCGTCCATTTCCTAAAAACAGATTAATTGGAAGGATTAGAAGGGAAGAGAACATGGATTGTTGTTTGACAGAGAGGATGAATGATTGAAAGAATGAAGAAAACGAAAAAAGCGGAAAAGGTCAGAAAGCAAGAATAAAAATATGAAATAGAAAAAAACGAGAGAGCAATAAAAAATAAAACAAGGAAAGCGAAAGAGTAAAACAGCGAACGAGAGAGAGTGAGAGCACGAGAAAACGCGAAAATGAGGGAAAGCAACAGAACGTAAAAGACAATAAGCGAATGTTTGAAAAGCGAAACATTGAGAAGCATTAGAAAGAAAAAGAGAGAAAATAAGAGAGCGAAAAATGATAAAATGTGAAAGAGAGAAATAAAACGTCACGAATTAAGAAAATAAGGAAAAGGTGGGACAGAAAATAAGCGAAAAAACGAAAGAAAGAAAGTGAGAATGCAAAAGACAGTAAGCGAATAATCTAAAAAGCGAAAGATAGCATAAGATACGAAAAGCGAAAGCATTAGAGAGCAAATAAGGGAGCGAAAAAGTGAGAAATGTTGAAAATGAGGAAAAGCAGGGTGTTCGGGAATGACGCAATAAGCCGGTAACGCGAGCATCGGGTCGTGGTTCGCGCTCTGCCGGCCGAGGCGCCACGCGACGGTCCTGTCAATCAAAGGACTTCGCGTCCATCATAATTCGGGAATTAGTTATGCGCGCTGACGTCATTGTCGCCACCGCCTGGAGCGACACGCTTGATCAGCCAATTGACATGCGCGCAACTCGTCACTATCGATCGCCTATCGAGCGGTCCTTCTTCTCAATCCAGACTCGATCGAGTAAAGACACGCGAATTTCGGGCTCCTTCGTTATCTACGGGCTTCCCGTTTGTATCCGCGAGTATTGTACGCATCTCGTAACCGCCTTACAACCGGTTACGAAATTATCGGTCTCCAAGTCGAGGAGCATCGAACGTCGGGCTTATTTTTCGGGCACGTCAGTATAATTAACGAATTATCGGGATTTTCGGGAAGTCGGCATCGCGTCTCGCATCGCGGCCATCTTGACCACGCGGCTTACGGGAAGACGCTCTCGTGCACATCGAGACTTACGACCTCGTCGTGTCCGGGATCGAGAGCTCGGGAATTAATTTATACAATCTTGTATCAAACACATTTTGTCAAAATAAAATCGGGTTCATCGCATTGTTCGCTGTTTCGCCGTGTGGTTAATTTCTTTTCCCACCTACACCAGATCCTCATTACGCAACACAGGGAGAGAGAATAAGAGAAAAAGAAAAGAGAACGTGAGAGCGCAAGAAAACGCGGAAATAAGGAAAGGCGACAAATAGCAGAAGACAATGAGCGAATTATTTAAAAGCAAAAGATTGGGAAGCATTAGATGAAAAAGAGAAAATAAGGAAGCAAAAAAGTGAGAAAATGAGAAATGAAACGTGAGAAATTAAGAAAATGATGAAGAGCGGCGAGAGGGAATGAGCGAAACAGCGAAAGAAAGAAAGTGAGAGTGTAAAACCAAAAGATAGCAAAGATAGGAAAAAGCGAAAGCATTAGAGAGAAAATAAGCGAGCGAAAAAGTGAGATACTGAGAAAATGAGAAAGAGAGAAATGAAATGTGATAAATTGAGAAAATGAGGAAAAGCGGAGAGAGGGAGTGAGCGAAAAATAAAAAACGAGGAGAAGAATGAAAGCGAAAAAGCAGAAGATAACGTGAGAACGCGAGAAAACGCGGAAATGAGGAAAGGCGGCAGAACGTAAAAGACAATATGCGAATGATTGAAAGCGAAAAATTGGGAAGCATTAGAAAGAAAAAGAGCGAAAAAGTAAGAAATTGAGAAAGAGAGAAATGAAACGTGAAGAATTGAGAAAATGAGCAAAAGTGGTGAACGGGAATGAGCGAAAAAGCGAAAGAGAGAAAGTGAGAGTGCAAAAGACAGGACGCGAATAATCAAAATAGCAAAAGATAGCAAAGATAAGAAAAAGCGAAAGCATTAGAGAGAAAAAAGGAAGAAAATAAGAGAACGAAAAAGTGGGACACTGAGAAAACGAGAGAGAGGGGATTGAAACGCGAGAAATCGAGAGAATGAGGCAAAGCAGAGAGAGGGAATAAACGAAAAAGTGAAAAAGATAAGAAGCGAAAGAAAGCGAAAGTAAAACAGCAAAAATGGGCGAAACCAAGAGAGCGCAGAAAAGAAAAAGATAGAATACTAACCTCTTCTACGCTGCCGAAAATTTCGCCGTAGATAGGGTCCCGGGTTCTCGATTTCTTCCATTGGAAGAACCGGCACCGGGACATCATCCACCGGGGTCGGAGGTCGTGGCGGTTCAGATGACGGCGACAGGGCAGGCCGATCTTCTGCCCCGCGAGCCGGTGAATTTTGAAGAGAAGGCGGTTCATCAATACCGCCTTTCCCGTCTCCCTATCGCTGTTCATCGACTACTTGGTCCATTTCTGCAACCTGTAGTGGAAAAAAATTAATTATTAAATTTTTAACATCTGTAAATTATATGTAATATTACAAAAATATACTTACGTTTTTGCTTCTGGCTGTCACCACTGACTTGAATGTCACACTTTTTATTTTTCAAAAACGCCATGTTCAGGGATCGCGATTTTCATCAAACAAAAGCGCCATGTTCAGGGATCGCGAAAATCGCGAAAAAGCGCTATGTTCAGGGATCGCGAAATGAGGGACAGGCTGCTAGAAGCCGTGTAAAAAAAAACGATATCTCAGCGATGGATTAAACCAGTGCATTGATTTTTTTTTAAATTAAAAAGAAAAATAAATAAAAAAATAGTAGTAGGCTTCATAATTCGACCAGACCCTGGAATGAAGGTAAAAAAAATAAACAAAATTTCGATAAGTGTCAAAACGCGATGTTTCGTGAATATGATACGCGGTAGCTCGAGACGTCATTTTCGAACGAAAACGTACTTGTCCCGATTCGCTACCGCGAATCTTAATCCTAGCCAAAAATCCCCTCCACGGGGAAAAAAGCTTGGACAAGTCCATTTGTTGGTGATCCCCGTTTCCATTTGTTTTCACAGAAAAATCTAACCCCCCCCCCCCCCCCCCCCTAAAAAAAAATTGGAAACGCCAACAAAAAAAAAATTATAAAAAAATCCTGGAAAAAAGGAAAAAATATCAGCACCAAAAATTCTGATATCTATAAAAAAGGACAAGTATTCCCTCTCTGATAATCTTATTGATGTCTGAAAATCAATTTACGAGAAAAAAGAAAAACTTCCACAAAAATACAAAACTAAAGTTTGCCATCGTATGTTGAGCGGATGCGCACAGAGTACTTGGCCGGCCCGAAATTTTGAATTAAAGTGCTCAGCTTGATTATTCTTGACACAACGTAATTGTTTGGTCTCAGAAATCTTCTTAGAAAAGGCACGCGAAAGCTTGGTACAAATCTCGAGTTAATCAAGATTCTCTCCTAAAACGATTTATATTTCAAGCAAATAATACAAAAAAAATTGCTAGAAGTGTAATTTTTACCGACACATTACGGGTCATTTAATTTAATATTTAGCTGCACCTTATAATTAGTAATCAGTTGTTATTTTTCTACGTATCCATACTTGTGTAAAATATTGCGCAAATGATTAATTAATTAATTGTATATCAAATTGAGAGAAAACTTTGAATTTGTACTAATTCATTTGAATGTATAACGTTCAGGGACATTTGTGTAACGCTTATCATTTTTCTCATGAATACAACCGAGTTGTTCTATGTATTTAGAGACGCGGTAGCGTCTTGACGCCAAGTATTAAAAAGAAAAGTTCGAATCGACAAGGCAAGTTGCACCGCGTGTCTATATACTCGAGATTGGGCGTTTTTCCGTTACGTTTAAACTTAAAGTGGTCGCCATTTAAAAACGCGTTGGTTTATAAAAAATGTAATTGCAGTTTATATATATATGTCGTAGGTGGTGCATCCAATGGTCCATGAATTTTTTACCTGTGACCTTGAGAAGTCCCTCAAACCGTGACATCAGTGTTTTACCGAGCCCGTTTTCATTATCGAAAAATTATTCCACAGTGACGTCACGAAAAATATATATGTCTATTCCAACGCTCTGGCGACTTTGGGGTAATGCGGGTTACCAACTTTGCCCACTAGGCAAGCGAATGGTGGGCAATGGGGGTCGAAGGGGCGCAGCCCCCCGCGCGGGGGTGGGGGGACAGAGCCCCCCGCGGGGTTGAGGGGCAGAACCCCCCGGGGGGTTGGGGGGGCGGAGCCCCCCCGAGGACGCAATTACTATTTTTAAATAATCATATCCATTCGCACAGCCTCACACTCACTCACGCATCCACATACACATTCATACACAGACACGCTTCCGGGCAAGCACACACGCACGCATCCACACACCAACCCCCGAGGATGGAATTGCAATCTTCAAAGAATCACCATCACTCGCACACCCTCACACATGCCCACGCATCCACATAAACATGCACACACCACGTTTGCGCGAAAGCACACGTACGTACACAGGCACGTTTACGACCAAGCACACATACAAACAGAGACACGCTTGTGTGAAAGCACACATAGGTACACGCTTGCCCGAAAGCACAAGTACATACATAGTACATAGACACGTATACAATAGACACACATGCATGCACGGACACGTTTGCGCGGTATACATACATACATACACTGCCGCTCAAAAGTTTAGATACACTACCCAATATTTCTTGCGGCACAAAAAGTTTAATAACTCTGTCAAAAAAGAAGATTTTCCAATTTTCGAAGCGGCGTTGTAAAGGGGATAAATCCAGCTTCAGTTTGCTCCGTTCAAATATTTTTTATGATTTTTTTTCGACTCAGTACAGACTTTGGTTTGTGACTGTTTTTAGGCTTTTTTTTGACCATGGCAAATCAGGCGCACAGCTTCCGGATTTTTTCTTTAATGATGACAAACTTAAAACTGCATGCAATAGCTCCATCTTTGTTTTTTAGAACATTTTTTGCGATTTTTTTTGAAAAGTTATCTGATTTTTTCGCAAAATCAATCAATTTTGAAAAGTTCTGAATAACCCGAGAACTATAGGGTTTAAGAGAAAATGTCAAGAATGAAAAAAGTTCTGTATTTCGACCCTGAATCGCGTCGAATTTTTTTGGAATTATTCTTTGAATTTTTTTTTTTTAGTATTTTTTTCGAAACTTATTTTTTTTTTAAGGCCGATAAAGTAATGATTCAAGGCACTCACCCGACTCAGATAAGTTTCTCTAACTTATCTAAGTGTGGTGAGTGCGTTGAATCATTACTTTATCGGCCTTAAAAAAAAACTAAGTTTCGAAAAAAATACTAAAAAAAAAAAAATTCAAAGAATAATTCCAAAAAAATTCGACGCGATTCAGGATCGAAATACACAACTTTTTTCATTCTTGACATTTTCTCTTAAACCCTATAGTTCTCGGGTTATTCAGAACTTTTCAAAATTGATTGATTTTGGGAAAAAATCAGATAACTTTTCGAAAAAAAATCGCAAAAAATTTTCTAAAAAACAAAGATGGAGCTATTGCATGCAGTTTTAAGTTTGTCATCATTAAAGAAAAAATTTAAAAAATCCGGAAGCTGTGCGCCTGATTTGCCATGGTCAAAAAAAAGCCTAAAAACAGTCACAAACCAAAGTCCGTACTGAGTCGAAAAAAAATCATGAAAAATATTTGAACGGAGCAAACTGAAGCTGGATTTATCCCCTTCAAAACGCCGCTTCGAAAATTGGAAAATCTTCTTATTTGACAGAGTTATTAAACTTTTTGTGCCGCAAGAAATATTGGGTAGTGTATCTAAACTTTTGAGCGGCAGTGTATGAGGGATTCTCCGCCAAACTGGCCACTTTTTTTCGACCATCTCAGATCTGCTTCACAACTGGCGATATCGAAGTACTCCTAAAAGACACTCTATGTGAATTTTTTCAGAATTTTTAATATGAAATTTTAGCCAATGCCTTTTTATGTTTGAATGAATTTATCTTGGAAACGTAAAGTAACTGAAAAAAATTGTTTCGACAGAAAAGTTGTAGTTTACTGTTAGCTTCCAAGCGGATGACTTAAAATAATTTTTACGTTCCAGTATCACTGATTTTTTACTGAAAAAAGGGGAAATTATTTTTTTATTCAAAAACAGCCATCTTTTTTTGGCTGAAAAAATTACAGAGTCTTCCAATATGTTTGACGATATAGCGGAAAAATTGCCAGAGTGGCACGAATCGAGGTTCAAGGATAAAAACAATTACACCAGACAAAATTATTTTTTTCCTACTGGTACCTCAATCCGCACCGCTCCGGCGATTTTATTACGATGTTATGAGATATTTTGGAAGACTATCGTTTTTTTAGCCAAACAATGACTATTTTTGAATAAAAAAAATAGTTTCACCTTTTTTGATAGAAAACAAGATACACATTTTCAATTTAGGCTTGAGCATCTTCAGCAAGCAATTTTCAAATTTCATTTTGCAGCGTTTTATCTATTTGCATTTGAACGATAAAATTTCGGCAACTTTTCTAGAACGAAAAAAGAAAGCACAGATTTACTCACAATATCTTACAACATTTGCAAAATTTGAACCGTTCAATGGATTATTCCCAAATTCAATACCAACCTTCCTAACGAAGAAAAGTTCGAATCTACAAGGCAAGTTGCGCCGCGTGTCTATATACTCGAGATTGGGCCTTTTCCGTTATGATCAAATACTATACTCTGTTTATTAAAAATAATAATAATAATAATAAATCTTGAAATTTGCAGAAGTTAGAGCGATGACGACCTTTTTTTGAAAATTTCAAAGACCGTAGAATTCGCAGTTTTCTATCAATTCCGACAACATTTCAGCGAACGGAGAGCTGATGTAGATCAACATCTGCGCAAAACGGGAGCTCTGTAGCTCAAACCGTTCTCGAGTTATAAACGTCCGAATTTTTCAGTGCTAGACACACACACACACACACACACACACACACACACACACACACACACACACACACACACAACGCTGATTTTTTACGAAAAAAAACAGGAAATTTTTTTTTTATCTACAAATAGCTTTTTGGCTGATAGAATGACAGAGTATTTCAATTTTTCTGACGACATCGCATTGCCAGAATGGTACGGATCGTACCATCGAATGGTACGAGTGGAAAAAAATTATTTTGTCGGTATTAATTTTTTTTTTCACCCTGGAACCTCAATCCGTGCCACTCTGGCGATTTTTTCGCGATATTGTCAGACATATTGGAAGACTCTGTAATTTTTTCAGCCAAAAAAAGATGGCTGTTTTTGAATAAAAAAATAATTTCCCCTTTTTTCAGTAGAAAATCAGTGATACTGCAACGTAAAAATTATTTTAAGTCATCCGCTTGAAAGCTAACAGTAAACTACAACTTTTATATCGAAATAATTTTTTTCAGTTACTTTACGTTTCCGGGATAAGCTCATTCAAAAATAAAAAGGCATTGGCTAACATTTCGAATTAAAAATTCTGAAAAAATTTACATAAAGTGTCTTTTAGGAGTACTTCGATATCGCCAGTTATGAAGCAGATCTGAGGTGGTCGAAAAAAAAGTGGCTGGCTTGACGGAGAATCCCTCATATATTCTTGCCTGCACATTGTATTGACACGATTCAAAATAATCGGATATAGAAATGACATTAGAAGGGTTGAAATAATGTATAAGATGTTAAATGGATGAGTAGTGATTTTATTATTATCAACATTAACATGATTAAAAATCAACATTTTATTATTATTGCAGAAAGCGATAAAGAAGGCAACTAAAGCGGTAGCCAAAGACGTTATGCTGCAAATCGATGATGCGTCTGAGATGAAATTGGTAATTAAAATTGTAATTATTGAATTGAGTTGAAAAATATTTATAGACAGAGAGTACACAATTGAAAAATTCAACATGTTTTATTTACTCAAAGGATAACAAAAAGGTTTCGAAGAGAAAGAAGATCGAAAAAGAAAAATATGACGATGCAGTGGGTGAAAAATTGTCAATTACAAAAACGAGTAATGAAAATCGCACGAAGAAAAGCAAAAAACGGAATGCAATCGAGAAAACCAAGAGCATTAACTACAATACTCCGGGGAGTGGACAAGAATCGGAACCAGAAAATATGGAATATAACGATATTGGTAATAAGGACTCAATGGACACGAGTGAGATAACGGTATGGCGTGATGCCTCCGATTTTGGACCAAATCCAGCCGACGAAGACTACGATAAGCAAACCGATGTAAGTTTATTTTTACAATAGGAATAATTCTGTGCCAAGTAAAAACAAATGACACCAAAGTTATTCAACGGTTAATATGGGAAAACTAAAGTTAAAAAAAAAAACATTATATAAATGTGCACGAATAAAAAAGATTCGATTGATTGATAGATAACGAACTCGGACAACGACGGTTCTCTGGATGGAGTAAGGAAACAAAATAGAAGCTTCAACTGGGACGGTCACAAACAAAAAAAATTGTCCATTACAAAAACGAGTAATGAAAATCGTACGAAGAAAAGCGGAAAGCGGAATGCAATCGAAAAAACTAAGAGAATTAATCATAATACTTTCGGGTGTGAAGAAGGATCGGAGCAAGACAATATGGAATACGACAATCTTGGTGACAACGACTTAATGGACACGAGTAAGAGAACGGTATGGCGTGATTCTTTCGCTTCTGGACCAAATTCAGCTGATGGAGACTACGAGAAGCAAAGCGATGTAAGTTTATTTCTACAATAGAAAGAATTCTGGGCCAAGTCAAAACAAATGATGACGAAAATTATTAAACGGTCAAATATTATGGTAAATTACAAGTAAAAAAAAACCATCATGTAAACGTGCATGAATAAATATGATTGGGTTGCTCGATAGGTAGAAAATTCGGATAACGACGGTTCTATGGACAGAGGAACAAAAAAAATTCGTAGCGACAACTCTGACGGCCAAAAAACAAAAAAACGGTCAATTACAAAAACGAGTAATGAAAATCGTACGAAGAAAAGCAGAAAGCCAAATGCAATCGAAAAAACCGAAAGCATTAACCACGATACTTTCGGGCGTGAAGAAGGATTGGAGCAAGGAGACTACGAGAAGTCAATCGATGTGAGTTGATTTGTACAACAGAAAAAATTCGGTTCTACGTAAAAACACACGATGACAAAAGTTATTAAAGCTGTTATTATAGTAAACCAGAAGTTCCAGAAAAAAAAATATTGTAAACGTGCATGAATGAAAAAAATTGGGTTGATCAATAGATAACAAGCCGGGATAACGATGGTTCCATGTCCAGAGGATCGAAAAAAAATCGAGGTTCCATCTCTAACGACCGAAAAAAAATAAAACTGTCACAATCGACATTCGTATCTGACGATGACGAGTCAGACAATGGTGAGTGATTTTCCCATTAATTCAATTGTCATTGTCGACATTATAAAGGTAATATTTTGCAATAAAAATTTGTTTAGGTGCACGAAGTTCTGATGCAGTAAACTTGGGAAATATTTCCGAGAAGTGCCCGAACCAGGAAAAAGTGAGTTAATATCTGTAAAACATGAATAAGAGAATATGCTATATAAAAATGGACAACAGAAATATTTCAACGTAAACCCACAATTCATTACAAAAGCATAAATTATGTTTCAACTTTACGGACTTCCTGTTCTGTCCAAATGTAATGCTATTCGGCTCACTTTACCTCACATGAAATATACTATAGCTTTGCTTGTTGGTTGCAGATATCGGCAACAGACCGAAGCCATTACGTAGAGCGGAAAATGCCAAAAGTGAGGAGCGTGGAAATTCTCCGACCCGAGGCACTCCAATCGGGCAGTTCAAGCAATTCAGCATTCAAGCTCAAACCCCAGGCACAGCGATCAGGGGCCGCATCATCTGCCGCTGCGTCCCAAAAAAACGTTAACATAATTTATGCATAATTTTTGCACGTATTCTGTCAACATCATTTATCATAACGTTCTATCTAGCAATCTCCTGTCATGTCGCCTCTTTCTGCCCCATTACACTCGTTTAAATTTATATTTTAGAAACCTTTGAAATTCCTGTCGATAGTGTCGCCTCTACAAGTATAATAAACTTGAGGCCTGGCTAAATAAACGGAATTTTGCTTTTCTCACGTCTCGTGACAGTGGACTGCGTAGGGACATATTGGTTAACGAAATAGTTCGTACGGTTACGTTTGTAATATCGCAATACGGGGATAACAATATCGATTCACTAGTTAAACCATCAACGATGGCGACAATTTACATTTTTACGAACGACCTGCAACAATTACTTAATTGAAACATCCTGTGAAATGGAAAATAATTTGAAATTAATGAGCAACAAAACAAAGAAATGAAAGATGATATATTCAACGTAATGACATAATTTTTACAGGAAACGAACGATACGGCAAACAACTCTGACGCTGATGAAAGAACCTCTGAGGCAGGGATGGCGAAAACCATCGACGAATACGAGATGGAATTGGAAAAAATGAAAAAAGAGTTGTCTAAAAAAAACAAAAAAGTACGTTTATTTCATGAATGCTGCGAAAATCTTGAGAGTTTTTGCTGACCAAACCCATTTAATCGAATCTTGAAACTCAATTTTTCCTCCCCTTCCTTCTTTTTTTCTTGTTTTAATCTCCAAAATATATTGCCCATGGTTGCACTAAAACGAAACAATGTTGAGTAATATTGCTAATAAAGTATATGTATTATAATTGGCAGTTGCGTAAAGTACGGAAAATTGCTGATTGTTTTGAAGAATTCACTCGAAAATTGAAAGATCTTACCTCAAGTACAAAGGACGACTCACCAATGGAACAAAAAGTCACAGACATTCCGAAACCACAGAAGGGTCATACGCAAACGATTTTGTTTGTAAGAGCTTCGGATTACGAGAATGTTCTGAAAGCAATATCGTCGGAGAACCTCAACGGAAGGATCGTTTGTTTAATGCACGCATTGTGGCCTGACAAGGCAACAAGAATGAAATATGTATTGAAGAAAAAAAAAATTGCAAGCAGGGTCTCATTGAAATACCAAACGAAGACCTGGCTGCAATTAAGAGTGAGTTGAAAAATAGAAACGATATAGATTTATATGGAAATCTGTTATGTTATTAATGAAAATATGTTTACTTATATGCTGCAGATGCTGCAGAATCATTGGACGGAATAAAGACCCTCAATAAAAGCCACTATATCGATATGCCAGAATATAAAAAAATAATTTCCAACGTATTGAAATGCGAACGGCAGCGATACGAGAGAAATCGTAGCACCGAGGCAACAAAAAAGAGATAGTGGCGAAGCATTCAAACTTCTTCTTAATTTTTATACGTTTTTGCGAAAAACATTTTTAAGTCAAGTTCAATTTCATCAATTTAATTTTATGTAAACCTAATCACAGAACAATTCAGGAAATAAAAAGATATTAAAATTTCAATGAACATAGCACTCACCTTACACATTTCAAAATTTGTACTCCACTCGAAGGTGAACACCGTTTCTTTGGGGTGTCGACACTAAAATCAGTGTTGACACAGTTTTTTTAGGTGTCAACACGCATATTCGTGTCAACACCGTCGTTCTGGGTATCGACACCCAAAAATAGCCACCGTCCAGATTAGTGTAGAACACCGTTTTTTGGGTGCCGCCACCCAAATTAGTGACCACCTTTTGTTTGGTGTCAACACCGGCTTTTTGGGTGCCGACACCCAAAGTAGTGTCAACACCGTTTTTTTTTGGTGTCGACACTCAGATTGGTACCAATACCGGTTTTTTGGGTGTCGACACCCAAAGGAGTGTCAACACTGTTTTTTGGCGTGTCGACACCCAAATTAGTGTTGACACCATATATTTAGGTGTCACAACGCAGAACAGCATAGCGTGTAGAACGGTGTCGACACCGTTTTTTGGGTTGTCAACACGCAAATTAGTGTTGACACTGTTTTCTTGGTGTCGACACTCAAATTAGTGTTGACTCTCCTTTTTGGGTGTCGACACCTAAAACAGCCTCGTTTCAGATGGGTATCGACACCAAATATTTTTGGTGTTAAAATTTCCATTTGACACCCTATACGTGACACCTAACACCAAAAAATTACAGTGTCACGATCTGTCAGGGTACTTGGCTATTTTTACTAGTTTATTTGGTAACTTTTTGTGAAGTCTTATTCACTCTTTAGGAAAAGTGAATTTTTGCAATTTGAATGGGTTTTATAACCATTTTAGTGGGGTTACTTTAAATTTTCTGAAAGATGGAATATATTTTAAATTTTTTGGTGGCTTTAATTTTTTGTAAGAAAACAAATTTTTTGTGAGCAGTTCTTTCGCTAGATTTGACGTCGTTCGATAATATTTTTTGTGGGTCGATAAATTATCAGGAAGATTCAATTTATTTTTAATTGTTTACCTTTTTGTGGGGTATTCTGTTTGGACCACTGAAAACGTACTTGTATCGACTTTTTTTACAGCATAAGGATATTCGCCGATGTGAAAAGATCAAGTTGCCCGACGATACTATGATGGAAATTCCGTTTAAACGCTATTTGTTGACTAACGATGCTGTACCAGTACCACTGGAACAATCTGCCGATCAAAATGAGGTAAGTAAAACCTTCTGAAGTACCCAAATGTTACTGCTTGGTACAATTGTAATCAATTGGAAATTCCGAGCTGCTGCAAATTTTGAACGGTGGCCTGAAAACATCTGTGATTGTATTTGACTTTTCGTAGGTCTTTGAAAGCTCGTGAAATGAACGAATGTCAAAATCGACTATGTGTTACCGCTATGCATAATATTAACTTAGCGATTGATCGTTTCAGAGCAACGACGTTTCTCAAGCGGAGGCGATCATAGAGCAAGATCTTCTCGACAAATGTACTGCAAATGAAACAGAAAACGGGATTATTACGCAACAAGACTTTCTGGAAGCGCACAAAATTAAAACTGCAAATGCCAATCCACCTTTTTCGATGTGTGATTTAAAAAGTGATCTGCGTCCTACTCCATTACCCGAACACTGGGCTTGGGGGCAACAAGGCTCAGACCTTTTTTTCACCCTTCTTGATCGTTTGGATTTTTCAGTCCGGCTACATCTCGTCGTGCATCAAGATCTGTCTGTACATGTAATACACCATAATGCCCACTGAATCGGTCTTATATGTCATGCTTCTAAAAGAGAATGGAAAATTGATCCCAACGACGCTAATGTCCATAGATCCAGAGCATTTCCAACAGAATGATCGACTTGAAGACAACCATCTGTTCTACGGACGACATTCTTGAGCACATGAAGTCGTCCGAAAAGTTATTCATTTGCAGAGGGACGGACATCGAAAACGGAAGGTTACTAAGGCTACTGTGAAATAAAATACAGTTGAACATTTCATGAATGAACCTAATTACGTAGTAATGCATGAGGAAAGCTTAAATGAATTCTATTATTTTGGCAGGCGCGATCCTCTATGCTCAGGGATTCTCGACGACAGCGAAGCATACAAGCATACTGTCCAGCGCCAGAGGTGTGTTCGCTGTCGGCGGCTACGCAAAAAGTTGTTGCAGAAAAGGAAAAGCCATCAACTGCAGCACAAATACCAAAAATTAAAAAACGCCGCGCAGTTGGAACGACGTAGAAACCTTCGTCTGCAGAAAGGGGTAATACACTAACACACATCATACAAAGTATGGAAAAAATAATCGATAATGTCTCCGATTCAACGTGAAATTCGTGATTTTCGTCATTTTATAGAGTAAAATAATGAAGGGGCAGATCGACCAGTTGCAAAGGGAGTGCGCGGCAATAGACCAAAACGTCTTGGAAGAAAAGATTCGTGGTTTTCCGGAGCCACAACAACAAGCCAAAAAATTGTGCTTTGCAGCTTCCAAAGTGGAAAATGTTCACCGGCGAAGGTACACGACAAACTCGATGTACGAGTGCTTGCTGATGCGGATTAAAAATGCAGCGCTTTATGAGCACATGAGGGGCCGAAATATTTTACCGCTCCCGTGTGGCAAAACTTTGGGCAGGTTCATTCAGAAACTCAACTCGTCGACCTACGACTTCCAGGAAGCCATTTTCGAAAGTCTACGGAGAAAAGGAACAGACATGGAAAAATCATCGAAAAGAGGTATCATTAATATTTATGTTACTGAAATATTGGATATAAGAATATTTTCCCTTTACTGTTACGATATTTCGAAACCTTGTCTAAAATTGACAGATGCATATTTAAAACGGCCTGGACTAAAGATTTTAACGTTGAATATGGAGTAACCAAAAGAAATAATGATTGTAATTAGTTTACAAAAATAAATATTACACGACCTGAAACGGAAATTCCGTTTGCATAATGTAGTCTGTACGTGCCGAGCTTGAGTTTTTCTGTCAATATTATGGAACTTGAATTCATTGTTGATCAGGTGTCATCTTAGTCGACGAGATGAAACTGAGCGAAGGAATTTCATTCGACCGGGAAACTCTAAAGTTTGGTGGTTTCGTCGATCTAGGCCAATGTACCCCGGAGGACCAGAAAACTACAAGAGCCGATCATGCGCTCGTTTTCATGTTCCAACCCTTTCGCGGGAGATGGGTACAAGCTGTTGGGTGTTTCTTGAGCAAAAACTCTGTAACGAGTACGAGATCCTGCATAAATTGATACTGGAGTGTGTGCTTCTGCTCGGCAACTCAGGCTTCCATGTCGATGGCGTAGTTACCGACGGAGATCAATGGAACCGGGGTGTTTGGAACATTTTCGGCATCAGCGAAAATAATTTGAGCTGCCCACATCCCTGCGATGACACTAAAAGAATGTGGATGATCTCCGACTTTCCGCATTTAATCAAATGCTTTCACACTGGCTGCATGAGTCGTAGCTCCTTTGAGGTAGAATGGTTAAACTAAAAAATGTCGTAGAAATGACGTGAAACAATCACTCCTTTGAGACCTGTACTTTTTTAACAATACTTTTTGTTTTGCAGACACCCGATGGAACGATCAAAAAAGAACACTTCGAAGCATTGTTGCAATGCGAAAATTTGTCGAGAAGCAATTCGAAATTGGCGTACAAATTGACGCCAGCACATCTAAATCCCGTTGGATACCTGAAAATGAATGTGCCATTAGCTTTTGAGGTAATCTGCACATACGGCATTATTTTTATTAAAAGTACCGTTATAACAATCTATTAAACTCTACTAGTTGTTTTCGCACCAAGTTTGCACAGCGATGGAGCTTTATGAACCGACTTGTCCGCAATTGAAAGGTTCCAAATCGACGCGCACTTTTTGTGAACGTGTGGATAATACCATCACGGCAATGATGTCTAGAACGCCCCAGAATGCCCATCGTCAACGCGATTCCTGTCCCCAAAAGAAGGTATATAATCCTGTCACCAAAAGAAGGTGAATTGTCCTTGTTTTTCACATTTATCCAACAAAAACTAATTTCGTTGATGATGCGAAAAGCGTTAACGTTATCAGGGTTTGACAAAATCGATACTGCCTGGATTGTAATCCAGAAAACATTCAAAATACATGAAACTGTATATCCTTCCAAAAGTTGTGTCAGAAAGTTGTTGTCGAAACTCGAATTTTATAACCGATGGGCCGCGGAGCTCGAATTATTTTCTAGTTTTCTTCAAGCGATTTCTTGAAAACATAAATCTTGGGAAATTCGAGAAATTATTTCGTAATTAGGAAATATGGGCAGTTTTACTGTTGTTAGGGATCGTTATTGAAAATAGCGAATAAAATTGAATGATTCTCAGCTTTTAACAGATTCCCCTATCAATTTCACGAGGACACGAACATTCAACATTGGATTTGTAATCATCGAAATAGGTTCTTTCACTGTGGCAGGCAGCGCAGATATTGTCGGTATTGTCCGGTTCACAAACAGATTACTGGAAACACTGTCCCTTGGGAAAAATTCGTTCACTTCTTGGAGGACATGCTGTTCAATATCTATGCATCTTTTAAATTGGTAAAACTTCCTTCGACAGTCGGTGTGGGATATCCAACTGACTTGACCGATGATCCTGAATTCCTTTCCTTTTTCCTTTTTTGGTTTTCGTTCCTGCACGTTTGTTTACTCCGAAATTCTAGCCGAAGTTTTCTAAACGAGAGTCCTGATTCATTTATGCACTTCAGGCGTTTGGCATTGATTTCTCCATCGTGATCGTGCACCATCTGTGTGGTTTTCGTTTCCTTCCTTCCGGTCGTGATTCAGGGGCCCGCTGCAGTTATATTTGAATTCGTTTTTCTTCGTCTATCTGTGTGTCTGGAAGAAAAACTCATTTGCTCGTTCCGTTATTTGTTCTTTTTTGCATTTTTACCACTATTTCACTGCTATGTTTGTAGCCTGTTCTAATACTTGCTTTCCTTGCTAACTCCTTGCTAATGCCTACGTCGAAGACGCTGTTGTTACCGGCTAGTCAACGGTCCACGCGACAACCGGCGCATTCGTCATTCGAAAGTCAAAGTGAACAACCGGGGTATCAAAAATCTTTTATGCAGTGAAGAGCAAGTGCGTCGACATCTTTTCCGCAGTGAATAGAAGTATTTTTCCATCCATCTTGCACAAAACTCTGAGGAACGACAGATTTTCAACGGGAAAAAGAAGTGAACCGGATCTTTGCTAATCGCCGATCTTGTCGATCGTGTAAGTACAACCATTTTTCTCAACGACAACTTTTTTCTTCCCGGAACATTGATATCCATTCGACGTTGCGAACGACTTTGCCGCAACAAAAATCACAGTTCGCATCATCGGAATATTTTTGATCGTATTTTTTGCTCGAAAATCATTGAAATACCGTGTACGTTCTCCCTCAATTTCGCGTAACCAAACCGAAAAATGGAAAAAACGATTCGGAACGTAGTATGGGCGATGTGGCGTGAAAAATTCGGGTCGAATCCGAGCATGAATCGATGCTTCCGTGATTTTTTTTTTTGCGTCGTTGTGATTGTCGCGCGTAACCTTTGTTCGTCCTGTGAACGTTCGCTCGAAAACCGCCATCGTGAAACGAGACTTTTCGAGCACGATAAAGAAAGTTTCTGACCTTGTTGGACGCAATAGTATACCGTAGGAAAAATAAATTGATGATGTAACGTTTCCAAATGTCCTCTCACGAAATACGCTGTAGGGTCAATTTTGTTTTCTTTTTTTTTCATTTTACGTTTGACAATCAGTGAAACGTCTAATTCGCCGCCCATTCTTTGGTAGCTTACCAGCGCACACTCGTTGTAAGAAATATATTTATGTGTTTATTTGTTACAGCCTTCACTCAATCGCGCTCGCAGGAAAACAAAATTCCAAAAGACGCCAAGTCGACACCGGACGCAAGCGACAAGAACTTCGTCAAACGTAAGTAAAAGAAATTCACGCATTCACAAAATGTAATATTTGAAAGGTGACTTTTCCGATGTTGGTTGTTTTTCGAAACTTTCGAAGATCGTCGTTCATTATTTCTTTCATACCTGATGATCGTGTTTAACTGATTTTTGGAAATGATTTATTTCCGCCTAATTTATTTATTATCCTTGTTTGACACCATGCGCTTACATTTTTTTCTTCATAGCCGGTCGAAAGTACGCACTTTCGGCACTGATTTCGAGGCAGAAAGTTCAACATTCCTGCATTGGTAAAAAAAAAAAACACGCTCGCATTTTTTTTCTGCATGCCTCGGCCGAAAGTACGTATTTTCCGCATCAATTTCGAGGCGAAGCTGCCAAAAGTGACTTGTTTCTAACCGCGTTGTCTTTAATGTCAAAGCTGTCAGGTTGACGTTATTCCAAATTGAATGTTTTTTCAAGCGTCACTTTTCCCATATTATAGTTTTTTTGAAAAAAGTCGGAGACCGAATAACTCCAAAGTCAAAGTATCAAATATAGTGCGAGGTTGAGGTTTGCATCGTTGGAATGCAATAAAATTCTTTGACTTGTTTGGCAAAGCTCATTATTCAAATGGACAATATAATTGCGATGATGAAGCAATCAGTTTTTGTGAACCGAAAAGTATATCGGCTCAACAAAATCTGGATTATGTGGAAAATTCATCAATTGGTCAATAAAACGAAATATTTTCCGTTGCAGACCGGCGTTGCAAATTTTAGCGTCATGATTCAATTCGGAATGAATTGACATTTTCGTATTTGTATTTGCTTTTCTTTTGTATTTGATGCCTGCCCCCGACCAGCGGCACTCGCTTCGCTCGTGCCGCAAATGTCGGGGCAGGCATCAATACGTGTACAGTATCAATACGGGGCAAACATCAGTACGTATCTATCGTGAATCTGCCGCGAAACAATCGTACTTTCGACCGGCTATGAAGAAAAATAGTATACACCAGACGGGCAGAAATTTGGAAGCCCTGCGCAACTTCATGCCCGAGGCTTCGCCTCGGGCATGAAGTTGCGCAGTGCAGGAGTCCCAAACTTTCTGCCCTTGTAGTGTAATGTACTATTTCGTTCGAGAATATTTATTTCAACGGAAAATCGCGCCGTTCAATTTGCGAAAGAAAAGGAATAGACAAAATTCCGCTAGGATGCGTGCAATGATGTGTGAAAAATTCTCCTAGGGAGAGCGAAAGAAATCGGAAAACAAAGTGGTGCCGCCATGTTTTTACTTCTCGCGTCGTTGCTACTCTCGTCGCGCGTAACCTTCGTTCGTCCTCTAAGCGTTTGTTGGAACGCCGCGATCTTAACAGGAAAGATTTTCGGCGTGATGAAGAATACTTTGTTGTGGTGAGACGAAACCATGTAAGAAAAAAATAGACAATTAACTTTGTTTTAAGTGATTATTTTGAAACTAACTTAAATCAAAATGAATAGAAAATAATTAAATATAAATTTCCGATTTGTCGGTTGAAAAAAAATACCTCGCGATATTAATATCAGCTTCCAATCTATCGCGATTATCGCTGTTTTTTCGAAAACTCCTCACTTTCCACCGCGAATTAGTACCTCGGGCGACTGCTATGAGCTAGGCTATTTTTCATATGATTATCCAACCTTGACTAAAAGTTGTTCCCTCTGAATTATTCAATTCCGATTCCAATATTCATATAGTGATGAGACGTTAATTCAACATCGTTTTTGTCATCATTCGACTTGGTTTTTCTCTCCTTGGCGCATGTCAACATCGACAAAAGATCGGGCGCTTCCTTTAATTTGCGAAAAAATAATAAATTACGTCGAAACACATTACGATTGTCATCGCGCGTAACCTTCCTTCGTCCTCTGGACGTTCGTTAGAACACCTTCATCTTTAAACAAATATTCCCAGGTACGATTAAGGATACTTTGTTCTTGTGAGACAAAACATTACGGTGTAATGAAAGAAAGTTTGAAACAATCAAACATTTCGAAACGTTCCCTCACGCAATATACGGGGCGGTCGACTTTTTCCCATCCCAGGTCGGAATTCGTGTCGGACGTAATATCCTTATCCAGTATCCGAAGTGTTGAAATCGTCTTTTGCAAATAATTCCCTGCGTGATGCGATGTTTATTCATCATTGTTTTCTGACATTATTCGACTCGGATTTTTCCTGTTGCTTTGCGAATGTCAACATCGACAAAAGATCGGGCACTCTCTTCAATTTGCGGAAAAGAAAAATAAAAACACTCCCGATACGATGCGTGCAATGATGCGTGAGATATTCTTCCAGGGAGAGCGAAAGAAATCGGAAAACAAAGTGGTGCCGCCATGTTTTTACTTCTCGCGTCGTTGCTACTCTCATCGCGCGTAACCTTCGTTCGTCCTCTGAACGTTCGGTTTAACGCCGCGATGTTAACAGAAAAGATTTTGTGTTGCCAGATCAGGGGATTTCCCCCTAGATTTAGGGGTTTTTCGACTGAGTTAGGGGCAGAACAGGGGGAAAAAATGTTTAGGGGTTCTTTGAGGTGAAATTTAAAAAACACGCCAAATACAGTTTTTTGCCATATATCACGTTCCTGACGTTTCGTATTGATGTTTTTTCACCATCTTGATGAACGAGGAAAGGTCAGAATAATGCAATCGATCAATGAATAAACTTTAAAATTGTAATTAAAAGATGCTCGAGGAAGATTAAGCACATTGATTTTCACGCGAGACTTATTTCACGTACAATTGGATCCTCCTCTGCGGTACTGCGATCAGCTGTTAGCAGTGAGCAGTCAGTCTATCGGACCGCCGCTGGCGCCACGAAAGAGTGACGGTGAAAATAGCAAGTTGCGATTGTTACACTGAAAAGAGAACTTCCTGGAAAAAAACACGAACCAGAAACCATACATTCTAGCCGAACCCAAGCCAAGCCTCTCTCTCTCTCTCTCTCTCTCTCTCTCTCTCTCTCTCTCTCTCTCTCTCTCTCTCTCTTGAGAAGTGAGAACGTGTCAAATTTTCTGTCTATTATATATCTTAGTATTGGTGGTATTAACAGTGAAATTATTATTTATAATTACTTACGTTTATAAAACTAAGTGCTGTGTTCTTTTTAATCAATATATGTCATTACCTGATCTCTTATTTTTCGAGATTCTTAACTTTAATGTGATCTTGATTTTTCATCGATCGCCGACATCGATTAACGTTACGTAATCTCAAGATGGCTACGTTGTGAGTGACAGTGCATGTGAACTTGGCTGTGAATCCTGCACCCACACATCACTCTCTCCTATTTTTGACCCTATCAACGTTATCCGGGATCTAAACAATTTAATGACACTTTTCATTAATTATGCTCGATCAATCCTCATTATTCACTCCAAAAACACCGAGATTTGACGGTTATACTTAATGCTCTCGCTATCAACCTTTAACCATCGGGACATATGATCTATGAGTGTAATCATTGCTAATTAATTTGCCTGTCGGTGGCTTTTGCAAGTGCCGGGTTCATCGACTAGCTCCTCTTTACCGACCACTGGCAACCAGCTATCGGTCATATATTGCCTGTTTTACCGATCTGATCACCAATCTGGTCATATATTGCCTGTTTTACCGATCTGATCACTAACATTTGCTGTTTCAATTACGTTATGGTCTTCTTCTATTCCTCTACTCGGGTTTATTAGTGCAAATTAATTAATTACTACACAATGACGAAACGGTGCTCTATCTGTAAGCGCATTGCGAAGAATGACGCCGTTGTCTGTAATGGCATATGCAACGGAACATTTCACATAAACTGTGCATCGACCGAATACGAAATTGATCTCCACGACGCCGATTCGTTCCACGATTTTTGCTGTGGCCCTTGTCGTCTAGTGCAAAAAAATTTGCCCTCTATGTCAGCGCACACAAACTCGCAACAACCGTCGGGGAATCCACCTGCATCGAACTCAGCACAGGCAGTCTCACTAGAAGACATAATGCAACAACTCCAAGTCAATGCTGATTTAGCCGATGCCAACTTGAATGCCCTTCGTACAGAAATCACCACCAAGTTAAATGACACTGTTGCAACTCTTCAAAGTTCAGCGTCTGAACAACATTTATCACTCTCTACAACTTTGAATGGTGTAGTTAGCAACATGGCCGATCTTCGCTCCATTGTCTCCAACATAGTTTCTGAGCAAGAAACCTCCAAAACTGAAATCAAGCAGCTTCAGAACATCACTGAAACCATGGGTTCCCAGATCAATGATGTCATTTCTACCGTCGCTGGCCTCAGCTCCCAGATTTTCTCTCCAGGCCTTATTATTCGCAATCTGCCTGTATCACTGCTCGATACACCTAAAGTTATGGTTGACAAAGTCCTCACCGCACTTGGTGTTCCAGAACTATCGTCTGATATCTCTGACATCCGTCTTCTACCTCGAAAACCACTGAATCCCATTGGTACTCAACAACAACCTCAATACCTATCAAAGTCCTTGCTCGTTTGTTTCAAAACACCTGTTTCACGTGATCAAGTCCTTATGAAAAAACGTGCAAAGAAAATTCTAACCACACAAGAAGTTTTCTCTGTTCCAACCAACGCTAATATCATCGTGAAGGAATTTTTACCTCAACACATTAACAACCTATTAATCAAAACGAGGAAACTTGCGAGGGATAACGGCTGGAAACATCCGTGGGGAACTTCCCGTGGAGTGTTTGTTCGCAAATCAGATGGCTCCGAAATCATACCTATAAACTCTGAGTCTGATCTGTCAAAAATTGTTTGACTATCTACATTCACCGACGATAACTCTCATCAAACTGCTCTCAACACGGCATCACTTCTCTCCAGTCCAAATGATGGTGCTTCTATTCTTCATATTACACAAGTGAATGCCAACTCTTTACTTGGCCACATTGATCTCATAAGAGCTCATTTTGCGTCTGATTTCTCTCATATCATCTCCATCTCCGAAACTTGGCTCCACTCCACTATTACTGATCAGATGGTCAGCCTGAACAATTATGTACTTATTCGTAATGATAGAGAAGGCAAACGCGGCGGAGGTGTTGCCTGTTATGTACACGAATCGTTAAAAGTCAAGATTCTTGCATCGTCTCCCTCACTATTCTCAAATTCACCCGAATACCTAATTCTCGAGATTCGTCCCTCTAACTCATCGTCTCTCCTCTTTGTTTCTATGTACAGAAGACCCAAGGGTCAACTTTTTCACACCTTTTTCAATGAATTTTTGCGTTTTTCTTTGTTCTATGAGAACATAATAATCTGTGGTGACTTAAACTGTAACCTACTGAGTGGAAACTTTGAATCTAACTACCTTAAGGACTTAATCTACGCGAAAGGACTCCACATAGTTCCGTCCAAAGCCACGCACCACACTGCTTGCTCTGAATCATGGCTCGATGTCTTTATCATCGACAATTTATGCAAAATAATTTCATACAATCAATCTGAAGCTCCCTTCATAGCTGGTCACGACGTTATCAAACTGTCGTACAAGTTTCCTGAAAAAGTTTCCACTCGTAGGACCATAACTAGACGAATTCTTAAAAACTTTAATGATTCACACTTCTCCGATACTGTTAGGTCGCTACTCGTTCTCAATAATTTACTTCCGTCTTCAATATGTGCCTCAACTCAGGCGCTCGATGCCATGATATCTAACTTACGAGATCAACTTACAACATCCTTAGACATTCATGCTCCTCTCTGTACGTTTAATGTCAGCAGGCCGCTTGCCTCCTGGCTTACAACTGATCTTAAATCACGTATCAAAATAAAAAACACGCTATACAAAAATGCGAAGCGTTCGGGATGTATCTTAGCCTTGGCGATCTATCAAGAGTCGCGGCAGCGGCTCGACGCCAAGTTTAAAAGAAAAGCGTAGCGCGCGAGCCGGCCGTACTCTTATATACAGTAAAATAGGCATTTTATGACGTCACAGAAACTTTAAATCGTTCTCACAGGAGAACGGGTTGAGGGAAAAATCTCATATTAGATTTGAATTTTCTATGATTTTTTATCTTTCGAATGGTCCTTGGTAGAACAAAATCCGTTCAGCCAATCCAGAGAAATCTAACATTGAAGATTTTGGACGCGAGGTTTGGGATCCCTTCTGAAGTGTCAGAAAGGCGTAGGTTATGTGCGCAGGCGCTTGGACATACGCCCTTACGTGCCTGGTGGACATTTTCGGCCCGTGACGTCACCCGCCCCGCTAAACGTGGTATCCCCACTCTTTGCGCGCCACTGAGCGAGAGAGACAGACTATATCGGGCCTCTCTTTCCGTATGGTTTTCGTTGTTTAGCTACCATGGTTTTCGTTGTCTAGCTATCATGGTTTTCGTTGTCAAGGTACACGGCTCCATGGTTTTTCTTGTCTAGGTATATTTCTCCATGGTTTTCGATGTGCAGGTATATTTCTCCATGGTTTTTGTTGTCTCTGTATATTTCTCCATGGTTTTCGATGTCTAGGTCGACGGCTCCATGGTTTTCGTTGTCAAGGTACACGGCTCCATGGTTTCTGATGTCTAGGTATATTTCTCGATGGTTTTCGATGTGTAGGTATATTTCTCCATGGTTTTCGTTGTCTCTGTATATTTCTCCATGGTTTTCGATGTCTAAGTATATTTCTCCATGGTTTTCGATGCCTAGGAATGTTTCTCCATAGTTTTCGATGTCTAGGTCGTCGGCTCCATGGTTTTCGGTGTCTAGGTCCACGGCTCCATGGTTTTTGATGTCTAGGTATATTTCTCCATGGTTTTCGATGTCTAGGTATATTTCTTCAAGGTTTTTGCTGTCTAGGTATATTTCTCCATGGTTTTCGATGCCTAGGTATATTTCTCCATGGTTTTCGATGTCTAGGTCGTCGGCTCCATGGTTTTCGGTGTCTAGGTCCACGGCTCCATGGTTTTCGGTGTCTAGGTCCATGGCTTCATGGTTTTCGGTGTCTAGGTCCACGGCTTCATGGTTTTCGGTGTCTAGGTCCACGGCTCCATGGTTTTCGATGTCTAGGTATATTTCCCCATGGTTTTCGATTTCCAGGTATATTTCTTCACGGTTTTTGATGTCTAGGTATATTTCTCCATGGTTTTCGTCGGCTTTGTATATTTTTCCATGGTTTTCGATGCTTAGGTATATTTCTTCATGGTTTTCGATGTCTAGGTATATTTATTCATGGTTTTTGCTGTCTAGGCATATTTCTCCATGGTTTTAGTTATCTCTGTATATTTCTCCATGGTTTTCGATGTCTAGGTCCACGGCTCTATGATTTTCGATGTCAAGGTATATTTCTCCATTGTTTCCGATGTCTAGGTATATTTCCCCATGGTTTTCGATGTCTAGGTCCACGGCTCCATGGTTTTTGATGTCTAGGTATATTTTTCCATGGACTTCGATGTCTAGGTCGACGGCTTCATGGTTCTCGATGTCTAGGTATATTTCTCCATGGTTTTCGATGCCTAGGTATATTTCTTCATGGTTTTCGATGTCTAGGTATATTTCTTCAAGGTTTTTGCTGTCTAGGTATATTTCTCCATGGTTTTCGATGCCTAGGTATATTTCTCCATGGTTTTCGATGTCTAGGTCGTCGGCTCCATGGTTTTCGGTGTCTAGGTCCACGGCTCCATGGTTTTCAGTGTCTAGGTCCATGGCTTCATGGTTTTCGGTGTCTAGGTCCACGGCTTCATGGTTTTCGGTGTCTAGGTCCACGGCTCCATGGTTTTCGATGTCTAGGTATATTTCCCCATGGTTTTCGATTTCCAGGTATATTTCTTCACGGTTTTTGATGTCTAGGTATATTTCTCCATGGTTTTCGTCGGCTTCGTATATTTTTCCATGGTTTTCGATGCTTAGGTATATTTCTTCATGGTTTTCGATGTCTAGGTATATTTATTCATGGTTTTTGCTGTCTAGGCATATTTCTCCATGGTTTTAGTTGTCTCTGTATATTTCTCCATGGTTTTCGATGTCTAGGTCCACGGCTCTATAATTTTCGATGTCAAGGTATATTTCTCCATTGTTTCCGATGTCTAGGTATATTTCCCCATGGTTTTCGATGTCTAGGTCCACGGCTCCATGGTTTTTGATGTCTAGGTATATTTTTCCATGGTTTTCGATGTCTAGGTTCATTCCTTCATGGGTTTCGGTGTCTAGGTCCACGGCTCCATGGTTTTTGATGTCATTTGTTTTTCATCTCAAAAATCAAAATCTTCTTCATTCAAATTTCGGCAACATAAAAAATATTTATCAGACTTTATGATTGAAGGGGTTGACCGGGGGTTGCCACGGAAGTTTTTGACCTTTGCACGGTAACCTTATTTTATTTAAACTTTCCGGTGACGTGGGGTCATAAATCACCCCAGTTTTAAAAACTCCCTGTCTCTTCTAAAATTCAATGAAAATGATCCACCTTGGGCTTATTCTTTTCGTTTTTTAATGCAGGATCACGTGAGCCTGGGGCAATTTCGCTCGGAGTCAAAAAATAAGCCAAAAATGCAATAAAACGATTAAAAAACGGGAGAACGAAGGGAGAAAGGGCACGAGGGAGGAGGGTGAAGTCTCGTCAGGACTTTTTTGAGGGATTGACGAAGAGTCTTGACGGAATTTTTTAAGGCGCTCACCAGTGGTCTCGAACGTGGTTTCTTAAGAGTTAGTTAATATTTACTAAACTCAGAGTCTCGTCACTATGGTTTTAAGGGATTAACGAAGAGTCTGGACAACGATTTCGAAAGGGTTAACCAAGGCTCTTAATGGGAGTTTTTAAGGGATTAACCACGAATCTCGCCAGGACTTTTTTAAGGGATTGGTCAAGAGTCTGGACGAGAATTTTGAAGGGGTTTATCATGACCCTCGCCGATATATTTTGAAGGGATTTGCGGAAGCGGTGTCGACGGAAGTTTTTCAAGGCATTGAGTGGAAGCGTCCAGAGACTTTTTTTATGGGATTCATAAAGAATCTCGCCGCGACTTTTTCAAAAGATTCATCGAGATTCTGGTCGAGACTTGTTTCAACAGATCGACCAAGAATCGTGCCAAGACTTTTTTAAGGGATTAGTCAAGAGTCTGGATGGGATTTTTTAAAGAGTCGACAAAAAGTCTTGACGAGATTTTTGCAACAGATTAGCCAAGGGTAGACGAGCTTTTTTAAGGGATTGACTAAGGGCCTCACTGAGGTTTCATTGAGAGATTGACCACGAGTCTCTTCGTGGTTTCCTTGAGGGATTGAACAAGGTTCTCGATGAGAGTTTTTTAAGTCTTTGATCATGACTGTTGTCGAGATATTTAAAGGAATTTACCAGGGGTGTCGACAGAAGTTTTTGAAGAGATTTATTTTATTTCAAGAATAACCAACCAGAACAAATAATGCCTCTATAATTACAAAAAAATGTTGATGAATATCCCGCTTTTCAAAAAGAAGAGAAATCCGTGGAAAAATACTTTTGAAAAGTAAAAAAAGAACGCCAATTTTAAAAGATCGCAACCTCAGTAGAACATTAATTACTCAATTTTCTTCATATCACTTTGACATAAAAAACAATTTAGATTTACAAAATGTAATGCATTTTTCCTTCCCTACGAACGATATTTTGAAATTCCCCAAAATTTTCTCAAAAACTCTCAAGCTCAATCGACAAAAAGAAATGAAATCATTGCAACATAGCCAAGAATTGAAAAAATAGTGAATAGCTACATTTCACAGGGAAACATGTGCACCCTCAATACATTTTGTGTATTTAAGGGTCTGCAAAGGCTCTACAAAAAAATGCAAAAAATTGGCGTGCATGGTTAACTAAAAAAGCCCGGAAAGATAAAGAATCAATTTAAGGGAGAGGCGGACAAACTTGAACAACTGCCTAAAATAGAATTTCCGTTTTTCATCTGAAAAATCGAAATCGTTTTCATTCAAATCTCGTCAAGATAAAAAAACATTTATCAGATTGCATGGAATGAAATTTTTTAAAAGTTTCGTTCCCCTTGGCTCTCCAGACTTTGAAAAATGATTATTAATTGTGCAAAGAGGAGAGATTTTTGTTTAATATGGAAATAGGAAATATCATCGCAGAAAGAGGAATAGGATAAACAGCGAACATTTGGAATAATATGGAATTATCATCGCGGAAAGAGAACAGAAAAAACAGCGAACATTTAGAATTTCGGAGGATGTTCCATTCCCCATTACATGACGTCATAATGCTACTTTGCGCGTGCATGCGGAAACTTCTAATAAGAACAGTGACGCAGGCCTTCGCCGAACTTTTTTAGTTAACCATGCACGCCAATTTTTTGCATTTTTTTGTAGAGCCTTTGCAGACCCTTAAATACACAAAATGTATTGAGGGTGCACATGTTTCCCTGTGAAATGTAGCTATTCATTATTTTTTTAATTCTTGTAAGCAGTACAGGAACAAACTGTCAGCTGACATAAAGCAAGTGAAAAATGACTTTTATCTCAAAAAACTATTGTCGGCGTCGAACCCTTCAACTCTCTGGCGTGAACTCTCTAATTTAGGACTTACGCGACCAAATTCATCCTCGCCATTTGTGTTTTTCTCTCCCGATATACTCAACAATTTCTATGTACAAATCTCTAACTTTCACCCGTCATGTGATCTGCAAACGGTTCTAAACTCAGTACCTGCTCTCGATATTAATCGTCCTGTATTCCGATTTACAGAAATCACTATTACTACTCTTTCACAGTTATTAAGGTCTAAAACTACAACTTCACTTGTCGCCGGTCCTGATGATATATCTCCTTTTATGTTGAGCAAGAGCGCATCTCAATTTCTGCCTGTATTTACATCTATTTTCAACAGTTGTGTCTTGCTTTCGTATTTTCCTTCGGTATGGAAACAAGCCTATATCAGACCACTGGTCAAGACCCATCCACCTGTTTCGCCTTCTGACACGAGACCTATAGCTAATCTTTCTGAAGTTTCCAAACTGTTTGAGCGTGCCCTATTTGATCAGATATATTCGTTCGTGGATAATAATAGATTACTTGATCGAATGCAATCTGGATATCGCAAAAATTTTAGCACACAAACAGCGCTTCTACACTTGGATCATGAAGTAAAACGTGCTGCTGACGAAAGAAAAGTGACGATATTAATACTATTCGATTTTAGCAAAGCTTTCGATATGGTCCCTCATCTAAACTTGCTGGTAAAGCTTCGTAAACTTGGTTTCTCAGATGAAGCTCTTAAATTAATGCATTCATATCTCACCGGCAGGACTCAAGCTTGTATTGAAAATTCGGTCAATTGCTCAAACTGGGCGGCTACATCTTGTGGGGTTCCTCAGGGCTCGGTCCTCGGTCCCCTTCTTTTTTCAATATATATCAACGATATTGGAAATGTTCTCTCTTACTGTGATCATCTCATTTTTGCAGATGATACTCAAATCTATCGCAGTTGTTTGCCATCAACAATTATTAATGATCTTGATCTTATTTCTCGTGATGTTCTAGCTATCTACAATTATGCCACTGAAAACGGCTTGAAACTCAATCTGAGCAAAACCAAAGTTATGATTCTTGGCTGTAGCAGATATGTGAATAATATCGATTTTGATTCATTACCACCTATTCAAGTAAATGGCGTCACCATTCCATTTGTCAGCGAAGCGCGAAACCTAGGTGTTGTCATGACTTCCAACTTATCGTGGAGTAAACATGTCAATAGCATCTCTAGTAGAGTCAACTTTGTGTTCTATCGTTTAAGATATTCTCGCAACGTCCTCACTCAAACTCTCAAAACTACTCTGGTGTGCTCGCTCATTTTCCCGGTCGTTGATTACTGCTGTGTGGTCTACAATGATTTAACCAGTGAACTAAATGTCAAACTAGAGGTACTGCTCAACACTGGGATTCGCTATATCTTTAACCTTAGAAGGGATGAACATGTTACTCCATACCGAAGGAAATTAGGATGGCTCACGGTCAGATCTAGAAGGCTCTATTTCATGGGTGTCACAACTTATCGTATTATTAATGGTGAAGCTCCACAATATCTTTGCGAACTCTTTCAACCTGCAGTGTACCCTTCTCGTGATAACTCACGACGCGCTCGTGATGTATTTGTTATACCGAAACAACGCACTGCGACTTATCAGAATTCGTTCCTGCTAACTGCTATCTACTTCTGGCATCAACTTCCAATTGACATACGCTCCGCCTCAACCTTAGTGAAATTTAAATCACGCCTGTTTGCGTATCTTTTTGAGCGTGAAAATCCTAATGCGCCACTCTAAGCTCACGTGATCATCTTGATTATCTTGATTATCTTATTATTATATTCATTCTTACATTAATCACATTAATCCACACGTTTATTATTACTATATTCGCCACTTCTATGTTCTTAACGCTCTCTATTTTCTACTATTTCTTATCGTTAGGTTAGTTATTAAGGTATCACGACATATATTTGTCTCCATTTTCTCGTAAACTCTCTTTAATCTATATTTCATTAATTGTTAAATGTTCTCTTTTACTTTTCCACTGTTATACGACCTATTTTTTATTAAGATTGTAATTTCTGCCCCAAGGACTTATCCAGGGCACAATAAAATAATCAATCAATGTTCTGAAGAGACGTGTTCTGAAGAGCTCTACTAACCAGTTGATATTTATTCTCTTTACTCAGTGCGATCTCATAGTTTTGTGCTAAATGTGGTGGAGCAAACTTTTCTTTTTATTGTGATTAAAAAATTGTGAATTTTTCTTGAAGTGTTCAGTGGTAGTTCTACGATCACTAGTGGCTATTTTCTAACCCAATTATCTGTTTCTCTTGGCCATATTCCCTCGCACGAGATAACAGCTATTGCGCATGCGTCATAGAGCGGCTCGATAATGTCGGCCATGCTCTCGTATTATTTGGTCGTATCTCCATGTAATTGCCTTTATGCTATCGAAAACTCTGTCTGATATCGATCCAAATCGATACTGAAACAACTCTGTGTCGCTCCATCTAGCCACAGCCCGGCAGCTATCGAGATCTCCAAATCCCCCTCTACAGCCACTAGCACAGCACTATACCCAAACCGGTCAGTCAGCAGTGGGGACGCGCGTCGACGTTCCCCCTCTCCACGCAGGCCTATCGTGCTATACTCTGGTGTCACCGAACTACATGCTAATACGAATTGTGGCACAGCTGATCGCAAATTATATTATCGACAACTCTCACCAGCCTATTCACGCACACCTTGCACTGTTCCTCCTGCTACCACCGCTACAATGCCGCCTACCTCTTACACATACTGCTTTAAATGCAACAAACCGATTGCTCGCGAAACGCTGGCATGCGTCAGCTGTGTGCGTGCCTTTCACCCCAGTTGCCTTGCCAGTCATCTATCGTACTCAACTGCAAACGAATGTTGTCGGCGCCAATTTGCACAGACACTGGGCAACAAAAATAGCCAAAATAGCGAAACGGATCTGTCAGACGAAAACCCTTCCAATGCAAGTCTCGTCGCGACTGCAACTGTCGAATCACTACGCACCTCCTTGGACACCATCGTCGAACTGCTGAGAAAGTCTGATGAAAAATTTACCGCACTACATGCAGCTGCTGACGCCAAAACCACAGCCTTTATGGAGGAACAACGAGACGCTATCACTAAAATCAACGTAGCTCTGTCTGATATTCCCGAACTGGTCAGCACTGTCGCCTCCCACACTGCAAAAATAGCTACGCTCGAAGAAACCAACGTATGCCTCAAGAACGAAATTTCTCATCTGAGATCCGAACTTGCCAACACCTCAAAGGCTCTGACGTCGTCCTCGTCCGACTCGATCGGCGAAATAGTCATCAACGGCTTGCCAACAGCCATTTCTGACACACCTAGAGCACTGGTCGAAAAAGTATTTGCCGCGCTGGGGCTTGCCGATCTTAAATATCACATCCATGGTGTCCAACTACTCAACCGAAAAACAACAAACATCGCCAACGGGGAGACCTCATCTCAACAAAGCCAGGAGACCACGCGCCACCACTTCTCTGTCATCGTCACGCTTACCTGCTCTTCTCTTCGCCAAATAGTCATCGACGCTAAACGCAAGAAACGTGACCTCCCGGTGAAGGAAGTTTTCGGCATCGAAGCACGTGGAAATATCTTTATTAATGAACTTTTACCAGCTGCAACCTATAAACTCTTACTTGACACGAAAGCGGCTGTAGCCAAAGCGGGCTACCACAAAAAAGCTGTCTGGCACAGAAATCTTGAAATCTTCGTTCGTACGAAGCCTGGTGAACCTATTCTGCCCATTCGCACGCGGGAAGATCTAAATAATATCATATGACTCGCTCCGTCGCCTAGGAATTTGCCTCCCAGGTTAACAACCAATAGTAGCACACTAAACGATTCACACTCATCTCTTAAAATCGCTTATTTCAATGCGAACTCTCTTCCCGGTCACATTGAGCAGATTAGGTTGTTCCTGGCGAAAAATTTCTTTCACATAGTCGCTATAACCGAGTCTTGGCTTCACTCTTCAGTTACTGACGAGCTTGTTAAGATAAAGGATTATTATCTACTACGTAACGATCGCGAGGGAAAAGTTGGCGGTGGTGTCGCTTGTTTTGTTCACACTTCTCTAAGAACTCGCATCCTTGATCTGTCTCCGAGCATGTTCTCGAATTCGCCAGAATTTCTACTATTCGAAATCGTCCTTGAAAATTGCCAATCGGTACTTTTTACCTGTCTATACAGACGACCCAAAGGCCAACTTTTCTCGAACTTTCTTATCGCGTTTAACCGTCACTATCACGCTTACACAAACATAATTATTGTCGGAGATTTCAATTGTAACCTGCTTGCTGATAACTACGAGTCACGGGTGCTCAGAGAATTAATATCCTCGCATGCCCTTTATCTTGCGCCATCCTCTGCTACATTTCACACCGCATCCAGTGGATTGTGGCTCGACGTAGTTGTCCTCGATAGCGAGGATAAACTATTGTCCTTTTGTAAAACTTGTGCACCTTTTATAGCTGGACACGACCTAATTAATTTCACATATAAAGCATCGCATCAAACTATCAGTACTCGGCCATTAGCAAAAAGGTGTTTAAAGTCCTTCGACCAAGAGGAATATTGCTCGTTGCTTGAATCAACTTTGCCGTCGCTTCCCGAATTTTCCGAGCTGGCTATGAACTCCAACTCACCCGACGCTCTTGAGTCACTGGTGCGAACGTTCATAGATAACATTTCCGACACTTTCAATCGTTGTGCGCCCCTGCACATTCAAGCCTCGTCGTGCCCAGAAACCTTGGATCTCGAACGACTTAAAACTTCTAATGCACAATCGTGATCGGCTTTATAAACACGCGAACCGCACAAATAATATCCTCGAATTCGCCATCTATCGACAATATCGTGATGCGGTCACAGCTAAGCTAAGAGAGGAAAGGTCTAAATACATAGCTACCAGACTCGAACAGATAGGCGATTCTTCTCGGATGTGGAAAGAGCTCGCAAGCCTCGGACTCGTCCGCACCGCCCTTCCTTCTCCAATCAACTTCTTCACGATCTCCGAGCTGAACGCCTATTTTGCGTCCATCTCTGGTACCGGCCAAAGTCTCCTCGAGGATCAGTTCGAGCAATTGTTGCTCAACTCGATCACTCGACATCCTGTTTTCTCGCTATCTCCAGTAACCCCTGATTCTGTGTCGATGCTCTTAAAATCCACCTCTTCTTCACTAACCTGTGGTCCCGACTCTGTCTCCTCATTCAGTCTTAACAAAGCCTGCTCGCTTCTTGCACCCTTCCTAACACTCGTTTTCAACAAGTCTATCGCACTTTCTTACTTCCCGACCGCATGGAAACGTGCGTTTCTAAGGCCACTACTGAAGAAAAAAACCCCACGTAGCTTATCTGACACAAGACCCATTGCCAACCTGCCTGAGCTCTCCAAGCTTCTCGAGAGGCTAATTCACGAACAAATCACCAGACATTTATCTGCAAACAGAATTTTCGACCCGAGACAATCGGGGTTTAGACGGACCTACAGCACCCAGACTGCCCTACTCAGAGTCACTAAAGACATTCGAACAGCCATAGATCAACGCATGCTGACTGTCCTAATTCTTTTCGATTTTTCCAAGGCTTTCGATATTGTCCCCCACCTGCGTCTGCTGGAAAAATTGCAAAATCTTGGGTTCTGCAACAACACTCTGGAATGGTTTTTTTCCTATCTAACGGGGAGAAGCCACGCAGTCGTCGATGGCCAGGGGGGTGAGTCTGACTGGCTCCCGGTCACCAGGGGCGTACCCCAGGGCTCTGTCCTTGGGCCGCTTCTGTTTTCCCTGCTCATCAACGACATAGGTGATAACTTACGCTACTCAAATCATATGGTTTTCGCAGACGATACCCAGATTTACCTTCACTGCTTGCCCATAGATCTTGGTGACGCCATCGCCAAGATTTCGTTCGATGCTACAGTCATTTCTGACTTCGCCGCAGCTAACGGCTTGACCCTAAACATCTCTAAGTCAAAGGCTCTCATCATCGGTAGCAACGCGTATGTCAAAGAACTCAATCTCTCTCGACTCACTCCTATATCTGCCAGTAGTCAAATTTTGCCGTTTGTTTCTGAAGCACGAAATATTGGCGTTGTGTTCACCAACAATTTGGCATGGTCTAGACACGTTGTAACCGTTTCTCAAAAAGTTCACGCCACACTCTACAAGCTTAAATTTTTCAAAAATTCTCTCTCACAGCTACTTCGAGCTAAATTAGTATCGACTCTCATATTCCCGCACTTAGACTATTGTTGTCTAGTCTACATTGACTTAACCGACGAACAAAACTCCAAGCTTCAAAAACTGCTTAACACTTGTGTCAGATTTGTCTACGATCTCCGTCGTGATGCTCACGTCACTCCCTATCGTTGACGCCTTCGCTGGCTCTCAGTTAAAAGCAGACGCCTATACTTCCTGGGCGTCACCACTTACCGGCGAATTCACCTCAGCCTCCCATCGTACCTGTGCGAGCTACTCCCTTACCGACTAGACACTGTAAGACGATCCGAACGCCAAGCCAACCGCGCACTCTTCCACATCCCTATACATCGAACGGCTTCGCTCCACTATTCTTTTCGTTTGTCGGCGGCTTATCTGTGGCATTCTTTGCCGTCTGCGATAACATCTGCCTCGTCGCTAGAACTTTTCAAGTCGCGATTATTTGCTTACCTCTTCAAGTCTGAGCTAGACGGGTCGGCGTGACCTTGTTACCTCATTATCTTCATTATCTTTATTACTATTTTTTATACCTATTTACATTCTTACTCTTATCCTTATTACTATTTTATCATTATCATCATCATGTTACTATCATTATCTTCATTACTATTTTTTATACTTACTCATATTCTATATCTTTTTCTACTTCTCCTATTATTTCTTTCACGCAACCACTTACTGTACAGTCTTATGCTTCTATGTACATTTTGCCCCATAGACTACTAGGGCATAATAAATCTCTCTCTCTCTCTCTCTCTCTCTCTCTCTCTCTCTCTCTCTCTCTCTCTCTCTCTCTCTCTCTCTCTCTCTCTCTCTCTCTCTCTCTCTCTTCAACAGTTAGCTTCTGACCGTCGAGCTAGATCGATCGTGCGTTCGAGCGCCTCGTATATTCGGCACGGGCCATCGATCTCCTTTCGCGCCTCTAATTGCCCGTGTGATTACTTATTTCCTCGCTATTCGGGATTATCTTTGATTTTATTGCAGTGTTCCTCCGCGATTCACGAATGCAAGTCAATAATATCGTAATAACAATTCACAATAACTCGTATCTTTTCACGACTATTCTCAACCTTGTCGTTGTGCTCCGTTTCCGTGCTACCGAGTTGTGAACTTTTCTAGCTGTGCAGTTACTTACTGAAGGATTCTTTTCCTTTCTGGTGCATTGGTGCTACGTGCGGTGTTTTTTTTTCTTTTTTCGTGACTCTCTGCCTTTCGAACCGTGCCTCTATCTGACCGTTGGTCTCGCGCGCTCTTGTTGACGTCACGCTTGCGTAGCTCATGTGCTTGGCCCCGCGCTGTCAGCTATACGTCACAATTATTATCTCTGCCTCGCCAACTCGCCTACAGCTGCCGCAGGCTCTACCGTGCTTGCTTTTGTTTACCTCGCGTCGGTCTCCGACTATCGCTCGGCTTATATTTGTTCAGGAATGAGCATGGTCAAATTCCCGCGCCGCGACTCGCGCTCCCAGCGCGGCAGTATAGTCGCAAATATGGAAAACAGGCGGCTGTCAAGTTGTCGGGTGGCGCTGCCACAAGGGATATCGTGACAACTTGACCAGCGTCCATATTAATTATTCTCTTCTTATCCGGACGTCAAACCGGGAAGACGTGTGAGCTCTCGCTCTCTAGGACCTCGCGACACGAGGCATCGCGGCCATCTCCGACAAGGACCGCTCAGCCTTGCTCGGTTTAACTCCCAATCGTTGTATTAAAGTGTCCGCATTATCACGGCGAAGCGATTGCTCTTTTAGTATTTTTATCAAGTGTATTCTCCGGGACAATTATTGTTGTAAACTCGTGGTGATCTCCGTTTTTCTCTCACCACGCGGCGGACACGTGTCGGTGTTACGCAGTTTTATGCGAGTGAGCGCTCTTCAATGGACGTTTGCCCTTTGTATATTGGCAATAAATTAACAAAAGTGTACTCTCTAAACGCCTCGTGTCAGTCTCTTATTTTCTCAAACCCAAAATTCTCTTGCATGATTCCATCCCGCCGTCGATCATAAAAACAGCGGCAAAATCCGGGTCAGTTTCCGGAACATTTGGTCCTTCGAGCCGGATCGAGGGCTAGTGCCGGAGAATTTTGGGTGTAATCAAGGGCTAATGTGGGAGAATCTTGCGTGTAATCAAGTTCTCAGTGGAAATTCGGCTCGAACATTTGGTTCTTTAAGCCGTATCGAGGACTAGTGCGTGAAATTTTGTGTGTGAAACGGTCTCGTGGACAGTTCTATGTCGATCGCGTTGAAGCTTCGGTCGCTTTCGCGACGGCGAACTCTGTGACATTCTCAAAAGACCGTGTTTTCAGTGAAAATGTCGCGCTCTGTGAACATCTCGCGTTCTCAGGGAAAATCTCGCGTTTTGTGAATATTTCGCGAGAGTTTCGATTGCGCTCCCACAAGTGAATTCTCGGTGAACAATCTCAAGTGACCGCTCCGTGTATTCTCTATTTTCCTCTGCGTTTAATTTTGCAGTGCGAATAATTTTCGTGAAATTCTGCAACGGCCATTTCTCGGTAGACAGTTTTTCTATTTCGAACTCAAGTGCCTCGTTCTCTTGTGCGCGAATTCAAAACAAGGTTGACCTCGAGGCCCAGTGGCACGTGTGGTGAGTGTGTGAGCCGGACCGAGACCGCGCGCCTGCGCTACAAGGCGGCAGTCTTGGATCTCGAGTGCGCTGCGGCCGCCGAAATTCTCCGATCGATAATCAATGCTCGGAACGGCTCTAGCGGTAAGTGAAGCGCCCGGCCACGTGTAAGTGACAGTCGGTAACTTTACATCGATTATCTCGCGAGTGATCTCAATCTCGGACGATTATCGATCAAGGCAACGGAAATTACAACTCGAGCCTACGAACGTTCGCGAATTATCTCGCTCTCAAGTCGTTGTCTTTTATTATAAATTCGCGATCGCGCACAATTTTTCTCTAAATTAAGAGAAATTTATGGCACTCTTGGACTTTGTGAATTTTTTTGCAATGGGCTTAAATCAAATGACGGCTCAAACGCGTAACAAGTGCGCGTTCTCTACTCCTGTGTCTCGTGAGTTCCCGTGCACGCTTCGGACAGCGTCGCGTGCGTCCTCGCGATCTCTCCGGTAGTTCGTGAAATTATTCTTTCGCGATAAATTTAATTCGTTTGTTTGAAAATCGTAGTACTCTCGGATTTTGCGAAATGATTCGCGTCGAGCTCAAATAAAGTGACTGCTCAAACGCGGAACAATTGCGCGTTCTCTACTCATGTGTTTCGTGAGTTCACGCGCACTCTTCGGACAACCTCGCGTGCGTCTTCGCGATCCCTCCGGTACGTCACGAAAATACTCTTTCGCGATGAATTCAACTTTTTCGTTTCGAAAATCGAGGCATTCTCGGACTTCGCGGATCTCGTCGCAACGAGCTCAAGTCAAGTGACAGCTCGAACGCGTTGCATGTGCGCGTTTAAAATTTGTGTGTGTTGTGAGTTCTCGCGCGCGTCTCGGCCAATCGCGTGTGAGTTCTCCCGATTGCTCCGGTGTCTCGCGTGTTTCGAAGATTTTCCGGGAATTTTCGCAAACCCTCGAACGTCGCGCGTGTGGTTTTGTGATTTTCGAGTATCGTATGGACGATTTCGAACTTTACGACCACGATCTCGACAAAATTGGTGTTAAAATTGGTGTTTTTTGGCTTGATTTGAACAGGCGCAAATCTTAGCGACGGGACAAACCAGTGATCCAGTGGAGTGACGGCGAGCTCAAACCTCGCGTCACCCCCCCTCCCCCTTTTCCCTCTCCTAATTGGCAATGCTCCTGGGGAGTGATTGCGAGCTCAAACCTCGCGTCACCCCCCCCCCCCCCTTCTCCTTCCTTCTCCAAAACGGCAGCGCTCCTAAGGAGTTATTGTGAGCCAAAACCTCGCGTCACCCCCCCCCCCCTTTTCTTTTCCTCTCACAATCGGCTATGCTCCTGTGAGTGAGTGCGAGTCTCAAACCTCGCATCACCCCCCCCTCTCCCAAATGGCAGTGCTCCTGTAAAGTGATCGCGATCTTAATCTCGCGTCACCCCCCCTCTCCCAAACGGCAGTGCTCCTGTAAAGTGATTACGAGTTTACACCTCGCGTCACTCCCCTCCCTCTCTCCCAATTGGCACTGCTTCGGTCAAGTGACTGCGCGCTAAACCTCGCGTCACCCCCCTCCGTTCTCTGTTTTCCAATCACAGGAATCACGGGAAATCGTGGTTCAAGGACTCAGGGAATCGTCAACCTTTGGTTCCACTCGGTCCACTCCCAGGAACGTGAGCATTTTAGCTCACGTGCGTCGAATCTGTGACAGCTCCAGGGACTTCGTCACGCGGGCGGCGCCCCGCGGGCGAAATGGCATGCCGCGAAACCAGGACCACTCGGTCTGCTCCCAGGAACGCGTGAGCATTCAGGCTCACGTGCGTCAAAACTTCTCGACTGCTCCAGGGACTTCGTCACGCGGGCGGCGCCCCGCTGGCGGTATGGCGTGTCGCCAATCCGGCAAGTCGCGCTCGGTTCGCAACGGCGAACTTGCGCTCAGCCCGAGGCCAGCTCCAAGGCAGAGGGTGTGTACAAGCACTCTGCTCTCTTGGAAATCGCAACATTGCGATCAGCTCGGATTCATCGTTCCTTCCAAGGTCCGAGCCAAAAGCTAATCCAGGAGCTTTGGCTGTATGAAATTCGGTGGGAAGAACCACTCCCAGCTCCGGTCTCCACAAAATGGCTCGCTGTATGAGAACAAATAAACAATATTTAAGGTTTCTCTGTTCTCAGGTGGTTCAACACGAGCGAAAGGGCTCGTGAATTACTCAGTTCTTCTCAGACCGGTCACAGCGCCATGGCGGCGGCAGCATAAGCACCGTCGGCCTTTCGTCCACAAGGAAATGACGACTCCAAATCAAAGGTCGCTCCTTTGCAACGCCTGACCCTCCCGAGGATCGAGCTCTCAGGCGCTCTCCTGGCGAAGCTCGCTCAACACGTTAAGAGACTGGCGGAGCTTGACGTGGAAGCAACCAGTGGACGCGGACTCTTAGGCACTTTACCTGGATGAAGGCTCTCCAATCCCGCCGCAAGGACTGCACGAGAAATCAGCTCGCGCAGATCCAGGAGCTCTCCCAGGACGCACAGTGGATGCACGTGCTTGGTCGTGCAAACCAGCTGATTGCGTGTCTCGAGGGATGACAACGGCCAGCTCCAAGGTCACCAGCTATGGTGGACGGGACCACCATGGCCCTCAACATCAATGGAAAACTGGTCCCTTCAGGCTGATCACTGACGGTGCCAGTTACTTGGCTCGTCAGAATTTTCTGCACCTTTTTTCTGCTCTATGTTTCAGATACTCGGCCTGAAACAATGCTCCTCGACAGCTCCATCCGGGAGGATCGAATTTCTTTTCGATCTCTCGACTGGATCAACGGAAGACGTGCGTCTGTGAAGACTCACGTACTTCAGGGTGAGATCTGTGCTCGTCAGAGGGGGATCCGTGCACATCAATCGGTGTGCCAACTACCTCTCTGCCGTGTCACGCTTTCTCACTCCTCCGGACACACGGGTGTCAAACACGCTGGAGTACTCCTCAGGACTCCTCAGGAACTTCTCCATGGTTCAACTCCAGATGTGGACTCTCCAACAAGAGGACATCTTCGCTCTGCGAAGATGGCGGGCGGAATGTTCAGGAATGAGCATGGTCAAATTCCCGCGCCGCGACTCGCGCTCCCAGCGCGGCAGTATAGTCACAAATATGGAAAACAGGCGGCTGTCAAGTTGTCGGGTGGCGCTGCCACAAGGGATATCGTGACAACTTGACCAGCGTCCATATTAATTATTCTCTTCTTATCCGGACGTCAAACCGGGAAGACGTGTGAGCTCTCGCACTCTAGGACCTCGCGACACGAGGCATCGCGGCCATCTCCGACAAGGACCGCTCAGCCTTGCTCGGTTTAACTCCCAATCGTTGTATTAAAGTGTCCGCATTATCACGGCGAAGCGATTGCTCTTTTAGTATTTTTATCAAGTTTATTCTCCGGGACAATTATTGTTGTAAACTCGTGGTGATCTCCGTTTTTCTCTCACCACGCGGCGGACACGTGTCGGTGTTACGCAGTTTTATGCGAGTGAGCGCTCTTCAATGGACGTTTGCCCTTTGTATATTGGCAATAAATTAACAAAAGTGTACTCTCTAAACGCCTCGTGTCAGTCTCTTATTTTCTCAAACCCAAAATTCTCTTGCATGATTCCATCCCGCCGTCGATCATAAAAACAGCGGCGAAATCTGGGTCAGTTTCCGGAACAATATTTATTTGTCACTTTCATCGATCTATCAGCCGCTAAGGCATTTTCTCTCCATGCCTGTTGAGTGTGCCAAGTGTAATAGACCCATTGCGACGGCCTCTGTCTCGTGTCTCACATGTAAACACTCGTTCCATCCCGGCTGTGCTGTACCTTACACACGCCTCTCGTCTTCTCGGTCTTGCTGTCGCCAACAATTCAGTGTTCCCACAACGCCTACTCTGCGACCCCCCCCTTCGACTATGGCATCGTCATCCTCGCCCACCTCGCTTGACTCCATTATGGCTTTGCTCCGCTCATCCGAAGCTAAATTCTCTTCCTTTGTGGACGAGCAACGGCAGGCGAACGCTGACATCAACAGTGCGGTACGTGAAATTCCCAAAATAAGTGAAGCCGTTGCCTCCAATACTGCGCGTATTGCATCGCTGGAATTAGCTAACGAGGAGCTCAAGCGCGAAATCATCGACCTCAAGGCTTTACTCATGGCTAATGAGGATTCCAAACGCGAGAACAGCGACACTAAGGCAAAATCGAACCAGCATCGGCACCAAGACAACCTACTGATCTTCAAAGGACTTCCTCCTGGGCTACCTGATTCTCCACGTGACCTCGTGCTCAAAATTCTCGACTCTCTCGGTGTCTCTTACTTTGCGCCCCACATAGCAAGTGTTCGCCCCTTCCTTAAAAAACGATCTGTGCCCGCCAATGCCAACGCCGATGCCAATACATCCTCCAACGATTCCCCGACCTTTCTGTCTCTACTCGTTACCGTCTCTTCATCAGCTATCTGCGATGCCATTATTGACGCTAAAAGGCAAAAACGCGATCTTCTGCTGAGTGAAGTCTTCGGTTCTACCGGGGCTGGAAAGATCTATATCAACGAATATTTGCCGCATGAAACCTTCACTCTTCTACACAATATCCGTAGCAAGGCCAAAACCCTCGGCATTGCGCGAGTCTGGACGCATAATTCCACAATCTATGCGAGGAAAAGCGCTGGACACCTGAAATACGAAATCAACTGTCTCGAAGACCTTGAAAAAGTAGCTTGACTCGTCTCACTTTCGGTCGCTGAACTGGGGGATCAACAATCTCCTAACACCATTGCTACATCGCCTTCGACGGACCGATCGACTTCCCCCTGCGACCATCGCTCTTCTCGCTCAGCCTCCACCAACTCGCAACTTCGCTGTCTGCAATTCAACGCGAATTCTCTTCCTGCACATCTGGATTTTCTGAAACTTCATCTCAGCACGCGTCCCTTCCATATTATCGCGATCTCTGAAACTTGGCTTCACGCGGGTATTGAGGACTCTGTAGTCCATCTCTCTGACTTTTTCTTAATTAGGAACGATCGTGTGGGTAAATCAGGGGGTGGCGTTGCTGTTTACATTCACAATTCTCTCCGCGTGAGCATCCTTGACTCATCGCCCTCTGCCTTCTCTAACTCTCCGGAGTACCTCATGCTAGAAATTCGCCCACAAAATAGTGAGCCGCTTCTCTACATTACTGTATATAGGAGGCCAAAAGCCAAATTATTCAGCGATCTCTTTGCAGCTTTCGATCGTTTTGCTCACCATTACAAAAATATCGTTATTTCTGGCGATCTCAATTGCAACTTGCTCTCCGACAATTTTGAGGCTTCTTTTCTCCGGGAATTCATCTTCACACACTCACTTTTTCTGGTTCCCTCCGAAGCAACCTATCACACTTCCTACTGTGATTCGTGGCTCGATGTTTTTATTTTAGACAGTGCTGATAAATTACTTGATTTCACAAAATCTGATGCGCCCTTCATTGCCGGACATGACGCCCTTGAGATCGTCTTAAATTTATCTACAGCAGCGTTCACCCCACGCATTCTGAAGCGACGAAATATCAAAAACTTTAATTCTGCTGCGTATAATCGCGACCTCACTGCTGCTCTGCGCTCGTTCTCCACATCCTCCACATTGTCACCTGGCGACCTTGAGCGCTTTCTCTCCAACTTCACCACAACCATTGTCACCACTCAACAGACATGCTCTGCTCTACTCCTTTTCTGCCACCAAACCTCCGGCGCCCTGGATCACCTCAGAGCTTAAAAACATGATCAGAGAACGCAATGCCCTTTACAAGCGCGCTAAACGCACCCGCAACCTACTCGCTTTTAACGTCTACCGCCAGTTCAGAGATCGTGTCACCAAGCTCATCAGGAGCTCGAGAGAGACATATCTACTGGGGAAATTGTCTGTAATGAGAGATATCGCCCACACTTGGAAAGAACTAGCTAATCTTGGTCTTGTCAAATCTCGGTTTTGATCGCCTCTTCATTTCTTTTCTGCTGACCAATTAAACTCCTACTACGCTACCATTGTGGGTACTGACCCAATGCTTGACCTCCCAACCGCCACCTCTGCACTCGCCTCTATCGCTCGCCCCGATCCCTCCTTCTCCTTTCTTCCCATCTCTCTCGACGAAGTCAACAAACTCTTGTCTCAACTCTCACCCTCCTCACTCACCCAAGGCTTTGATGAAATTTCTGCCTTCTCTGCCTTTAACTCTCAAGACTCCATTTCTGCGATCCTTACGTTCATTTTCAACCAGTCGATATCTCTCTCTCACTTTCCGTCACTATGGAAACGGGCGCTTATCAGGCCTCTATCAAAGTCTAATTCGCCTCATCATCCCTCGGACACGCGGCCGATAGCGAACCTACCTGTGTTCTCCAAACTCTTTGAGCGTGCGTTATTCAAACAAATCTATGATTTCTCTGTAACGAACAATCTGCTGGATCCACGACAGTCTGGCTTCCGCAAAAATTTCAGCACTCAATTCCATTCGGCTCTTCATAAACTCAAATTTAACATTAACGCCATTCCTGTTGCAGCTAGGGTTACCTTAATGCAAACACTTGTTCTCTCCCATATTGATTACTGTTGTCTTGTCTTTAACGATATCACGGGTGAACTCAACACTGAATTGCAACGACTCGTAAACTCCTGCGTCCGATTCATTTTCAATCTACGCCGCGACACTTCTATCACTCCGTACCGCCTGAGTCTTAATTGGCTGTCGACAGCAAATCGTCGGATCTATTTCCTTGGCATTGCAGCCTATCGCATCTCTCGCAATGATGCACCTGCCTATCTCCTTGACCTACTGCCTCACGACCCCTCCACTGCTCGGCGATCGGAACGTTCCAACAACCTCTCCTCTGTCACCTTCCTGATTCCTTTACATCGCACTAGCGCCTATCACAACTCCTTCCGTCTCTCCGCCGCATACCTTTGGCACTCCCTGTCACCTGAGCTTAAGGCCTCTTCCTCGCTTTCCATCTTCAAGACCAAATTTCGTCGCTATCTTCTCGACAGCGAGTTGTCTAGCCAGCCCCGCTAACCCCACTCATCTCCGGCTCCTCTCTCCTGCAGCGGCACCGTTGCCTCTTGATCGCTAGGTTACAAATTGCGCTCTCGATTGTACTCATTAGTTTTTATCTCTACCACTGCGCTCGTTTTTTCGCTCTCTCTTACGTTATCCTTATGTTATTTTATCATATTTCATCTATATTCTACTATTTTTATTTTTTGCTTATTTTTATTTTATTATTTTTATTTTTTACCATTGTTATTTTTATTTTTTCCATTGTTATCTTCATTTCTTCATTTCTCATTTTTATTTTACTATTTTTATATATATACCATTGTTATTCTCATTTTTTCGTTTTTCAATTTTTTTTTTCGTTTTTCACTTTTATCTTTATCATTTTATACCTCTTACACTACTATTATCTCTACGCTTTTTCTACTATCTACATTACTTTACATCATCTTGGTCATGATCTTGTCAACTTTTGTATCTCTAATTGTACTTAGCTGTCTTGCACAGCTACTCCTCTTTCAGTTCTAGCGCCCTTTAGCTTGCTTGGGCGGAAATAAATAATCAATCAATCAATCTCTCTCTCTCTCTCTCTTTCGTGCCGCATGTCTGAAGCGCACTGTAACTTGCTTTGCACCCCCTGGTTCACTTAAAATACTCCCGCTCTGGTGCAAAGAGAAAGATTTTGGAAATATTAAATTATTCGACACGAGGATCTCTCGAGCTCCGCTTTTCCTTGGCTTATCACACTCTGCGCATGAGTGGCCCGCGCTCACCGTCACGCACTAACACATTGACTCTCATATACGTCATCGACCGCACGGTGTGTGATTACAATCGATACTGATCTGATTTGATCTCGCACTCGTCCTCCTAAGCACGCATGCGCGCATGTTAACACCCGACAACGCCTGTACTCCACGGATCTATCAACCGCTCAGCGCGAAATCATTGCCTGGAATGACTTGATTGGTCCGCAACACTATAGCCTTTCCGAGAGCAGCCGGAGCTAGCCGAGTTTTTGCGATTGCTACGTCACAGCCTAATTGCTCGGTGTACCTGCACCTACGCCGCTCTCATCTTATCAATCGCTTGGCGTGTGATCTTCACTGACATCGAACTGATTGGCTCACAAATTCGACTTCGGGCAACGCTCAACTACTTACTCACTACCTTCTCGCTGAGGCGCTCCGAGTTTAACCGAAGGAAGCCGAACTGCCATCGTCAGTGCGTGGCTTCGTGCTGTGGCCCTCTGCACGTGCATCGACTTTGGCTACCTTTTACGGTAATTGTATCTAATTGTTTTCGAAATGTCTAATTGCGCAATTTGTAAACGACCACCAAAGAGAGGAGAAGTTATTCTAACGTGTTCTGGTGACTGTGGGGAGAGTTTCCATATCGATTGCGCGGTTAAAAGTTTTTCCCTTGAGCGTACTGACCTTGTTGGCAAAACAACTCTCAGGTGTGATTCTTGCTCGATGCATCGCTCAATACTCACTTCACGTACTCCTCTATCGTCACCAAATCAGTCAAAGCCCTCGTCACTCGACAATGCAAATTCGGAGAAGATGGACATGATTTTGAGTCAGTTACAGACCCTTGCTGCATCGATGAATCTAAAAATGCAAACCCTTGACTCGACGATGAATAATCACTTACAAACCCTTACCACGTCGATGAATAATCAATTTTCATTACTAACTTCTACTGTCTCCGGCCTGGTGCAAGGCATGGATGAAATGAGCTCTAAAGTGGAGGGATTAGACTCGAAAGTAAAGAGACTCGACCTTAAAGTAGAGAATTTTGACTCGTCTTTAAGCGACACTAAGCAAAAATTCAGTGCGCTGGAAGCAAAAGTAAATAACGATAGTGTCATAATGTCGAGTCTCTCTACTCGATTATCGCATGTGGAATCTGATTCAAATCTCGCGGAGATTTCTATCTCCGGTATTCCGACCGACATTGCAGAAACACCTGCAAATATCGCGACTAAAGTTCTCACTGCACTCGAGGTACCGGAGCCTTTCAGAAGCATCGCTTATGCGAGGAATTTGCCACCTAAGGGGAGTATGAGCAGATCAGGAACGTCATCATCTGACACTACCTTGCCGAATCACGCTTTCAGGACAATTTTAGTTGGTCTCATTTCACATATGGCTAGCAATGTGGTTATTCAACAAAAAAGAGTAAAAAACAATTAAAAATAAATGAAGTGTTCGACTCCCCTCAGAGTGGCCAAATTTACGTAAATGAGCATCTCTCACACTCCTTGAATATTTTGCGAATGCGTACTAGGGCTAAAGTGAAGGAAATCGGTTGGAGGTCCTGCTACGTCGAATCAGGAAAAATCTATGTTCGCGAAAAATATGGCTCTACACGCATAAGAATAAGCTGTGAGGAGGATCTTGCTCGAATCGCTTGACAACGATCCGATAAAGCGAGAGTGCGCCCAATTACTGTTAGCGCGACGTCGCTCTCAACAACCCAAGAAAGCAGTACGAATTCAAGCTCACTCAAAGTCGTGCAGTTTAACGCTAACTCACTTATGGGTCACTTGGAACTTTTTATGGCTCATTTCACTGCAAGTACTAACTTCTATCATGTTATTGCAATAACCGAAACATGGCTGCACTCTCGTATACCTGATGCCCTGTTAAAACTACAGAATTACGTACTGGTACGCAATGATCGGCGGGTTGGGCGGGGAGGTGGCGTGGCCGTTTACGTTCACTGTTCTCTCAGGGTTAAAGTGTTAGAACTGTCGCCGAATATCACGCTAAACGAATTGGAATTTATCATGCTCGATTTATGTCACCCACAGGGTCACTCACTTTTATTTACTCTAATATATAGAAGACCCAAAGGTCACCTTTTCAACAATCTTTCCAGCATTTTGCTTCGCTATTTGCCAACCTACAAAAACTTCATTTTGACCGGAGATCTAAATTGCAACTTACTAACATAAAATTTCGAGGCCTCATCTCTGAGAGACTTGGCTTCCTCGCTCTCACTGCACATTGTTGAGTCTGAAGCAACTTTTCACACTAATTTGGCTCACTCTTGGCTTGATGTCTTCATCATTGACAACTCCGAAAAGTTGCTTCAGTTCAAGAAAAGCGAGGCCCCGTTTATAGCTGGACACGATCTGACAGAACTCATTTACGCATTTGAATGCAAATCACCTGTAAACCTTACCTTGACCCGACGCTGCTTTAAAAACTTCGATGCGCAGTCTTTTCGTGAAGTGGTCTCCGCATATCTCTCTTGTAACGTCAACCCCTCTGAAATTCACTCGTCCCCGGCCATAGACAACGGTATAAATCTCCTAAATATTGCAATCGCTAATGCGATCGATCTGCACGCCCCGCTTCGCACCTTCAGTGTGAAAAAGCCGCATGCTCCGTGGTTCTCCGACGAGCTAAGATCGCAAATAAAAACTAAAAATGCGCTCTATAAGAAGGCAATCAGAACGGGAAATCGCTTAAATCTCATATTATTCAGAGAGTACAGAGACAAATTGACGGTCGACTTGAGATTAGCTAGAAGTGAGTACTATTGTGCACGTCTGTCGGGGATAAAAGAAAGCTCGCGATTATGGAAAGAATTAAAAAGTCTTGGTCTCGCCAAACCCGAGCCGTCCTCATGTCTAAGCTATTTTTCCGCCGACGAATTAAACGCTTTCTTCGCCAGCATATTAGCTTCCACTCCATCGTACACGCTTGAAGAATTTCTACCGACTCTTGACACACAGCGCACAAACCGCGTATTGTTTGAATTTACGCCGGTCACCGAAGAGATTGTCATGACAGTAATTCGCGATACACTGTCACCATCTCACTCTGCCGGACCCGATGGGGTTACTGCCTTTACACTACTCACTGCTGTTGCAAATTTGACCCCTCTACTCGCCTCTATTTTCAACTCCTCACTCGACTGCTCCTACTTCCCGACTGCCTGGAAACGGGCCTATTGGGACCGTGCACACTCACCCACTCTCACCAAAGTGAGAATGTGTGGTCGTGTACATACATACGATTTTCCGCCAAGAAATTTCTTTTTTCGCCATTGGCGTCGCCACCAGTATGCATATACACGACTACACATTCTCACTTTGACGAGAGTGTGTAAGTGTGCACAGAGCGAATATCAGACCGTTACTAAAATGCAATCCGCCGTCCTCACTGTCTGACTGTCGACCCATATTGCAAATCTGTCAGAGCTTGCTAAATTACTCGAAAGCATTGTCCACCGCCAGATTAAGGGCTTCCTCGACGCTAACAATCTTCTCAATCCTCGGCAATCTGGCTTCCGGCAAGGTTTCAGTACCCAGACTGCGCTGCTGCGCATTTGCCAAGACATCCGAAAGGCGGTTGATGAGAGGAAAATTACAATACTCGTTCTCTTCGACTTTAGTAAAGCCTTTGACCTGGTTCCTCATTCGACTCTTCTATCCAAACTCAGATTATTTGGTTTCGGTGACGGAGTCCTGAAGTGGTTCTTCTCGTACCTTACTGGTAGATCACAGGCTGTGATCGACCACCTTGGAAACTGCTCTCAGTGGCTAAATACAACTACGGGGGTTCCTCAGGGTTCCGTCCTTGGTCCCTTGCTCTTTTCGCTATTTGTAAATGACATTGGTGATAATCTCAAATATACGAATCATATGATTTTTGCAGACGATCTCCAGATTTACCGGAGCACTTCTCCTTCTCAAGTGACCGATGCAATTTTAAAGGTCAAACACGACGTCAACGTTATTGCAAATTTCGCAGAGAGCAATGGACTGAAATTAAACCTCTCGAAATCAAAAGTAATCTTACTAGGCAGTGGAGCTTACATTAACAAAATTGATCTAGAGCATTTACCGCAGTTCCTGGTTCATGATAAATTGCTGCCCTTCGTCAGTGAGGCTAGAAACTTGGGTATAACCATGACCTCGAATCTATCATGGCGCAAGCACATTTCATCCGTCTCATAACGCGTCCACTTCACGCTCTACAAACTTAAACATAATCGCAGTGCCCTGCCTAGAAGACTCAGAATAACCCTAGTATCTTCCTTAATACTTCCGATCACAGACTACTGTTGCCTCGTTTACAACGATCTCACAGACGAGCAAAATACGGTTTTGGAACGGTTGGTAAATTGCTGTATTCGCTTTATATTTGACGTAAGGCGCGATGTTCACATCACCCCATACAGGCGTGAGCTCGGTTGGCTCACGGTTAAATCGAGAAGACTTTACTTCATGGGTATAACCATTTTTAATGTTATAAATGGCTTTTCTCCACCATATATTTGTGAGATGTTTGAGGTCGCTTCTCTGCCAACGCGACCGTCTCGTCAAACCCTACCCGATACATTTGTTATACCACTACATCGAAACTCTACACTGCAAAATTCATTTGCCTTAGCGGGAGCGTATTTTTGGCACTCGCTGCCTTCTAATGTTCGAACGGCTGATACGCTCAGCTCCTTCAAGAGAATGCTCTACAGATACTTATTCGATGCTGAGGCGTAAGCTCGAGTTTATTTTTATTTCTATCACTATCTTTAAGTTTCTACTTCTGTTCAGGAATGAGCATGGTCAAATTCCCGCGCCGCGACTCGCGCTCTCAGCGCGGCAGTATAGTCGCAAATATGGAAAACAGGCGGCTGTCAAGTTGTCGGGTGGCGCTGCCACAAGGGATATCGTGACAACTTGACCAGCGTCCATATTAATTACTCTCTTCTTCTTCGGACTCGTAACCGAGAAGACGTGTGCCTCGCGATACGAGGCATCGCGGCCAACTCCGACAAGGACCGCTCAGCCTTGCTCGGTTCAACTATTATTTGTTGTGTTAAAGTGTCCGCATTACCACGGCGAAGCGACTGCTCTTTTAGTATTTTATTCAAGTGTATTCTCCGGGACAATTATTGTTGTAAACTCGTGGTGATCTCCGTTTTTCTCTTACCACGCGGCGGATACGTGTCGGTGTTACGCAGTTTTATGCGAGTGATCGCTCTTTAATGGACGTTTGCCCTTTGTATATTGGCAATAAATTACCAAAACTGTACTCTCTAAACGCCTCGTGTCAGACTCTTATTTACTTAAACCCAAAATTCTCTTGCATGATTCCATCCCGCCCTCGATCATAAAAACAGCGGCACAATCCGGGTCAGTTTCCGGAACAACTTCGATACCGTAAGCTTCTGCAAATTACTCAAGTTTATATTATATCATGTTATTGCTTATATGTATACACTCACATTTAACTTAATATTAACTTAAGATAAGTTAATAATTATTTATAAATATTAAAATGTATAACAACCAACAACTGTAATGTGCCCCAAAGCCTAGCTAGAGCATTTATTAAACAATCAATCAATCTCTCTCTCTCTCTCTCTCTCTCTCTCTCTCTCTCTCTCTCTCTCTCTCTCTCTCTCTCTCTCTCTCTCTCTCTCTCTCTTTCTCTCTCTCTCTCTCTCTCACTCTTGCTTGATTAGATTGCTGCTGCTTATGCCTTTGGCTTCTCATTTGGTGCCTTCGATTTTTTGTTTAGTAGCAGTTTTCATAGTCGCCCTAAGCAAATCTTCGCGTTACCATGTATCTCGGCCGTACTCACCTACTACTTATTGTGAATGCGCATCGCTCATCATTTGTAACTAGAATTTAAGCTTAAATTTGAGTATCTTGTACACTTTATATTGTAAATTATTCATCACCATTGTCTCATCTAGTGCCCCAAAGACATGTCTATGGCACAAAACGGTAATAAACTCAAACTCAAACTCTCTCTCTCTCTCTCTCTCTCTCTCTCTCTCTCACTCTCTCTCTCTCTCTCTCTCTCTTTCTCTCGCTTTTCTCACTCTTCCTGAACGATATTAGTCATAACCTAAAATACACTCAGCATCTCAACTTTGCCGATGACACACAGATATATCTGAGCTGCTTTCCGACGCACCTAACAGAAGCCGTCGCTAACATCAGCCAGGATGTAGCTACTATTGCTCAATATGCTGTGGATAACGGACTCAAACTTAACCTATCGAAATCCAAAATCCTTATACTGGGTAGTGGAGCATTTATTAACCGCATCAACTTTGAACACCTACCGCCGATCACGGTCAATAACGTCACACTGCCTTATGTCAATGAAGTTCGCAACCTTGGAGTTATCATGTCATCAAACTTATCCTGGCAAAAACACATCTTATCTATCTCCAAACGTGTCCATTTTACCCTGTACAAATTGAAATATCGTCGTAACGCTCTGTCAAGAAAGCTGCGCATTCTCTTGGTCTCATCATTGATTTTCCCCATCTTAGACTATTGCTGCCTCATGCTGATTGATCTCACTGATGAACAGGACTTATTTCTGCAGCGACTCGTGAATTGCGCCATCAGATTCATCTTTGATCTGCGGCGTGACGCTCACATCACTTCGTATAGACGTGAACTGGGTTGGCTGAGCGTCAGGTCGCGTCGTCTCTACTTTCTGGGCATCAGTGTTTTCAATGTTGTGCATGGAAGGGCCCCCTCCTACATAAGTGACCTCTTTACTCTTGCGTCTCAACCAAATCGACCTTCACGTCTCATTACCCCGAAAACATTCTTCATTCCATCCTGTAGAACGACGACTCTCCGCAACTCCTTTGCGCTCTCTGGGATATACTTCTGGCACTCACTACCATCAGAAATTCAAAGTTTGTCGACTCTTGAGGCTTTTGAACCGAAGTTATTCCGGTTTCTGTTTGATAACGAAGCCGTTACCCCACAATGATGGCTTTCTTCACCTATCCGCTCTATTGATACTCTCTTATCTCGCGCTATTACATTTACGACACACTGTCTCCCGTTTCTACATTCTACTATATCTGCGTTATCTTTAATCTTATTTCTATCTTGTTAAACAGAGCTCTTAGCTCTTCATGCTAATATCATCACCTCTATTTCTGTACCTTCTTTTCTCTATCTCCTGCTCAAGCTGTACATTTTTATTCATTTATTGGTACCTGGTCTCACAACCATGTATCTTGTATTGCAATTGTGCCCCATAGCCACGCTAGGGCATAAATAAAACTAATCAATCAATCAATCAATCTCTCTCTCTCTCGTGACGATGCTCTCTCACGTAGACGTGATCGGCGTCTACCTCAGCGCACCGAAGGCTCATTATCATGCACCGGTGACTGTGGTGAGACATTTCACCTTGAATGCGCTATTCAAAAATTTGGCTTGGATCGCCGGGACCTTGTCGGCTCTACGACGTTCCGCTGTACCGACTGTGCATTGCAACGCTCCGTTCTAACCCCACGTACGCCTGTCTCTTCACCTTCCCAGAACGAGTTAACTCCACCTATGCCCATTAGTTCCGATAAGCTCGATGCAGTTCTTAATCAACTTCAGGTTCTCACTACCTCTGTAAATACCATGAGTGCATCCATGATCGGTTTCAAGGAGGGACTCGACGATTTAAATTCGAAAGTGTCAAAACTCGACTCGTCCCATTCGAATTTACTCGAGAAGTTTGCTGAACTCGATAGTAATGTTGCTCAGGAAATCGTTAATGTTAAATCTGATATCGTGGCTGCACAATCCGACATTATGGCTGTACGATCCGAGGTTGTGGCAGCAAGATCGGAGGTTCATAACATGTCCGCGCACATTCAGACAATTGGATCCGCTATTTTCCATGCGGAAATTAGCATCGCCGGCATTCCCTGCGACCTTGATGAAACGCCCATGGATATAGTCCGTAAAGATTTTACCGCGCTCGATTCCCAGGACTTTTTAACAGATATATGGGATAGTAAAAATTTACCGTCCAAGGTCACAAACCGTAACGTTGGCCAGGTCGTCGAAGGAACCACTGTCGCGTCTACTTTCAGCACAAAAACATTGTTAGTCTCGCTCAGGTCTCCCATTGCGCGCGAACAAATCATTCGTAGGAAGAGGATCAAAAAACGCCTAATGGTTAGCAAAGTGTTTAATTCTCCGCACCAAGGCCTAGTTTATGTCAACGAGCACCTACAAACTGAGCTATATAACTTATTAAAGCGTACCAAAGCACGCGTAACTGAGACGCGTTGGAAATCGTGCTATTACCAAGCCGGTCAAATTTTTGTTCGCAAGACTCATGGTTCTCCTCCCATAGTCATTTCCTCTGATGATGATCTTGATCAAATAATCTGACTGCAGCCGAATGGGGACAACAATAATTTGATTACAACAATTAACTCTGCATCTACTCAACAAACTCTTCACTCTACCCACTCGATCAACATTGCTCACTTTAACGCTAACTCCCTTAAGAGGGAGTTAGCGTTAAAAGCTCGAAATGAGATAAGTCTCATTTCGAGCTTTTTACCTCGCATTTCGTGGATAACCGTCAATTTTTTCATGTTATCGCAATTGCCGAAACTTGGCTACATTCTCAGATTTCCGACGATCTCATAAAACTCGACAACTACACATTAATCCGTAATGACAGGCAGTGTTGTCGTGGTGGCAGAGTAGCTGTGTACATACACAACTCACTCAGTGTAAAACTCCTTGAACTCTCTGACAATACGATATTAAACGAACCCGAATATATCATGCTTAAGTTACGTTCTCCTTCGTCTGACGTCCTACTCTTCTCTGTGCTTTATCGGTGGCCTAAAGGACATCTTTTAAACAAATTCTTTGCCACTCTCATGCACCATCTTCCCACTTATAAAAACTTTATACTAGCTGGCGACCTGAACAGTAATCTCCTCACACATAATCCTGAAGCTTCCTCGCTCAGGCATCTTGCCTTTGCAAACTCTCTGCACATTGTTGATTCCACTGCCACATTTCACACCTCATCTTCTCACTCATGGCTTGATGTTTTCTTAATCGATAACAGCGACAAATTATTACGTTTTGCGAAAAGTGACGTACCTTTAATTGCGGGACACGACCTTATTGAGCTTGATTATGCTTTCGAATTTACATCGCACTCTCGCCGTACCATTACCAGGCGTTCTATGAAAAACTTCGATACCACGCAATACCGCAATTTATTGTTGCCCTTATTCAATTCTTTGTCTGCTGACAGTCCCACGGCTCCTTCTACTGTCGATAATTCACTAGAATACTTCAATACCTCTATTATATCTGTGCTCGATAGACTAGCTCCACTCCGTACCTTCAGCGTGGCTAAACCTCGCGTTCCGTGGCTCACTGGCGAACTTAGGCAGCGAATAAAAACGAAAAACTCATTGTACAAGAAAGCCATCCGAACGGGTAACCTTCTCAACCTTTTGATGTTTAGAGATTGTCGTTCTAAGCTAACCATCGATCTTAGACGGGCGAAAGATGACTATTGTCTGAATAGACTCTCTGGATTGAGCGATCACACTCGTGTCTGGTCGGAACTCAGAGGCCTCGGGCTCATAAAATCTGAAACAGCATTCTGCACCAACTACTTTTCCATTAATGATCTAAATAGTTTTTTTGCCAATGTATCTAGTTCTGCTCCTCCGTACTCTCTCGAATCCTTCTCATCGAACACTCCGCCACTTAACCCTGATGCTGTAACCTTTGAGTTTTCCTTGATAACTGCAGACGACGTGCTATCTGTTTTCAATAAATCATTATCGTCGACCCACTCTGCTGGTCCGGATGGCGTTTCTGCTTTTGCATTGATCTCGGCTCTTCCAACTGTCATTCCATTTCTAGTTAATCTTTTTAATACATCCTTTCAGTCTGCTCACTTCCCGACTATATGGAAACGCGCTTACATTCGACCACTGCTGAAGACCAATCCACCAACATCATTATCCGACTGCCGTCCTATTGCCTGCCTGCCCGCACTCTCAAAGGTACTCGAACGTATTGCCCATAACCAACTAACGACATTTATAAATACTCAGCAAATCCTTGACCCTCGACAGTCCGGCTTCCGCAAAGGCTACAGCACGCAGACTGCGCTGCTGCGTATCTGCCAGGATATTAGACAGGCGGTTGATGAGCGCAAGGTCACACTCCTTGTACTCTTCGATTTCAGTAAGGCTTTTGATCTTGTTCCTCATTCTATTTTGCTAACCAAACTACGATCTCTAGGCATTGGTGCTCGAACGCTAACTTGGTTCCACTCTTATCTAACTGGCAGGACGCAGGCAGTGACGGATCGTACCGGCGGGTGTTCCCAATGGTTAAGCACAACCACTGGTGTTCCGCAAGGTTCCGTACTCGGTCCTTTGCTCTTTTCTCTATTCATTAACGATATTGGGACCAACCTCCGGTGCACTCAACATCTCTTCTTTGCCGACGATCTCCAGATTTATCTGAGCTGTCTTCCCACACTCTTACCTGAGGCAATTGCTCAGATCAGTCGTGATGTCGCTACAGTTGCGCAATTTGCTGCTAACAATGGACTCAAGCTGAACCTGGCTAAATCCAAAATACTTATTCTGGGAAGTGGAGCATTCGTGAATTCGTGAATCGCATAAACCTTCAGCACTTGTCTCCAATCATAGTCAACGACGTCATCCTACCTTACGTCAATGAAGCGCGCAATCTTGGGGTCATCATGTCCTCTAATCTTTCTTGGCAAAAACATCCCCCTCATTCATTCATTCACCCTCTACAGGCTCAAATATCGTTGTAGTGCCCTATCCAGGGAGCTTCGAATTGTTCTTGTCACCTCTCTGATTTTTCCCATTATCGACTATTGTTGTCTCGTGTTCATCGACCTCACTGATGAACAAGACTTAATTCTGCAACGCCTTGTTAACTGTGCCATTAGATTCATTTTTGACCTCCGACGAGATGTCCACATCACTCCCTACAGACGCGAGCTGGGTTGGCTTAGTGTTAAATCGCGACGTCTCTATTTCTTGGGCATAACGATTTTCAATGTTGTACACGGAACGGCTCCCTCCTATATTAGTGAGCTCTTTGCTTTTGCACCGGCACCGTCAAGACCATCACGTCAACCTGTTCCAACCCACAGAACTACGACTCTACGCAACTCCTTCGTACTTTCTGGGATGTATTTCTGGCACTCATTGCCGTGCGTGATTCAAAATCTGCCCAGTCTTGCGTTATTTAAGCCAAAGCTATTCCGGTTTCTCTTGGACAAGGAATTAGGTGCCCCGTAACGATGGCTTTCTTCCTTTCTTCTTTTTCTTTTTTCTTTTTCTTTCTCACTCGACTACACTGTGCTCCTCATCGCACTTAATTAATTATTTTCTTACTTATTATGTTATGCTGTTACTTTTCTTTTACGCCAACATGCATTGCTAACCTCATGTACATACTGCTCTTTTTTTGTTTATGCGCTACGCTATAATGTATCACCTATGGCTGTACTAGCCCTTGTACCTCCTCCTTCGCTGTACTACATATTATTATACTTATTGTATCCTCTTTAAATGTGCCCCATAGCCTCGCTAGGGCATTAATAAACCAAATCAATCAATCAATCAATCTCTCTCCCTCTCTTGAGAAGTGAGAACACGTACAAATTTTCTGTCTACATTACGTCTTAATTATCAGTGGTTTTTCAATTATATTTAAACTTATAATTATGTGACATAGTCGTTTTAAGTACAAGAAACTTTTTGTGATAAGTGTATTAACAGTGATAGTAAATCTTCATTCTCTACTATTCACTTTAATAAATCGTTCTTTTTCATCAATCAGACTTCACCGACAGCCATGAGCTGTCGTACAACGAGATCACCAAATGACAGTTAGTCTATATCTCAGTGAGCTCTACAGTGTGTTTGAACTGTTTAAAACGTCGGAAAGTGCAATATTTGGTGTGCGTGAATTAAACTTATCCGATCCTAGTGTTCACCGAACTGATATTCGTTAATTTTTACGTTGATTTCTTTACACGACAACTATTTTAAGGTTGTGTCATTTTAATCAAAGGTTATCAGTCATAGATCGACCATTAAGGATGTTTGGCAATTACGTTAGTCACTACTGTTCGATTTGAAACTCACTGATATTGTAAATTAAAAGGTCGCGAATTTTTTGAGATAAAAAAAAAAATTGCCCACGTGGATGTTGAGATAAACGAGTTCAAAGTTGATTCATTTAACATGGGGAACATAGGAGTGCACGTCTCGAATTCCGTTTTCACTTGGCAAAAAGGTATTTCCTGAGAACTTTATTGAAAAAAAAAAAATTTGTACGGTATCACTGTAATATGCATAAACCGTCAAAAATAAAAAATCGACATTCGCCCACATATTTTGCGAGATATTGAGAGTTGAACGGGACCGTTTTTGGATTTTGTACTTCGTGTATCGTAAACCCGGCAACGTCGCCGATGACGTCACACAGTCTATAAGACGCGCGCGATTCAAAATTCGTAAGCGGAAATTCGGTGTTCACGTATATGTGTTGTTCAGATGGGATAGGAATTTTAAAAAAAGTGAAGATTTCCAGCAAGTGTGATATTTTAAAAAATGAACGAATTTATTTAAAAAATTTTGCCAGATATTAAGGATTGAACTTAACTATAAACGTTTAATTTTCGCTCACAGTAAAATATCTTTACATCGTTGCAAGAGTTCAAATTACAAAAGTTTAATGTTATTATATTTATTTTCTAAATTACAGCGTTTTTTCAATACAGTTTTTACTTACAGTAAAATATCTTTCAGTATATCACAAGCAGACATCACATTACAAGTTTTTTATTTCAGCTATTTTAAAAATAACACCGTTTTTTTTTTTTACACGATTCTCAAATCACATTGTTCAGATAGAGCTCGAAGAGCATCGCAAAGCTTACGCAGGACAGTTTTATTCTTCGATACTCGAGGTTTTCCGCCAATATCTTCACCGAGAAGCGTAGTTATTCCATTTTCACCGTTGGTATTGAATGTCCGTTGAAGCTGAGTTAAAGTGAGACCAGCTGCAGCGATTTTTGTAATCATGGCGCCAGATACAGGTCCCTTCAGAGCAGCCATATCATCGATTCTTGTTTTTCTTTCTTTTCTATCACGATCAGCATTTGCAACCGTCGAGAATGGTACGGCACGGCTGATGAGTTCTGTCTCTTTAATCGCAAATCTCTTGAGTAGATTTTCGAGTATTTGGACGTCTACGGTCGCATTGTGCGCTCCTTCTGAACTGTCAGGTTCCAAATAATCGTGTGCCAGATCTGTTAATTTAAAGCTACGCTTCTCCGCAATTCGGGAAATTAATTCTTTGGAGCTCTTGAATGCGGGTAGAGTATCGGTAAATCCTTTAACGACCGACCCAAATGTTTCGAGTAATCCGACTGCGTGCATTGCCTTGACGATCTGAGGACCATCAAAGGTTACACCCTTGTGCGCAACGAGGATCACATTCTGCGAAATATTTTTCAAGAATGTCATGAATGCCGTACAAGCAATTAGTAGTGGTTGTGTTTCAACAGGATGACGTCCATCTTCGTCTCTCAAAAACAATTGACCCTCATAAATCGACAATCCCGTCACTTCCGTGACAACGGCCGGGATACCATTCGATGGAAGAATGTAACAGTTAAATTGCTGGTTCTCGTATTTAGCGGCGATTTGGACAACTTCTGCTTTGAGACCAAATCCTGTAATTTCGAGATCAAACACAATTGCCACCATGTCTTTAGCTGGAATGATGGAGGCTTCTTTATATGAGACAATTTCTTCGGTTAATGCGCACCCTGAAGAGTAAGTGATGCCTTCTCTTCTTTCCGCGTTATTTCTGCTCTGATTTCGATTTTTTTTCCGCCAAAGCCGACGTCTCTTGAATTCCACAGTCCTCATCTTTTTTCTTCGTTCTTGTCGCCGAACATCTTCTTTCTCTCGAAATTGTGTCGTATGTTCACCAGGAGAGACGGCAAGTTTTTTGGCAACGTTCACAACGTACCCCGTACCAGTATTTTTTTGACAAACTGCCGCATCTACTCTGTGAGCTAGCGATCGCGATCTGCCGTAGCATCTCGGTTTTGGAGCTTTGGACGCTACCATAGCGTTAAAAGATTCGTTAGGCTGCGTTGAACTGCAGGCGGCGATTTTTTCCGCGTTGTTGGCGTAAGTTTCATAAATTTGGGTCAAATCGGAGTAAAGCTGTGTGCCCTGCAGATCTTTCCCGTCCGGAAGGCCGCTATGCTTATAATTTTCCGGATCTTCTTTGAAGCGGCACCATTCTCCGCACATCTCGTGCTTATCGAAGGCATGGTCCACGACATTCAATAAAGCCTTTCTTATAGCCTCCGGATCCCCGCCATTTTTTTTTATTGCGCACCCAAAACATTTTTTTAGGTAATCGATCGTTTGTTTAGGTAACCGGAGTTTCCACAATTTGTTGCTGAGAGACTTGGTGGTGTGATTCATGTCGGATTCTTTGGCAATGACGTGCGCAGATTCCCTCCGAATTCGACACATGGTTGAAGCATCTTCATCGCCGACGACGGTTCCAATTATGACATTCTCATCTTCCAAGTCCTTATTGTGAACAACCAGTTGTGCCGCCATGTCCGGTTCCATGGCTTTGGCACTGCCCCGGAAGTTGAGACGGCAATCATGATCATTGGGATCGTGACCGTTAGAACATAACGAGCACATCTTAATTCGCAAAGCTCTTCCCAAAACTTTTCCACTCAGAACGCCGATGAGCGAAGAATGACCTACAAGCAAAAATGAAAAAAAAAAAAAAATAAAATATATATATATATATATATATATATATATATATATATATATATTTACAAACACGAACAAAAAACATACTTTACCGATAATATTTTTATACGGCACAAAAAATAATATAGTCTCACCTGTTAGACTGTCGTACGAATGACCATTACCTCTCGTCTGCCACGCCGCATCGATGCTCGCTTTGATTTCCACTTTTCCCTCGTTTGTGAATGCAGCCCTTCAAATCATTGACACGAATCAGTCTATTTTCTTTATATTGGATAAATAATTTTGATAATAACATTCCAATTAGCACAGAAAAAAAAACACCAAGTAAGCCAGCACCTTTTCATTTAGGTTATCAGAAATAGTTTGTAAATATTTTCAATCAAATTTAGTTCATTTGTAATCAATGAATTGTAATAATTGACCAAAACTATTTTGTTTCATAAAAATTATCGATTGTGCCAAAGCAAAAGCTCAAAAGTTGCATTAATATTATTAAACGTGCTTGTCGATGCATTAGAATGGTTCACAAATTTTATAAACCGTAACCATGTTATAATATTAAAAAAAAAAAACACGCATAAAATAAATGATGCAACCGAAGTTGAACGTGGGGTTGGCGTCACCTTTTTAGAGTGTGTGCAACTGAAAACAATAATTCCGTATGAGTACAATGGGATATAAATTCACTGATCAATTTTGTTCGATAAAACTTGAAATACTCACGAGCCATATTTTTGCACTGTGAGTGTTTTCTCTAATTTGATAGCGTCCCTGCACCTTTCTCCCGCTACATCCTCAATTGCAGAACCGACAATCCCCTCGTGAGTTTTGAGAGTTTTAGGATTCATCGCTGGCACATTCAGTGCAGATAAAGCGGTGTTAAGATGGCTTTCTCCGATGCCAGCATCAATAATCGCTACGGCATGCAAATAAAAAATGACAACCAAAAATCATTCTCAATAACACACGTTTTATTTGCCAGTGTCAAATTCAACGACAGCGTAGCTCGGGAAAAATTATGATGAGAAATTAATAAAAAATAAGTATGAGTTCTCGGGAGAAAATATAATAACAAATGATGCAAATCCACATGCAACCAAACATAAAAGTGAGGTTATGTAACTTACCCATTGCAGCCTTCAAATTTATGTCGTATTTACCGTGGCCAGACCCACTCTGGTACGTTTTTTTGGACGTGTGAACTTCGTGCATCGCAAGGTACATGCTGCAACGAATTTTCAAAACACTTGCGAGGCTAATCTTTTGCTCGTGCTCAATGTATCGCAGTGATAAGGGCTGCGAACACTCGTCACACCACAAGTCATCTCCTAATTTTTTCAAGTTTACGATGCGTTGTCCTTCCCCCGTTAGTTCTTGGGCCTTTTCAGCACAATTTCATTTTCTTCGTTTAACAGCTGCACGTACATTTTCTTTCCACTTTTCTTTTTTTTTTTGTTGTAAATTTGCCTCGAGCGCAACGTAATCTCTCGTCGCTTGCCGGCGTCGCCATTTTTTCGTACTGTTTTGACAGATGCCGAGCCGGAAAATTTGTCGAGCGCAATGGTACCAACATTCAAATATTCCGACATTGCCAAGTCGATTCACGTCGGCCGTACGAATATTGAATTACGTTTGGCACAAAAAAAAACAGTGTTTATATCGAAAATAATTATTGCAAATAGATGTGAGAGTATTATTTTATGCTGTATGCATCAAATATCTACATCAAATTCATTTAATTTTTAATTAAAAATATGTCGATTTTTATTTTTAACAGTTTTCATCAAGGAAAACATAAATCAAATCAGTCGCTAAAATTGCTGTTAAAAATAGAAAATTATACTTTCTGTACCATATGTTTTACTTTTAGCTGTGGTAAATCTCCTTTCTAGCTTCAATGAATACTACGATTATTATATTTAGCCTTTAAATGCGATTTTCACAAATTACACTATCAGTTGTGTAACGACTCGGAAGTAACTGCCAAACATCCTTAATTCGAGTGGTTATAGAGTGTAATCACCCTGTCTATGTGGAAATCTGCAGGAGCTGCGGGGTCGGCCGACCGCGTGCGCATCTCCTGCAGTCCGACTTTTTGTGCTCAGGGACCTCGTGAGTTGTCGCGTCGGTAAGGAAAGATGGTTTGGTAGTCAAGAAAAGATGATCGGTTGTAGGCTAGGAAGATCCCCTACGCTAGCGTAGCGTAAAAATAACCACGGGGGATCTTTAGCGTTCCGTCTCCGGTACTGATGTAGGGCTGATCGACTGTACCGTGGCCTAGACGCGCTGGGTGTTAGGAGCGTCTGGGGAGTTGTTATATATTGAAATGACTACCAAACCATCCGCTTACGCGATGAGGTTTGAGGAATGCGCAGCGTAGCGGCGAGGATTAGAAGTTGTGGGCTGTGAGTCGCCACATCTAATCTTCGTTGCTCGCCATCTCTAATTGAGCTGGCTCGATACTAGCTCTGTTTTACCGACCGCTGGATACTCGTTACTATCACTGGGGCCTGATCTAGCCGCTACTTTACCAATCTGAATACTGTATCGCTTATCTTCGTCCCTGTTTTTCATTATCTTTTACCCAGTGAGAACTGAAATTGTGAACTGTTTTCATTTTTCATTATCTTTTACCCGGTGAGAACTGAAATTGTGAACTGTTTTCGTTCTTCATTATCTTTTACCCAGTGAGAACTGAAATTGTGAACTGTTTTCGTAAATCGTAAATCGTCAAACTATGTCTAAGCGTTGCTCAATCTGCAGACGTGCTGCAAAAAATGATGCGATCGTTTGCAATGGTGAATGTGGCTTTACATTTCACGTAAATTGTGCGTCAACTGAATTTGAAGGTGATTTGCAAGATCAAGATGCATTCCAAGATTTTTTTCTGTGGCCCGTGTCGTCTGGAATTTCAAAATCAACACCCACATCAATCCAACACGGTGTCACATCTCACCGCCGAAAATGTTCAAACAAACAAGAAACTGCAGACGTCCACTACGCTCGATGATATTATGAAGCAACTGAAAATCAATGCAGATGCTGCGGATGCAAACTTCAATGTTTTTCGTACTGAAATAACAACGAAGCTTGATGATAACTTAGCTGCATTTCAAAACGAAGTTGATAAACAATTCTCCTCTCTCACTGACATGAGTCTTTGAATGACGTCGTAAACAACATGACCGAGTTCCGCTCGGTTATCGACACGCTGAAATCTGATGTTGCATTGTTGCAGGAAGATAAAAAAACTTTCGGGAGCTGACTCGAACATAATGAAAGAAAAATCCCAGGCAGGAATCAACAATCGGAACAAGACCGTGCCAAGCCTGGTACAACTATGCGCATCGTCGGTACAACGCTAGTTACCAGTATTGGTCCAAGCAAGTGTGAAAGTTGGAGTGATGAGCTCGGACCAGTCCTGGTTCTCAGCATTGGATCGATGCTGAAAATCATTGCCGTACCAGGCTTGATTCCCAATCTTGTACCAGTCTCTACAATATTTTTTTTAGTGTTAAAAAATTAAAATAACGATAGATTAAATTGTACAGATTCTTTAGTTACCTACACTCATTACGTGGGTTACGAACCACAGATTGTACAATTAGAAATACTCGGAAAAAACCATTGGTGATGGCGGGAATCGAACCCGGGATCTCTGCGTGTGAACCTTTTTTTTTTAAACTTTATCAATGGGTAACAATTTGTACACTTAAACATATCAACAGCATTAATATTGTTACGTTCTGGGATTCCGTTCGGTCCTCAACATTATTCAATTTCAATATTTTAATAATTGTAACCTTATCAAGGTGGGAACGTTTCAGCCGTTGGGATCTCACGACGACAGTCAGCAGAATTTGCTGACGTTGGTGATCCCACGGTAACGAGAAGACACTCCACACCTTCCGAATGCGCGAGGTCCAGCTTATCGCGGACTTCGCGCACGGATTAATATTCATAAAAGTGCAGGGCACTACTTTAGACAATCAAATAGTCAGTCGATCTGGAGACCTCTAACAGAACGGTCTACCAGCATATTAAAGTTCTTCCAAAAAAGGGCCTCGACCATCGTGGTCGAGGACCCCCTTCAAAGTCCGGTCCGGCAATAGTTAAAACGGTTGCGCGAAACACAATTCGCGAACCGTAATAAAAGTAAAATAACCAAAATTATAATTTCCGAATTAATAATTGCGAATGACCCTAATCATTGTAGTTCAAAGGGTCATCGCGCAAAACCAATTAAATGTTCACCGAATGTAACAAGCTCATTGTACAAGTTTTAATAATTGTTAATTTTAATAAAAGTTGTTAATCGTTCACCGTTTGCAACTAAATTACTACACCAATCGTTTCCTTCATCCACCGACGTTCCATACACAATCAAAAACTCTAAACCATAATATTCCACCTGCCTGGACAACTGGCTCCAATCCCCGATTTGCCTTTGCAAATCCAAAACCGGAGCAACTTTTACAGCTGCGACCACGGTAAGTCCTAACACGATCGGGCAAAAATACCGGGACGTAACAATATATAATAAGTGATGTAACATAATTACTATCTAATGCCTAGTCCCTGCTTAACTTAATAAGCTTAACCTATTAATTTGTGTCTCTCGTGCGTGCATTGTACGATTTCGCATTGGTTGACATTGTAAGATTGTTAATTCTTATTGTGTTTGTTTTCAATAGTTGTCTTGTGTATAGGAAAAATGTGGTAGAAAAAACCTATATGTACTTTCTTTGTACAAGATTTGTCAGGTTCTATCTTGTAGTTTTGTGATTATGGTGTTATCATATCTGGTCTCTGAATATCGGCAGCGCTTGGTAAGTCAATTTATGTTTTATTTGAAATGGCTTGTTGTTTACTCTAATTTCGGTGATATTATTTGTGAGGTTATTTCCACTTAACTGATTACGATAAAATTTTTCTCCTAACTCCTTTGCGTAGTCCATTATGAGTGGTAACTTGGTCGTTTCGTGCATTTCATTTATTCTGGCGTATCTGTTCTCTGAGAGTATTAATCTAAGGCACTTGTTCTGCAATATTTGAAGGGGTTTGATGTTTGTCGGTGCTGCGCAGCACCATATTGGGTAGGTATACATTACTATTGGTCTGAGTATCATTTTATATATTGTGACGGTTTCGTTACCAAAGAAAGAAAAAGACGCGCCCTGAAATAATGAAAAAAAGAAGGGGAAATAAAATTGACACACGAGACGGATTAAAAGGACGAAAATTAATATTCTTTATTGATCAAAAAAAAGTAATGAGAGCAACCGTGCTTGGGCGCCAGCTGGTTCTCCGGTCCAGCAACCGTGACAGAAATTTTTAGGGCAAGAGACTCACGGACCTCAGGGACAGCGGGTCCCTGAATTTTGCGGCGTCTTATTTATACCCGCGACGACCAAAACTCCGCGAGGACCGAAAATAAAGGTCAGGAAGAAAATTAAAGACGCGAAACCACAACGCTCAGGGATTCAAAATGGGTAATCGGGTATCGGACTGGACGAGAGGGGGGAATGGCCGCGGCGAGCACGTGTCGCCGAGTCGCGAGCCACAATAAAAAGCAAAAGACTCACCGGAAATGCTCGGGACGTCCGTATGAGTCCGTTAGTCGTAATCCAAGGGAAAGGCCGGGTCGAGTTCACCAACAAGGACTCCAAAGCCAAAAGGGCTCAATAAAAAGGGCTAACCAAAATTTCTTAGTGCGTGCTCGCGTTATCGCGCCGAGAGCAAGAGTGAGGAATTTCGGGATCCTCGCGAGCGCCTTGCCGGACCACGAGGCCCGGTTCGAGGCTACGCTGGCTCCCGAATTCCTCAACCAATTAAAATCCAAGGATCCGTGACTGTGGCTCGCTGATTGGGCGTTCGCGTTATCGAGCTTCGATATCCCGAGATCCTGGCGAAAAGATGGCACTGACAGCCTGTCAACGCCTGTCAGCTGGCGCCGCGCTGTCCTCGGAATACCGAAGCTCGCGGGCGAGATGGTCTCGCCCGGCCAATTCGAATCTCTTGTGAGACGGCGAGTCAGCAGGAGTCGTTCGACGAACCGAATTGTCCTCCGTGACTCCTGCGTCTCCGACGATGACGACGACGTTGTTGTTGCTGCCTCGACGCCGCAGGGCTCTCTTGTACTGTCGATCCGGAAGACTTCGTCCGGAATCGAAGTCGATGGAGTATTTGACGAGCCCTGCGACTTGACAGATCGCCGGAGACCTCGCCGCCTCCGCTGGATCGGCTCTCCTGAGCCTCTCCGCGTCTAGAAGGGCAAAAAGGGGGAGGGGATCAGGGCTAGCGGGGGAGGAGGGAGAATTTCTCTGAAACAGAACGTTAATTAGGCGTCGGTGACTCCCACCTCGACGGAAATGCTGTCTCTAAAATCTACCACGTTACAATATTAATAGCTTGTTGTGTTGTGGAAGCGGTGAGTTTTTTACCATGAGCGGGTAAAGTTTTCTGAGGACTAAGTAGGCTTTTTTAATGACTTGATTAATGTGATTTTTAAACGTAAGTTTCGGATCCAGGTTTACTCCTAGATATTTCACAGAATTTGTTGGTTTTATTTTGTATCCATAGACTTTAATGGGTTGTATGATTTTTAAATTATTGTATTTTTTGGCCAGTACGATTACTTCGGTCTTTGCTGCATTTAATGAAATTTTCCACTCAGTGTAAAATTTTTCAAGGATATTTATGTGGATTTGTATTTGCTTGGCTGCTACTATTGCGTCGAAAGAGTGTGCATATATGGCCGTGTCATCGGCGAATAGTGCCGTTGATGTTTTTTGAAATTGTGGTATGTCGTTTAGGTATATGTTGAAGAGTTTTGGTCCTAGTACGGAGCCTTGTGGCACTCCAGCTCTTATTTTTCTGTTGTCTGATTTCTCACTGTTTACGGTTACCAATAGATGTCTGTTTTTTAGGTAGTTATTAATTAATTTTATTAGGGTTGATGGATAATGATTCTGGATCATTTTATAAATAAGGCCATCTATCCACACTCTGTCGAACGCTTTTTCGATGTCCAGCAGAAGCATTACAGTAATTTTATTTTTGTTGAAATTAACTACATATAGCGTCGTTTACTATTCTCGTAACTTGTTGGACAGTGTTGTGCCCTTCTCTGAACCCAAATTGGTTGTCGATTATTATGTGTTTTTGTTTTTCAAATTTGTTCATTCTCCGGTTTATTATTTTTTCTGTTAATTTACCCATGGTAGAGAGTAGACTAATGGGCCTGTAGCTGCTCGGTTCGTTTTTATTTTTACCTGGCTTCAAGATTGGGACAACACTGCCCGTTTTCCATTAAGCTGGGAAGTGTGAGAGCTTGAAGCACGCGTTAATTATGTATGTAAACTGCACAATGGCTTTGCGGCTCAGATATTTCAGGATAATATTTTGTATCTTATCTATTCCTGGTGCTTTTTTTGACGGTAATTTCGCAATTTCTTTGGTTATTTCGTTAGGTGTTGTTATGTATGTGAGCCATTCTTCATTTACGCTAGTGTTGTTTAAAAATTGCTGCACTTTTACGATTATTTCATGTTGTTTTTCTGAGTTGTTTGTGAGATCGATACTGTGTACTTTTTCGAACTGAGCTGCAAGCATATTGGCCTTTTCTTCGTCTGTTATTGCTTCGATGTTCTGACTCTGTAGGGTCGAGACAGGATGAAACTCGCTCTTAAAGATTTTTGTCATACGCCAAAGAGAGTTATCGTTCACGTTTAATTTTTCCAGCTTTTTAGTCCAGAAGTTATTCCTGTATTTTGCGATTTCTGCTCGTATTTATTTGGTACAGTTTTTTGCTTCAAGTCTATATTTGAAAAGTCTCGTTCTTTGCCATTTTTTGCGATTTTTGTTTCTTATCGAGATCATGTTCAATATATAATCTGGTAGATTATCCTGTATTTGTCGGTTATTTTTAATAGGGATCGTTTTGTTTATGCTGTTTTGAATATTGCTGGTTAGCTTTTGGATTTCTTGATCGATATTATCCTGGGTTGTGATCGTAGGGTTAATTTTGATCTTTTCATTTAATAAGCGTCTGAAATTAGGCCAGTCTGCTCTACTATAATCGTATTGTGTGTTTTTACTTTCGGTTTTTAGTTGTGATGATAAGCTTAAGATGATAGGGTTGTGGTCTGAGCTAAGTTCGCGAGGGCTTTCAATACCAGATGCGTTGTGGACATTTTTATTTATCACTAAGTCTATTGTAGTCGGTGTCATTCCATTGTGTGGGTAGTGTGTAGGTTCGTCTGGGTATAATATTGTGCAATTATTTCGTTGTGTGTAGCTGAATAATACTCTTCCCCTTTTGTTGTTCACATGGCAGTTCCACGTGGTGTGTCTTGCATTAAGATCTCCAATTATTAATACTTTGTTGCTTATGTTAAGTAGAGTCTCTATGCTTTGTTTGGTAAAGTCTTTGTTTGGACTACAATATTATGTGTACGTTATGCACGCATATTATGTGTACGTTACTTTTTTTTTTTTTTTTTTTATATTCATTTTCCCCCTGCGTTGAGGCCTTTACGCCTATTACAGGGTCAGCCCGGGTCAGTAGCCAGTCCCCCCTGAGTGCCTCGTCCGGATCAGTACGGCTCCTGCCGTACTTTTTTTGTCCTCTCTGATTACTTTGTAATTTCTAATTTTTAGTTTCAACGTGTTGTCATACCTGGTTTCGTTGATCAACAGTATATCGACTTTATGTCTATCTAAGAATTTGATTAATTCGCTGACTTTGTTTCTCAGTCCTTCTGCATTCCAGCTGCAGATTTTTAACCTTCATTGAGATTATCACAGAAGCTTAGGAATAATCGGAATTTTTCACCCTCCGTATCGCATTGTAATAATTGGTTTTTGAGTGAGCGAACAGCTGTTAACATTTTTCTTATATCAAATATTTTGTTCAGTTCTTTGACCTCCCTTTATAATTGTAGCAACTCTAAGAGATTGCTGGAATTTTTGTTACCTTGTGCTAAATTGTTAGTGTATTGTTGTCCATTTGTTCGGGAATTGAGTGCATACAAATTGCCGGGATGTTAGGGATCGTGCCGACGTTGGAAAGAAAGGTTGTTTTAAGACGCGATTGTTAGCGCGGGGATCCGCTTGTCGAGTTTATTGCGAATAATGATATTTACAGAGTTTTTATGTACAATTGCACCCTTGTTAGCGGGTGAAAGACGCGGTTTTGACAATGATAGCGGTACTTAATGTTAAGATTGCGGTGTAGCAATCGTCGGATCTCGCGCACTGACTCTAACGATCTCGAGGCTCAATCACGACGTGGGTGCGGGGCCTGTGTGGAACTTTGGTGACACACGTGGCTCGGCCCGGCCACGCAGTGAGCTTAAATATTACGAAAAATGCGATGTAGACAAGGGGGAGTCGATTGCGCCTAATGCGCCAATCGAGCGGGATTAACGAGTGCAGAAGGCACACGTTCGCGATGCATTAATGTCACGCGGACATTATGCGGGTGGAGTTACACGAAATGGCTGCCATGCTCGGCAGCAGCGTGCTACCGAGCATGGCCACACGCGAAGAATAGATAACGAGACCAGCGACGATGTGCCGCTGATCACGTTCGATGACGAATAGAAGGAATTTTGGGCGCTCTCGCACGCCGATAGGCACGAGGATCGACAGATCCTGCGCACCGAGGCGAAACGAGAGCGTCCGCGAGGTGCTGCCCCGGAGCGGGCCGATAAGGCAGCTAGCTCCGAGTTTCTGGAGAGGCAGAATCCTGAACAGTAACTGCTGCGCCGTAGGTTCTTGTGTCTTCTTGCTGCGAAGAGATCCTCTCCGCAGTCAGCTGGTGTGGCTGCGAAGACTTCTCCGCTGCGTATATGCTTTGTTGTAGTTGCCTTGCCGCAGCTGCTCTTCGAACCGGTGTCTCTGTCGCTGTTGATCCTCGATGGGTGAGCGCAGGAAATTGATTGTGATCGGTGAATGCAGGTAGTTCTTGGTATTTTCTTGTGGATGCAGCCATCGTGTTGCGCTTTTGATTTTTCGTGTTGACTCGAGATTCTATTATTTCCAGTCTTGCTTTATATGCAGCGCAGCAAGTGGCATTTGCAGGATGGTCTATTCCGCAGTTGACACACTGCGCTGGTGTTGTTTTGGGTTTCACGCAGTCCTTCGTAAGATGCTCTCCGGCGCATTTTAAGCAGGCAGGCTTCGCATAACAGTTACTTGTCGCATGTCCCCAGGTTTGACATCTATGGCATTGCGTAATTCGTCTTTTGTTGATATAGTTGTCCCCTAAGATTTTGGTATGACCGAGGTATTGAACTTGTTGTTTGATTTGTTTTAATTGTACATTTTCATTTAGCGTAACCATGAACATTGGTTGTTTGGTGTTTTTTATGAGGTTTATGCTGTGCACCGCGTAGTTGAGTGCCTCTAGTTCGTCTTTGAGTTCTTGTACGTCTGTTTTTTCGTGCAGCCCTTTTATTACCAATGCCCTTTTTTTTGTGTTTTTGTCACTGTACGTATGGAATTGGTATTCGTTTCGTTGCCAGGTATTTTTAAGTTTTTCGTATTCAGTGTGATTGTCTGTAAAAACTTCTGCGAAGTCCTTATGATATTTGACATGGAATTTTTCGGTCAAAATGTCTTTGAGTATTTTGACGAATTTAGTGTGAGATTCCACTGTATCATGCACTACAAGAGGTGGTGGCTTCATGATTTTTGCACTTGATGTTTGTTTTGTGTTTTGATTTGACTTTTTACCTTCGGTCTCTGTGGTTTCGAGCGCCTGCTCCGTGTCTGTATTTCCCTTGTCACTTTCATCCTCCGAAAGTACCCCATACTTGTTGTTGGTTGTTGTTGTATGTTGATTATCTCGTTTGTGCTTCTTCGATGTCATTTTTTCAGGTGGTGATCTCCTCCTTTTCGAGACGAGAACATCTCGAAAGACGTTCTCTGATTTTGACTCGCCCCCTAGAGCCTCGTTTTGACTTTTGAGGTTATCTACGTCCGATATGATTCTTGCCTTTTTGCTCTTGTTGCAAGGTTCACAGTTGTTGTTTCCGATAATTGTTTATCGTTTCGATTTTCGTTATTTATTTTGATATAGATTTTACAATATATCGCTCGATTTGTCGAATAATTGATATATCCGCACTGCGTACGTGTATACCATACAGCGCGCGCCAAGCGACGGACGAGAACTCGCGTGTGAACCAGGCACGCTACCACTGTGCCACTGTCTCTTATTGCAATTATTGACTTTAGTATTTATTTGTTTGATTGTACATATGAACGAACATTTCAAATTTTCAAATAGCCATAACTCAATAACGAAAGCGAAAAGAACCTGTTATATAAAATAACATAATGAGAATATGGAGGCAACAATAAGAAAATTAATAATAATATAATATAAATATTAGCGTGGTTCAAAAAAATCGACTATTTTTATTTTTTCAAAGCCCGGGTTTCTATTGTTGCAGTAAGGTGAAAAATGATGCCTGACAAAATTTGAGCCCTTAAAAAAATTGTTTAGGGGTCGCTCATCGCAATTTTCTATTTCCCATTTAAATAACACGGGGGAGACTTTACTAGCTTCTTTTGAATTTTATTCCTCCGTAACGGGTGAGGGTCCAACAACGCTCAAGGCGGTTTCTTGTAGGGATTTGAACGCTCTATAAAAAACGTGTCTTGACATTTTACGATCAACTTACTCCTACGGAAGTTATTCGACGTCAAAATTGGCTTTGAAGGAAATTTCGACTTTTTTTCACTTTTCCGGCAAAACTATCGATCTCGTCACAAAAATCTGTGGAAATTTCTTCGGAAATCACTTGGTTTAGTATCATATCATCTTCCTGGATTAAAAAAATTGAATAATTTAGAATACTAGTACTATACGGGTTATTCTTAGAGGAAAACTGCGATTTCCGTCGATTAATTCGTTATATTAACAAAAAATGATAATAAAACGGTTATATATACATATATATATACACACTATACATATATATTATACATATATATATAATATATATATATACTATTCTTTTTGAAAATTTTTGAAATCTGAAATAAATATCGGGTTTTCCTTACTGAATATATTTTGTTGTGTATATGTATAGTGTGTGTATATATATGTACATATAACCGTTTTATTATCATTTTTTGTTAATATAACGAATTAATCGACGGAAATCGCAGTTTTCCTCTAAGAATAACCCGTATAGTATTAGAATTCTAAATTATTCAATTTTTTTATAATCCAGGAAGATAATATGATACTATATCACATGTTTTTCGAAAAATTTTCCACAGATTTTTGTGACGAGGTCGATAGTTTTGCCGGAAAAGTGAAAAGAAGTCGAAATTTCCTTCAAAGCCAATTTTGACGTCGAATAACTTCCGTAGGAGTAAGTTGATCGTAAAATGACAAGACACGTTTTTTATAGAGCGTTCAAATCCCTACAAGAAACTGCCTTGAGCGTTGTTGGACCCTTACCCGTTACCGAGGAATAAAATTCAAAAGCAGCTAGTAACGTCTCCCCTGTGTTATTTAAATGCGAAATAGAAAATTGCGATGAGCGACCCCCAAAAAATTTTTTTAAGGGCTCAAATTTTGTCAGGCATCTTTTTTCACCTTACTGCAACAATAGAAACCCGGGCTTTGAAAAAATAAAAATAGTCGATTTTTTTGAACCACCCTAATAAATATAATATATACACATTGTAACGGTACGAAATTGTCTCAAAGACGCCTCGCGTTACGCGTCGGTTCGAGCTTCGTGAAAAAGGAGCAGGCGATGAAGAAAAACAAGAATTTTTAATGGAAAAAGTCAAATAATGAGTTATTTATTCAATTTGTTCAAATTAAGAATGATTTTCTTTACAAAAATACAAATAAGATCGATTTGATCTTCGAGCAAACAAATTTTGTGATCGATTGGGTTATTTTCTCAAAATAATGGTGAAAATAGAAAATTTAATGTTTTTATAATCAATTTGTCCAATTTATTTGATTCAACATGAAAATAAACGATTTTTATTGACTCGATACAATTTTAATGATTTTCGTTTAATTTGGACAATTTTAACGTTGGATTTGGACAATATCAAAGTCCAAGTGACTTTAACGATTATTTATTGAATTTATGAATTTTTATTTCAAACTTGCGATGAGTTTCTCCACTTCCTTTTAGGTTATGATAAATTTGAGGGTTTAGGAAACAAGGTTGCGGGAGTCGAACGGAGCCGAACTACTCCGTGGCCAATGCTTCGTAAGTTAGGATGTTCACCGGTTGCGGGAGTCGAACGAAACCGAACTACTCCGTAGCCGATGAACAAGGAAAATTGAGGTTATGTTGCACGCCGGTTGCGGGAGTCGAACGAAACCGAACTACTCCGTGGCCAATGCGCAGGAAAAAATGAGGTTAAGTTTGGAAGTACACCGGCTGCGGAAGTTGAACGTAACCGAACCACTCCGTCGTCGTATGCACGAAGAAAATTTAGGTTAGATTATGAGTGTACACCGGCTGCGGGAGTGGAACGTAACCGAACTACTCCGTCGTCGAATGTACAGGAAAATTTTAGGTTAGGATTTTGAAGTGAAAAAACTCGTTGCCTAATACTCAGACAGTACGCTGAGGTCTCGGACTCTCGAGAGAGAATGAGCGCCGAGTACTGGACGGCACCGGCTTTTATACAATCGAAATCCTTTGTTCTCGGATTTCGCAGAATTCTAAAAATAACTCTTAATTCTATTGGCTTTGTTTTATTGTGGTAGGAACGCTGGCTACAGATCACTGGCTACGCGCTTCCTCCACTCACTCACGCTCGGATCTTATTCGCTAGGCGTGGCTTGAGTCTGCGCACTACGCTCGCCGAACGTCACGTACGCCACCTATTGCATCATCTTTTTCCCCCACTTACGTCCCAGAGTCCCGAGACGCGCACGCTAGCGGGCTCGTTACCACCACTTTCACCCGCGAGCTCACCGCGGGCCGACGTATAGTTCCGCCGCCGTCCGCTCGGCGCTGGCTCAGTCGAGCGTCAGCCGCCGAGCCGACCACATCGCCTCACGAGCCAGGCGGTGCCGTTACAATATATATAATATATAATATATAATATACAATATATCATATATACTGTGACGGTGTTTTTTTTGGCACCGCCATCAAAAGTTTAAAAACAAGAGAAAAAGAGAAGAAAGACGTCTCGCGTGTCGAGGAAGATCCTCGTCCCTCTCGCTCGACCTTCCGGCCACGCAACGCTTCCGCAGGGTCCTCGTTAAGAGAAAGAGAGAAAAGAGCGAGAAATTAACGTCGTCCCGTGTTTTTTTTATTTTTTTCTTTTCCATGCGAGCTTTTCGGGAGGGGATCATCGTCGATGTCGTCCGTTCGGAGATAAGGATCGGGAAAAGGCCATTTCCGTTATATAATTGTCCACTAAGCAGGGCTCGTTGTCGTCGGATCCCGCCGTTGCCAAAAACGAGGATTTTCCCGCCAGAAAGACCTGGAGAGGCGAGGAAAAACCGTTCGCGAAGGAATGTTCGAGAATCGTCGAACAGAGAGAGAAGGAGGAGAGGAAGATTCCCGATCAAGAAGGACGAGCGCACTTTTCCCTCCCCCCCCCCCCCCGTCGGACCAGGGCAGTAACGTCCCGAGGAGTCTCCCGCGCTAATTGTCGTCATTTTCGTCATTTTCGGAAAGAATTTCCCGAATTGTGGGATTTTTACGGTGTGAGGGGTGCAATTTAATCGTTTTCGCGAGCCAGGGGGAAAGGAGAGCATTATCGCCGACTCTCAAAGATTTTAATAAAGAAGCGCCTCGTCTAACGCTCGCGAAACGAATAATGACGGTGACGCACCTGTCAAACGCGGTGGGAATATCCAAAAATTAGGAGGGGCGGGAGGGGAAAGTTAAGCGGCTCGCGGACGGGTGACGATTTCGGCAGATTTTCGTAGAGCATCGAGCGGGACGGATGAGGACCTCGTACTTGGAAAAAAACCGTGAGTTATTCCCAGATTCTTCTTCGTTCCGGTTGGCGAGCATCGCGATTTTGTGTCCTCCCGAATAAGTTATTTATTACAGCGAATAATTTCGTTGATTGGGATCGCCAAATTCCCGTTCTCTTTTTGTAAATTGGTGGTCGCGGCGGCTGCTTCGCCACGTGTGGCGTGACGCCGAGAAAATTTCCGTCCGCGTTCCGAGTCTCAGGTTCGACGTTTTGCGAATCGGTCCATTCGGGAAATAAGATCAATATTCGCGGAGTAATTGTCGTGGCCGTGCGGGAATCTCAAATCTTCTTTGGAATAAACTTGTTTTAAGATCGTGGGAAAGTGTTGGGAACGTGAGTAAACGCGAGAGTGTGAGTGAGTGGGCCGGAGACGAACAAATTCGCGGATTTCCGATAGCTCGGCCGGGTCACCGATTATCGGGGGCTCGGTTTTTTCCGTCTTAACAACGCACGTTTCTTATTTTTGGAATCTAATCTATCATCATCGTCCAGCCTCCCGTTCATGAGTAAGTCCGTGACGGGAATGTTACGAGCTCGTTTTACATTGTAAGGAGTGTAGGGTCTCGGCCAAATTGTCGTTAGAGTGAGAGAGTACGTGTGTGTTTCCCGATTCTTTCCCGCGTGATCGTTATTCGCGTTCGTTTCCGTGGAGCCAGTTACCGTTGCGAGGAATGTGCCCTAAGCGTTTTCCCGATTAAATCTCTGTAAATTTTTGTTCTTGTTTTCCTTTTCTTTTGTATATCGAGTGCGCTTCCCGATCGTCGGGACATTAAATGAACTAAATAAGAAAATTAGACTGAGACGAGTGTTTTAAAATAATTTCCAGCCTTGCCCGCCCATCCCGCTGCAGCCGAGCCGGTCAACTTATCTCTTTCTTTCCCTCCCGTCGAGTCGCTTCGCGACTGGCGCCCACGTACATTTTCGATCCAATTATTAAAAAGAAATCGACGGGAGCGAGGGACTGAGGTTTTGTGGCCCTGGAAAATCGGTCACAATACAGATATACATATTGTGACGTGGCAATTTTGCACGTCACAAATATAGTTCATTTTGGCACGGCACGGGAGAACACGTTTGTTCTCGAGAAGGAATTCTTCTCGATAAAAATCCAAAAAGGTTCAGCGCTAGCGTATTCCGACATTATTCTTAATTTTACGATAATTTATTTCATGTATGGGCAAGCGACGGTCATTAGCGAGTCATCGAGCGTTCGGAAGAAAGAGTTTTACGAATTATCATCGTGAATTGAGTCGAGCGAGGTCGCTAGCTCGAAGCCCTCACCTGGAGCTGTCGTATCTCGGGATGCGTCAAGAAATATCGGATGGTCATCTAGTCTCTTCATTATCGACGTTCGCTGTCAACAATCAGCGAGCGATGCGAGGAGTTCCGATCCAAATTTCGAATTAAACGGCTGGAACTCTCCAGAATTTCCGAGAGAGTTCTAACGGCGCTAGAATCCACGAGTAGGCAAAGGGTGGGGGGCTAGGACCCTAATTCGCATTATCGCACATCTCGAGTTTCTCGAGAACTTACGTTTGGGACGACATCGAGGGCAGACGTTTCTTCCGAGCCGTGGCCGTTCCGATCAAGAAAGCGGCGGTCCCGGAAAATTCGAGGGAGTTGCTCGAGGTTTTGTACCGAGAACTCGCCTACTGAAACTGTAGCGGTGAGCCGACGTTTCGCTTTGTTTTTGTGTTTTTGGGATTCAGAGCTCTGGGTATTGTCGGTTTTTGGGTTTCTTTTTCGTGTTGCCGACAATGCGGGATTTTGATCGACATTAGTGTCGTGAGTTTAAGAGCGATATTGTCCGGGTACGCGCGCGCTGGGAAAAAGGTTGAATTACGTTTGTCTTGCGATTTCCATGTTTTCGCGAATATTTCGATGTTATTTATTTTGAGTTGCCGAGAGGAATTCCCGAAGTCCGTACAGGCGTAAGTTCACCGTAGATTAAGAATTTCGTCATTGTATTTGTCGGAAAATTATTTGTGCTGCGTTGATCGATTGTTCCGAGATATTTCAACTTCCGTTATAATTTTGTGATTGCGTAATTACCGAGACGTTTGTGTCTCGGTGAAGAAAGTTTCCCGGAAATTAACTTTTCTTTTCTTGTGTCCAATTTTCCTAAATAATTTCATTTTAAATAAATTGTGATTCCGGGAATTATTGTGTAATTTAAATGTGTTGCAAATCTTGTCCTGACCCATCCCCTCTACCAAATTGGCTAAACATTACAGCTACGACCGGGAAACACTCATTTCGTCTCACGTAAATCCAATAAAAATTTGTTCGAATTAATTTCGAGCTGGCGCCCAGAGTTTGAACGAGACGAAATATTTTGCATCGACGTGAAAAGTCGTTACAATATATATAATACTAGCCAAGGTACGCCCGCTTCGCCGGGCACACAATGGTATCGCACACAGATTGCCACATGACCTATGTGGTACTGTGTAAAGGTATGCGTTTTCATTTTTTCACATAGGTTTTCGCACGCGACTTCGCTTGCGTTTCACAATATAAAATTTAATCTATTATTATTTTGATTGAACTCTCTACGAATCTGCCCTCAAAATGCAAAACTTAAAAATATCAAATGTGATATAGAGCGAAAAAAACTGTGGACAGTAATTTTTTTTCGTTTTTTTTATAGAAGGGAAATGCCAAGTTACGCACTACTGGCTCTAATTATTTTATCAGGAACCCAGTCATCCCACTCATCCTGACTCCCATCTTCATTCGCTTGAGCTATCATCGGTATTGATAAAACAACATTTAAACAATTTTGTCAAGTTTTGTCGAGCCAAACATCGAATCAAAACGACACTGCAGTTCGCAACGTTGGGGTCAATGAAAAATACCCTTACCCTTAATTTTTTGTTAAATTCAAAAAATAATAACCCAATTTCCGTATCAATTTTGTGTTTGAATCCTGAAAAACGATAATTTTTTCGTCTCGATTAAATATCGAATAAAATTCATGAGATTTGCTCAAGAAAAAAACGAATTTCGTTGCATTCCAATGAAGCATATTTCAACATCGTCAAATCTGCCCATGTGAAGTCCTATGTGAAGAAATGAAAACGCATCCCCTTACACAGTACAGTACCACATAGGTCATGTGAAAATCTGTGTTGGATACTATTGTGTGCCCGGCGGAGCGAGCATACCTTGTATATATATAGAATTACCATGGCAGTGGTTGCTAAGGAAACGACTACCATGGCAACCGTTGCCATGGTAACCGTTGCCATGATAACCGTTGCCATGGTAACCGTTGCCATGGTAACCGTTGCCATGGTAAACGCTCAATTTCTCTAACGGATTTTTTTTTAATTTGAAAAAAAATTTTTTTTTTAGAATTTTGTTCGTCCTCTATCTAAAAAAAAATTATCTAAAAAATCTAGATAATTATCTAAAAATGTATCTAAAAATTATCTAAAAAATCTAGATAATTATCTAAAAATGTATCTAAAAATTATCTAAAAAATCTAGATAATTATCTAAAAATGTATCTAAAAATTATCTAAAAAATCTAGATAATTATCTAAAAATGTATCTAAAAATTATCTAAAAAATCTAGATAATTATCTAAAAATGTATCTAAAAATTGTCTAAAAAAAATTCGCGATAATTTTTTTTTTTATAAAGGACGAACAAAATCCGTCCTTAGTGAGCGTCTACGATGGGAGAGGAGTAACCGTGACAAATTTCACGATTCTAACTTCATTGGTTTAGGCTGTGCATTGTCTGTCAGTCAGTCAGTCAGTATAGAGAAAAAAAAAAATTTCGATAATTTTTTTTTGGATAGAGAACGAACGAAATCCGTTCTTAGTGAGCGTCTACGATGGGAGAGGAGTAACCATGACAAATTTCACGATCCTAACTTCATTGGTTTAGGCTGTGCGTTGTCTGTCAGTCAGTCAGTCAGTCACGCAACTCTTTTATATATGGGGCATTCCACGCCAAATCGGACACCATTCTGCTTTAGCATCTCCGATTTTTTCGTTAATTTTTTATATTATAATACCCATTGAGAAAGATTTTTATGATTTTTTTCAATTTTTTTCGTCCAGCCGTTTTCGAGATATCGATTTTTCAAAAAAATCGTTCTTTGTTTTTCAAACATCCGTAACTTTTCGGAAAATGGACCGATTGGGACGTTTTTTTTTTTGAATTTTTTGTTTTTTACGTAACTTTAAGAGTACACTATCAGAAAAAATCCAAAACCGTCTTTCTTCAATATTTCGAGTTTTTTTCTATAAAATGTTGATTTCCGAAAAACACGTAGCGATCGATTTTCTTGAATTTTTTTCCTAAAAAACTATAACTCACACCGCAATTTTTAAGCCTAGTCCCGTGATGGGTAAATGATGGGATCCATTTTTTTCGAATTTCTGAAATTTCATGTTTCTTTTTTAAACCACGTAGCAACCGATTTTCTTCAAATTTTCCGTTGAAATACTGTCATGCATCATGCAACGTTGGAATCCATGTTTTTTTGAATGTTAACATTTTTTGTTTCACTTGCACTACCAGCGAAAAGTTTCGGGACAAAAATTTGAAAGAGTGCCTGAACGGTTGGCCTAGACCAATTTAACCAACGCCGTTTTGAAGAGAACGGTTCCACCTTCAATTTGGTTTTTTTTTAAATGTCTACGATTTTTTTTACACTCAGCACTCAGTTTTGAAAACGACAATTTTTTGTCGTTTTCTATCACTGTTTAGAGTGGACCCCGTTTAGAGTCAAAATGTTTTTTAGGCATTTCTGTGGATGAAATCATAAAGGTAGAAGACGACGCTTCAATTTCATTTTTCTAAAATTTTCGCAACATTTTTTTTTCAAAGATTTTTCGTTTTTTAAGAAAAAACGAAAAAACGAAAAAACGAAAAAAGGAAAAAGATTTTTCGTTTTTTAAGAAAAAACGAAAAATCTTTGAAAAAAAAATGTTACGAAAATTTTAGAAAAATGAAATTGAAGCGTCGTCTTCTACCTTTATGATTTCATCCACAAAAATGCCTAAAAAACATTTTGACTCTAAACGGGGTCCACTCTAAACAGTGATAGAAAACGACAAAAAATTGTCGTCATCAAAACTGAGTGCTGAGTGTAAAAAAAATCGTAGACATTTAAAAAAAAACCAAATTGAAGGTGGAACCGTTCTCTTCAAAACGGCGTTGGTTAAATTGGTCTAGGCCAACCGTTCAGGCACTCTTTCAAATTTTTGTCCCGAAACTTTTCGCTGGTAGTGCAAGTGAAACAAAAAATGTTAACATTCAAAAAAACATGGATTCCAACGTTGCATGATGCATGACAGTATTTCAACGGAAAATTTGAAGAAAATCGGTTGCTACGTGGTTTAAAAAAGAAACATGAAATTTCAGAAATTCGAAAAAAATGGATCCCATCATTTACCCATCACGGGACTAGGCTTAAAAATTGCGGTGTGAGTTATAGTTTTTTAGGAAAAAAATTCAAGAAAATCGATCGCTACGTGTTTTTCGGAAATCAACATTTTATAGAAAAAAACTCGAAATATTGAAGAAAGACGGTTTTGGATTTTTTCTGATAGTGTACTCTTAAAGTTACGTAAAAAACAAAAAATTCAAAAAAAAAAACGTCCCAATCGATCCATTTTCCGAAAAGTTACGGATGTTTGAAAAACAAAGAACGATTTTTTTGAAAAATCGATATCTCGAAAACGGCTGGACGAAAAAAATTGAAAAAAATCATGAAAATCTGTCTCAATGGGTATTATAATATAAAAAATTAACGAAAAAATCGGAGATGCTAAAGCAGAATGGTGTCCGATTTGGCGTGGAATGCCCCATATATATAGATGATGAGAAAAAAAAATTTTGATAAATTTTTTTTTTCATTTTTTTTTGGTGGCGAACGACCAAAATCCGTTCTCGGTGCACGTTTATTGAGGTAGAAGAGTAAAGAAATAAAAAATTGAAAAAAAAAATTGAAGAAAAAAAATTGAAAAAAAAATTGAAAAAAAAAAATTTCGATAATTTTTTTTTGATAGAGAACGAACAAAATCCGTTCTTAGTGAGCGTCTACGATGCGAGAGGAGTAACCGTGACAAATTTAACGATCCTAACTTCATTGGTTTAGGCTGTGCGTTGTCCGTCAGTCAGTCAGTCAGTCAGTCACGCGACTCTTTTATATATATAGATATAATAAAATAATAAGATAAAAAAAATATTTCGTGTCTGTTGTGCCCACGAGCGCAACCAAATTCCTTAAACTATAAAAGCATCGTCAGCAAACAGGCCATCGACCTGTCGTGCACACCTCATGTGAAAATGCTAAACTAAACGAGGACAAATGCTGACGATCACAGATTTCACAATCGACCGTCCCGATTAATGAACTCATTGGGAAATAATCCCAAGACATCGGAACGATCACTTGACCAATAATTACCACCTCCATAAATATTGTCAAAACCCCTAACTTCATAAAAAGGGAAAGCAACGCCCAAATCAACCAGTCTGCGATTTACTCAGCGATCCGAAGTCTGCGATCCGACACTGAACGTATCTGATCACCATCGCACATATTGGTCTTAAGGGTTATAACCCGATTGTAACAAATACCTTAAATAAACTTAGAGTTAAAACTGAAAGTATTGAGTTGGAGATTAACTCAACCTTGGCAACATCCCGAACTATCTCGTCCTTGTCAAACTCGTCCCCACGTGACTTCTCCTTCTTCTTCTTCTTTGTGTTGGTAGGGCCCTCTGTGGTCGGGGCGATCCTACCTGGCCACCGGTAAAAAACATTTCGGCCAACGCTCGATGTAGCTTTGTTTTTTTGACGATGGATGGCGTTGTAAGCCTTATTTGGTGCATATGACTTTTATGCGTATGTGCATAGGTTTAAAAAAGGTCGGTCCTGATCGTTCCATTCCATTGAGTTAATTGACTTTATTATTTTTTATACTCCCTTCATCTTTCTCTCTTCCCTTTGGATCGGCATTTTGTACTTCCTTTAGTTTGGTATTATCCTTTTTTGTTATCGTCGTGCCCCGGGCACTCTCATGGTTTGGTCAATTTTTATTTGGTAAAAAGATGTTATTTTTTTTCTCTTTTTCTCAGTAGGTTTATTATTATAAGTAAATATTGTAACGGAGATTTTCCCGGAGGGGGGGTCCATCTCCCCCCTCCCCGGCTCGCATCATTCCTCGCGTCGCCCCGTGGCCGCGGAAGCGGGCTGGGCGCCAGGCACGTCGTGCCACCGACGAAAGTCGGCTTTTTGTTCGCCCGCCCCCGTTGCACAAGTTGGACCGGGGAACGCGAGGAAGGACGCGACCGAGGCGGTCCGACTGCTCAGCTCCAACTGAGATACTGAAAGGTAGAGGGGGGAATTCTTTTGGGGAGAGAGAGCAACGATAAGGGAACGAACAGGGTGAAATCAATTACGCGACCACAAAAGAATTGAGAGTTAACAAACGGGTTTTTATTGAGAAAAAGACAATTGGTGGCGTGAAGGAACGAATCGATGATTTACAATTCGGGGCGGCACAGCGCCGACCCGTTACAAAAATAATGATGACGAAGGTTGTTTAAGAAAATTACAATCGAACAAAATAAAATCTGCGAGAGCTGAAGTCGTTCGCGTTTCGCGACTAACGATCTACCTCGGCCAGCTCGCATCCGCGAGGTGCGGTCGAGCAGGGCACGGTACAAGGCAAAAGATAACGACCTCGGGGCGACTACCCGTCCGCGGCCGAACAGTTGATTTGTCGGGGCGCCCTGATAAAAGGTAAGATCAAGGGAAGGCGCCACAGACTCACGAACTGCAACGGCCAAGGTAAACGGAAGCGGATCGACCCGAAATCAAAAGGTAGTTCGTACGCGGGCCCAAGACCGTCAGCCGGGAGGCGAGCCAACGCTCACGGTTACAAAATAAAATTAATGAAAAATAAGAGAATGATGAGTTCGCCAAAACGATGCGCGTTAGCGTCGCAGGGAATCTTAGGGAATAAATGAATAGGCAAAAGAGACGCGAACGCCACGGCACGTCGCAAACGAAACGCCAAGATAACGCGACAATCGGAATTCGTGCGCGGACAAATAATACGGAAGAAAACAATCATCGCAAATACGAAACGGAATTTACGTCGAAAGATCGCCAAAGGTAGTCGAAAAATACAGTCACGAAGGCCGAAAAGATAAAATCCACAGCAATCGCGAGAAAAATACGAAACATAATAATATAATACAAGGGAACCGAGACCGAATCACCGAACGCAACAACATGCGCCTCGACGCAGCGCGAGCGGCCTACGTGCGAGAGCGAAAGAGATAGAGCGAAAACAAACTCGCGCGGGCCGGCTTGTTCGAGGCCACGCGCGACAAAGGAATTCCTTCGAGCGGCGACGAAAACGAAACTACAAGCGAAATAATATTTCGCCGCTCGGAGGAGTTTCATTACGAAATTTACCGACTCAGATCGCGTTTCAATTAATAAAGGCAACAATAATTACTACAGAAAAATGCAAACAATTTGAGACGCCATCGATACGCGGTTTGGCTGCTCGCTCAATTTCAGCGAAACGAAATACGAAAAATGAATTTACAGGTGAGAAAGCCGGGGACGGATGGCCAAAATGCCCGCAATTAGTCAACCCGCTAACTCGACCAGATTACGAAAAAGATCTCCCGAGATAGCCGGCAATATTCGCCATCTCGGGAATCGTGAAACAAAATAATTAATTACGAACGAGCAACCAAACGCGGTTGAAGAGACAAATGGATCGGGCTTACCGAGAAACTTGCGGGTCCACGTGTCGTCAGGAACGGCTCAGAGAAATGCAAAAGGCAAAAGGTAACGGAAGGACACGATTAAAGGAAAGAGAGCTCCACTCGAGGCAGGCACTGGCGAGAGACTGATTTGCGTAACTCGCAAATCACAGTGGCCGGCTCTCGCGCTCTCCCCACCACCAAGTCCCGAACGAAGCAGCACTAGCGTGCTCGAAGCGCGGACTAGGCGTTACCACGCCACGCCGTGTTTGGCGGGCGATTTGAATCCCGTGCGCCGCCGATTGATCAGATCGACGGCCCACGGTTCGCTTAATCAAAGTTCCTCTGGCTCTGCCGCCGATCGTCGTCCGCCAGACCGCCGCCCCCTACATCTGGCCGGCCGTGCTTCGGGCAACTTCCTCTGGGGATCCGGTCGACGTCCATGACGGGAAGGAGGGGAGGTCTCCCTCGCAACTCGCGGATCAATGCGAGCCGCGGTGGACCCACGCGCCTCTTGGCGAACGGCACCTCCACCCCTGGTATTTTCCGAATTCCGCTTCGATGAGGCGCCGGGATAAGCGGACCGCGTTACCCGAAGTTACAGCCGTGGACGTAGCAACTACTCGGTTGCGACAGCGAGGAGGCCACGGGGGGCATCAACAAGTGGCCACGGAACCTGCGTGTGCCTCCAGAACGTCCACGGCGAGTCGCGATGGTCTCGACTCGAGATGTTCGACGGAGACGGAAGTCCCGCGAACGACGGAGCGACAAAACGAAGGCAAAAGGCAAAAGTTGTTCCTCTCATGCGAAACCGGTGGCGGAAGTGAAGCGCGAGAACTCTTTAAGGGAATTTTGGCTAAAAGGGGCGAAATGGTTCTCGCGTTTCTCGGTAACCAAAGGCAAAATATAGAATAGATTTTCTTAACGAAATTCGAAATAACGACGATACTGAGTTCGGTAGCAGCGAAGACAAAAGGGAAAGTTCTTAACGCGCGGTGCGCGTCCGGCGATCGGGGCGCGACTCGTACAAAGAATTAAGGAAACCGCGGGACTTAAAATTAAATGACAAATACTAAAATTATTTCTTAAAACTACGATACCGCGGAGAGCCTCTCGTCAATCCTGTGCCTCGGGAACGACGAGTAGCGACGGAAATTGGACCGCATACTCGGTCCACTAGTCGACACGCTCCGTACGAGTGACGTAGCCGAAAGTTACGTCACAATATATAGATACACATACAATGATTGCGATTAATTGTGTTCTCTGGGACATGATTTGAGGGCGGAAAAGATAGGTGTCGGTTCCCATTTGCTATTTGCACACCCATATGGGCCCGTCACATCTTTCCCCTCCTTCATCATCTCCCGATTGTGAGATTCTGGTATGTAATATGAATCCGATATGTATTGCAGCGTCTCGTAGTTGTTATTTTGCCTTTGGGCCTTTTGGTTCTTTATTAATCGAAAGCTGACAGAGGCCGGGGGGTTCATGTATACGTTCAGGCGCAAACGTGGCTGATTTCTCTTGTAAATTTGACGATAAATTCTAGAATTTTTTTTGTTTTTGAAAACGCCAAGCTTTGTATTTCAAAGGGTGGGAGGATATGCATATTAATTAGGTTTTGTGCAAGGGCTGTACTCGCTATTTGGGTTTCCGGACATTCCCAGAAAATGTGATTTAGAGTCTGTATTTTATCACCGCAAATGCATAGGGGCGTGTCTGAAAGGCCGATATTGTATAGGTGTTCATTTGTGCCTATGTGTCCTGATCTTATACGGTTGATTATGGTAATAAAATCTCTCGTCAGGTTTTCTTCGCCAAACCAGACAGTTTTTCTTTTTCCTTCTCTTAGCTTTCCATGAATTTTTCCTTTTGTTTCAAAGGAGTTTTTGAAAGTCTGCTCCTCTTCCTCTCGGAATCTTTTTATGCTCATTTTGGCTATGGTTTCTGGGGGGGTAAGGAAAGTGATTTCTTTCCCAGTGTTGCAGGCGCGTACTGCAAAGCCATCTGCAAGCTCATTTCCCTCTATGCCGCAGTGGGAGGGGCACCATACGAAAGCAATATTTCTCCCGGTTGAGGTAATTCTGCTGACGAGGGATTTTATTTCTAATGTCAGGGGGCTAGTTTTGGCATTGATTTCGGGGGAGAAGAACAGTGTTACAAGGAAGTTAGTGTTAGAAGAACACTAAGTGAGTCCGAGCTTATTAATAAGTCTCTATTATTGGCTAGTTTGGAGTATTTTAGCCCTCGAATGATTGCATATGCTTCGGCTTCAAAGATTGTGGCAGTTGGGTTTATCTTGTATGATTCTGAGTAATTGATTTCTGGGATAGTGAAGGCAAAGCCCACGTGCATTCCCCCGTTTTGTTTGGAGCCATCGGTAAAGACTTGTAGCCATCGTGGCCATCGGTTCGTCGTTTCTTTTCTGAATATTTTGTCCGCGGATTTCCGGTTTCCATTGTTTATACACTCCCGCTCAAAAGTATGGGTTCACTTCGCGAAATTTTCAGCTTCGGTATAAGTTCTATATCTTGGTGGAAAAAGGTCGTAAGAGAATTTAATGAGCACCGTTTTGAAGGAGACAGTTTTAGCTTCACTTTGCCATTTTTTATAATTTTTTACAATTTTTTTTATATTCCCCACGCGCTTTTGAACAAGGCGGTTTTTTGATGTTTTTTTGGGCTCTGGAAACGGGCTCTCTGGCTATTAGAAAATTTCCCTTGCAATTTTATTCATCGCAGTTCCAAAGAGGATATCAAACACTGCATTTTCGTTTTTGAAAAAGTATCGTGCGATTTTTTTTACCAAAAATATTCCAATTTTTGACAAAAATTGATAATTCTATTCAATTCGGCGTATTTTGAAAACGGTGGGTGATCGAAGAAAATAGCAGGAGGGTGAAAAGTTGTAATAGATCATGATGGACCTGGTAAATTTATTTCAGAATTTTTTTCCGACATTTGTTTTTTCATACTCGTGGAGTCAAAATGATTTTAATTTTCTCATGATTTTTTCTTTTTTTTAAACGGCTGAGCCATTTCTTTTATCGCTTCGATCTTTATCTTGACGTAATTTGAACTAAAAATTAATTTTTTTCACGAACAAAACGTACAAAAAATTGTGCAAAATTAGATTTTTCGTTATAATTACAACAAGATGCTGATAAAACCAATAAAAGAAATGCCTCCGCCGTCTCAAAAAAAGAAAAAATCATAAGAAAATTAAAATTATTTTGACTCCACGAGTATAAAAAAACAAATGTCGGAAAAAAATTCTGAAATAAATCTACCAGGTCCATCATAATCTATTGCAACTTTTCACCCTCTTGCTATTTTCTTCGATCACCTGCCGTTTTCAAGATACGCCAAATTGAATAAAATTATCAATTTTTGTCAAAAATTGGAATATTTTTGGTAAAAAAAATCGCACGATACTTTTTCAAAAACGAAAATGCAGTGTTTGAAATCCTCTTTGAAACTGCGATGAATAAAATTGCAAGAAAAATTTTATAATAGCCAGAGAGTCCGTTTCTAGAGTGTAAAAAAACATCGAAAAACTGCCATGTTCAAAAGCGCGTGGGGACTATAAAAAAAAATGTAAAAAATTATAAAAAATGGCAAAGTGAAGCTGAAACTGTCCCCTACAAAATGGTGCTCATTAAATTCTCTTGCGACCTTTTTCCACCAAGATATGGAACTTATACCGAAGCTGAAAATTTCGAGAAGTGAACCCATACTTTTGAGCGGGAGTGTATTTGATCCTATATCTAGGCATACATTTATAGGGGAAATCTGAGGTTTAATTGGAAAATCGTAACAGGCTGGTCTATAGGCTCTGTAAGCGTCTACTGTATTTGGAGCTAGATTTTCCCATGTATTTAGTAGGAAAGATCTACAGTACGCGGGGATGTTTTTGTTTCTACTAAATTTTTCTGCCAGGAATTGTAGTTTTGGAATTAGGAGATGTTGTTTTATTGCGTGTACTCGCGAGAGGTATTTGGTAGCGAGGAAATTAGCTCTGTAATTGATGGATTGTTCATTTGCCAGGTCTAGTAAAATATTGGTAGGTGTCGATCTGAAGCATCCCAATATTAGTCGCAGAGCCGCGTATTGGGGTGTTTCTAGTTTTTTGAGCGTGGATTTCGATGCGGAATGAGAGCAAAGGTAGGTCCATTCTATTCTGGCTTGGATGAGCCCTTTATATACCATTAACACGGTGGAGGGGTGAGCTCCCCAGGATTTGTGCGATATGGCTTTTAGTATACCGATACTTTGTGTCGTTTTTACCCTGATCACCGTTAAAGCTTTCCAGTTTAATTTTGTGTCTAGGGTCACGCCTAAAAATTTTGTTACTTGTGATGCTCTGATATTTGTATTTTTTATTTTTATAAAGAATAAAGAATTGGGAAATATTTGTTCTTTTCCTGGTGAATATCATAAACTTGGTCTTAGTGGTGGAAATATTCAGTCCTATGTCCTGTAACCATGCTGAGGTTGAGTTTGTCGCGCGTTCTAATTCTTGGACGCATTGATTTATGTTTGAGTCTCTCACGTATATGACGATGTCGTCCGCGTATTGAAGCGAATGACAAAATTGGCCTATGTGTTGATTAAGTTTTCTTATGTAAATGTTGAAGAGACAAGGGCTCAAGACACAGCCCTGTGGTAAGCCTTTTTTTAGAATTTTGTTGGTAATATATACGCCATTTTCGTAAAAGTTAGCATTCCTTTTGCCAATTAAGTTCGCAATGAGTCTTATAATGCATTCTGGTAATCTCCGTTCCGAAAGATTGTTTATTAGTTCATTTGGGATTACATTGTCGTAAGCTCCTTCTAAGTCAAGAAAAACTGCTGCGACATATTGTTTTTTGGCGAAAGAGTTATAGATATCTGAAGTAAATATCGAAATATTGTCAATACAAGATCGTGATTTTCTAAAGCCGAATTGGGAATTCGGAATTACCATTTCGGTTTCCAAGAAATAGTCAAGTCTGTTTTTTATCATGCGTTCAAAGAATTTCAAAAAGCAGGAGGCTAATGAGATGGCTCTGTATCCCTTCGATGTTTTCGGAATGAGGCAGATTTCATATTCAAGCCACGCCGGGGGAATCTCTCCCGTGTACATGCATTTATTAAATATCTTTACTATTATTTCCAAACACTTTTCTGGGAGATTTTTTATTGTTTTGTTGTTTATCCAGTCTCTACCTGCTGCCGATTCGGTCTTTAATTTGTTTTGTATGCATTTTAATTCGGGAACTGAACAAGGGAGCCAAATTCCGCGGATTGGTTCGATGTCTCTTCTCGTCTGGGCTGTGGAGTGTAGATTATTTGGTAGTGGCGTAGACGGAGCGAGTTTCTCGATTATTTTATCTAATTCTATCTTTTTCTCAAAGCTCGCTACGTTTTTCCTTTGTGTATGAATTCCGTTAAATTTCCTTATAATTTCCCATACTCTTTTGATCTTCATATCAGGGTTAATGGAGTTAGCAAAGGTTTTAAACGATTCCGCTTTTTCTCTCTTAAAAACCGCCTTGGCTTCAAGATCTTCTTCTCTCCATTCCGTAAAATCTTCGGGATTTTTTGTAAGTTTGTATATTTTTAAAGCTTCGCGTCGTTTATCTCGGGCTTCTGTACTTTTTTCGTTCCACCAACTCTTGGGAGATCTTTTTTTTGTTAAGTTGGAATTGTCTTTACTAATTGTTTTTGCTCCAGATTTGATAATATTTGTTGTAATGAGGTTAGTTAAGTTGTTATATTGGGATATGGCATTAAGGGTGTTTACTTCTTCTGTTAAATTGCTTTGTTTCATTTTTTCAGTGAAAGATATCCAGTCTACTTTAGAGGTTTTGAGTGTTGGTCTTCTGTCTTTGTCCTTGGGAGTAATATCTTTTATTACCATCGCGATAACGTAATGGTCACTTCCTAATAAGTCCTCTGTTACCTCCCAACTGATTGAGGTGGAGATCGACGTGTTGCACAGTGTGATGTCTAAGATGTTGGATTTCCCTTTTGGAGAGAGAAAAGTCTCTGAACCATTGTTCAGAATGCATAAGTCGAAACTGTCCAGTGCTCGTGCAAATGCTCTGCCCGAGGGGTTAATAGATTTGCACCCCCAAAGTGGAGAGTGGGCGTTAAAATCTCCCCCCAATATCAAATGATGGTTTTCGCCTATTTTCACCATTTCGTTAAGGAAAGAGTTCCATGTTGACAATTTTGTAGAGAAGTTGGGAGCTCTGTAGCAACTTACTATAAATAGATTTTTGTTTCCTTTTATAGATATTTCAATCGCTACTGCTTCTATTTCTCTCAGGTTCCATATATTAGTCGGTAGTTGGATAACACGGTAGGGGATATTCCTTCGAACTCCTATAGCGACACCCCCCCTCCCCCCGTTGCCTTCATTTTTGTCTCTTCTAATCAAGTCAAAATTTGCTATATTTATGTTTTGATTTTTGTTGAGTCTGGTTTCTGATATAATTAGGATGTCTGTGTTTTCCGTTAATTGTGGTAATTCGTGTGCCTTTCCCAATAAGCTTCGGCAAATCCATTGCGCGATTCTTATATCCTCAGAAGTCTCTGAAAACATAAATCACCTAATTTTTTTTGCGATCGTAGAGTAGAAGCGAAATGGGATTAGCCTTGGATGGGAGTTTAATCTGTGATTTTATGTATGAAGAGACTCGATAGCTTCCATTTTTTCTTGTTTTTTGTGATGTTTTCGGTGTTTTCAGTTTTTGTGGTACTGTTGTTCTGTGCTTGGGTTAGAGTAAGAAAATTTACGGCTGGGAAATGTGTTTCCAGGTCAACATCTTTTTCCGAGTCGGATTTTCGGAGCAGTGTTCGCTTTTGGATAAAAAATTGTTTTTCCTGTATTTGGTTAATGGGTTGGGATATCGCGTTGTCTGTTACTATTGTTTCGTCTGTTGATACGAGTTTTGGGATGACTGTGCAGTCAGTTATTTCCGTTTCGTTTGCTTTCGAGATTTTTCGCCTTGTGGCGTGCATTTTTTTTTACTGAGTATTTTTTCCGTCCCTGCTGATGGTCGTGGTTCTCGTTCGGCGTCGAGGAGATTCTGGGTAGAGGAGGAAAACTGCTCTGCCAGACGTTTTCTGTTCCAGTTTTGGGAAAATATAGGGAGGAAGAGTTCGTTCGTATTTCGTTTCTTTCCGTCTGATTCTGCTGTAGCCAGGTTTCTGTCCTGTAAATATTACTTAATTTATTAGTTTGGATTATTTGCTGAGCGGATTGTCTATCGATATTCAAGTGGGCCATGATTTTGTTGAAAATTTTTTGTTTTATCATAATGTCGCAGTTAGGGTCGTTGGCAGGATGTCCTGCTCCGCAGTTGGCGCAAGTGGATTTGTTACTCCTGCATTCTTTTCCTTGGTGGTTTCCACCGCATTGCACGCAACGATCCTTACCTCGGCAATGTTTTTGAATATGCCCGAATCTTTGGCACTGGGTGCATCTTTTTATTTTTGGTTCGAAAATATCAATTTGGGTTCTCGTTTTGAAAATTGCTATTTTTCCCGGCAATGTGTTTCCCTCAAACCAAATTTTCACCGCACTTGTCGATGTTAATTTCCCCAGGTTTGTGCCATAACTCGTCATTCTTTTTATTCTCTCTATTTTAAATATGCGAATTGGCGTGCTGAGCCATTCTATCCCTTCTAGGATTTCCTCCTCCGTCAGTGATGGCTTAACGTCCCTTGCAACTCCAATTCGCATAAGTTTAGAGTCCGGGATATATGCTCGCCAAGTGGCGGGAAGTTTAGACTCTTGTGAGTCGACAAATTTGTTCGCCATCTGGTAGGACTCCAAAATAATCTCCACCGGATTGCGGCTTTTCCTTTTAATTTCCATTATTCCCGGATTGTTTTTTAGTTTAATGCCTATTATCATGGGGTGAAGGTTATCTATTGCCCCAGATTTGTAAAATTTCTTGCCTTCGATGTCCGTTGGACCTGATCCCTCCCCCGCAACTACCTATTTGATTAGGACTGAGTAGGGTGGGCTGCTTTTCTCCTTGTATCTATTTTTCCTTTCTGGGAAGTCGTGTTCAATTTCCCTTCTTCTTTTCTGAGGGTATCCCCACTGATTTTCATTCTCATTCGAGTTAAATATTTCAGTGTTTACAATTTTGGGACCGTTACTTTTATTGCCACTGTCAATGCTTCCCAACCTCCCGTCGTCATCTGTCAGCTTTCTTTTGCCCGGGTTATTTTCTTTGTTATGATTCTGAGAACCCATGATTATTTCGTTAATTCTATTTGTATCAATAAATGATATATCGTCATAGTTATCGTCGGTTTGTCCAATGTTATAATTGGACTCGTCAGTGCTCTGATTATTATATTTTTCATTACTCATTCCTTCCTTTAAGTACGTGTCTTTCGGGGGGCTGGTCTCAGCCATCTCGAAAAGTGAAAAATAATTAAGAAAATATAATTTAAATCTTGAAAAATAATTTCTTTAAATTATCAGCTCAATCTCCTTTTTTTTCCTGTTTGATTCGAGAGTGCCCTGTGCAAAGCGAAAGAAAAAAAGTTTCACTGTATTCTACATTATTTTGTTATTTATTGTCAGTCTTTAAAATCATTATTTGAGGGAAGAGAGCGAGTAAAAAGGAGTGTCTTATTTCATTCTCGTTGTCTGGTTCGAGACCATAAAAGTAATAATTATTCTGACCGACCTTTTTTTTTCTTTTTCCCTCCTTTTTATTATTTTGCGGCTGTTCCGTCGATGAGTGAGTCTCTCCTGGGTGGTTTCACTTTTTATTATTATGGTTATTATTATTATTATTATTTTTCTTCCTCTTTGTAAGTTAGTTATTTAAAAATTTGAATCTTTAAATATTTGAAATATTTGAGTTTGAATTTTCCACTGGAGCGATGTGTACTGAGCGCTGTCTTCCAAGCGAATCGTCCCCACGTGACGATTTGCGGGCACAACATTGGTGGCAGCGGTGGCAACATGTCGTACGAATGCAAAGACATAGCTAAATAACGAAAATAAAAGAAATGGCCTGGGTCAATGTTGGTTCAACTCTGCGATATAACGCTTGGTACACCAATCATGGACCATTACTGGGTCGCAACATTGGACCAATGTTGAATATCAGTACTGAGGGGGGACTCAGAAATATTATTGTTTTCAGACTGGTACTGTACTGGTGACCGAAGTATGGTAACACAAGCTCGTACCAACGTTGGCCCGATCGTCGGAGCATGGTGTTTCTTGCCTGGGATTCAGCGAAGTCGCTTCTACTGTGGCGAGTCTTCGCTCCCAAATCCATCAACCGGGACTTTTAATTCGAAACGTTTCGTTGAAAAAGTACTCATGGCGTTGGGAGCTTCGCATCTGGCTCCGAATATCCACGACATTCGTGCTCTACCGCGTAAATCGCAAAATGCTATTGGTCAACAGCAACCTAGTGAAACCCAATCCTCATCTTTCTTGGTTCGCTTCTTGTCTCCAGTTGCGCGTGATGAAGTTTTGATTAAGAAACGTCCCAAACGAATTCTTCCAGTGCGGGAAGTTTTCTCGATCAATAACAATACCAACATTATCATTAAAGAATTTTTGCCTCGAGAAATAAACAAATTACTGGGGATGGCGAGAGAAACCACAAGAAATAAAGGCTGGAAATACGCTTGGGGAACTTCTTATGGTGTATTTGTTCGGAAATCAGATGGGTCGGAAATTTTCACGATCAATTCGGAGTCCGATCTAGCTAAGATCATCTGACTACCGCCTACCAGCGAAACTAATTTACCATCGTCAACTTATGATACCAGATCTTTAATCGCTGAGACTGAGAATTCATCTGATATTCTACGCATCTCATAAGTAAATGCCAACTCACTGCTCGGCCACATTGATCTGATCAGAGCCCACTTCTCTTCTGAATTTTCTCACATCATCTCCATCTTCGAAACTTGGCTGCATGCGGCGATCACTGATCAAATGGTCAAACTCGAACACTACGTTTTAATTCGGAATGACAGAGTCGGCAAGCAAGGTGGCGGAGTAGCCTGTTATATTCATGAATCGTTAAAGGTCAAGATTCTTGCAACATCACCATCACCATTTTCCAATGCGCCCGAATATTTGATTCTTGAAATAAGTCCGTCTGAATCTACTTCTCTAATGTTTGTATCTATGTATAGAAGGCCGAAAGGTCTTCTTCGCCACGCTTTCCTTAATGATTTCATGCGGTTCTCTTTATTTTATGAAAACATAATAATCTGCGGTGATCTAAATTGTAACCTGCTGAGTGGAAACTTTGAATATAATTATCTTACAGAATTTGCTTATGCAAACTCTCTTCATATTGTCAAATCCAGTGCCACTCATCACACTGCTAGCTCGGAATCATGGCTTGACGTATTCATCATTGATAATCCAGATAAAATCATTACCTATTCGAAGTCTAGTTGTCCATTTATAGCTGGTCACGACCTTATCAAACTTTCTTACAAGTTTTCTGGAAAAGTCTCCACTCGCAGGACCTTAAACAAGCGTACTCTCAGAAATTTTGACAATACTCAATTCTTAGCGACTGTCAGGTCATCGCTCGTGCTTCACAACCTACTTCCGTCCAACAACTGATGAGCTTGACTCGATGGTGCAGGATTTGCGAGAACTACTTGTTTCGTGTTCGAACATTTATGCTCCTCTTTGCACGTTCAACGCTAACAAACCATTAGCTCCTTGGCTCACGAATGATCTCAAATCTCGTATCAAATTAAAAAGCGCGTCATACAAAAAAGCAAAACGTTCAGGAAACATATTAGCTACTGCGATCTACAAACAATATCGGAATGAACTGTCATCTCATATAAAGGAAGTGAAAAATGAGTTTTATCACAGGAGGATATCCTCTGCGTCTAATTCTTCCCATCTCTGGCGTGAACTCGCGAACTTAGGGCTGGTTAGATCAAATTCGGCATTACCGTTCACGTTTTTTACACCAGATGAACTCAATAATTATTATATCCAAATCTCAAGAACTCACCGATCATGTGAGTGATCATCCGTTTTAAACATAATTCCTCCTCTTGAGCCGAATTGCCCGACTTTCGAATTTACTGAAATATCTACGGATACATTGCTGAAAGTACTGTCAACCATGACTTCTACCTCGCTTGCTGCTGGACCTGATGGCTTATCGCCATTTGTTCTCGGCAAGAGCAAAACTGAAACTACTCCGGTACTTTTTTCAATTTTTAACAGCTGTATCAGGTTCTCCTACTTTCCTTCAACATGGAAGAAAGCCTATATGAAGCCACTGATCAAATCAAATCCTCCAACTTCAGCCTCCGACACCAGACCGATGGCAAATCTCTGTGAGATATCCAAACCATGTGAGCGAGTTCTGTTTAATCAAATTTTTCAATTCATAAATGACCACAATCTACTCGATCCCATGCAATCTGGTTATCGTAGACATTTTAGTACACAGACACTGCTTTTGCGTTTACATCACGATATAAGACATGCTGTTCACGAAAGGATGGTTGTGATATTAATATTGTTTGCCTTTAGCAAGGCATTTGATACGGTGCCACATCAGAAATTGTTAGCCAAACTTCGTGATTTCGGTTTCTCAAGTGATGCTCTGAAACTTATGCACTCCTATTTAACTAACAGAACTCAAGCTTGTATTGACACCTCTGGAAATTGTTCGGAATGGGCACTTACATCGTGTGGTGTTCCACAGCGCTCGCTCCTTGGTCCCCTACCCTTTTCGCTATATATCAATGACATTGGGAGGGTCCTTACGCATTGCAATCATCTTATCTTTGCCGATGATACCCAAATCTATCGCAAATGCAAACCTTCAGAGATCGAATCGGAACTAAATCTTATTTCGCATGATGTTTATGCCATTTACAACTATGCATTGCAAAATGGACTACAGCTGAATTTGGGAAAATTGAAGATCATGATACTTGGCGGCAATAAGTTTATTAATCAAATTAACTTCAATGAACTTCCGTCAATAAAGATTAACAATATGGCACTACCCTTTGTTAATGAAGCGCGTAATCTAAGTGTAGTTATGACCTCAAACTTGTCTTGGAGTGAACACGTAAACGGGATTTCCGGTAAGATCAACTTTGTGCTATATCGGCTTTGTTACTCAAGAAATTGCTTAACAGAAAATGTTAAAACTACCCTTGTCCCCTCCCTTATTTTTCCAGTGATAGACTATTGTTGCACGGTTTATAATGACTTGACTGGTGAACTTAATACAATGTTAGAAGTACTGCTTAATACAGGCATTCGATATATCTTTAATCTCAAACGAGTTGACCATATCACTCCGTATCGAAGGAGATTGGGGTGGCTAACAGCGAAATCACGAAGGCTCTATTTCATAAACATCATGACCTATCGCATTGTTAGAGGTGAAGCCCCTCATTATCTCTGTGAACTCTTTGAACCAAAGAGACACACTGATCGATTAAATCAACGGCGTGCACCTGACGTGTTTCATATTCCTAATTTCCGTACTTCTACTTATCAAAACTCGTTTGTTCTCACTGCAATTTATTGTTGGCATGAACTCCCAACCAATATTCGCAATGCCTCGACCTTGACCAGTTTCAAATCGCTCCTTTTCAATCATCTATTTGCGCTTGAGGATCCAGACAGAATATGACTATAACACTCTACTGCTATGTCAGCGTCTTATGTCTTATTTGTATCATGGTTAATGCTTATGAGTTGTGATCTGTTGAAGCACTTTTGTACGACTATCATGTAATCTTTATTATTTATATTTATTTATATAATATTTCTACTCTACAATTATAATACCACTGCTAATGTAAGAATCGATTTTCAGGCCCCAAGGATTAGTCCAGGGCAAAATAAAGAAATCAATGAATCAATATCTCTCTCTCTCTCTCTCTCTCTCTCTCTCTCTCAAAAAAAATGTATGACCGAAACAATAGACAACTTGGCCCCAAACAAACTTGTAAGGGTACCAATCAAATGGGAGTATAAACCGTGGATAGATGAAGAAGTCAAAGAAGCAAGTAAAAAAAGAGATCTAGCCTATGCCCAAGCAATTATCACAAAACTAAAAGAAGACTTGGACGAATACAAAAAAAGACGGAACATCGTTACAAGCACAACCCGTAAAAGCAAGCAACAGTATTACGAATGTAATATTGATGCGATGAAATCGAAACCAAAGAAAACGTGGAATAATATAAAAGCACTCATGGGCATGAGAAAGAAAGAAACAATTTTAAAAAATATTAACTTCGCAGGAGAAGTATGTACTGAGGAACAACAGATAGCAGAAAAATTCAATAATTTTTTCCTACAAAGCATAGAAGACATACTTGAAAGGAGCAGTTATAATTACACTACAACAACTACATTAGCACAAGAAATAGGTATAAATATGACAAATTTCAAGAAGGTAGAACCACAAAATATTGAAAAAATAGTCAAAAACATGAAAAATACGAAGGGGACAGCAGAAGGCATCAGCACAACTTTTTTAAAACTTGCATGGACAACAGTGGGCCCGATGATGTCAACTGTAATAAATAGATCCCTCGAAGAAGGAGTATTTCCCGAAAGTTGGAAAACATCGACGATTGTTCCTATACCCAAAATTACGGGGACAACAAAAGCGGAAAACTCCAGACCGATAACCATGCTCCCGGTATACGAAAAAGTATTGGAAACAGAAGCAAAAAACCAAATATTAGAGCATACAAACAAAAATGGTATAATTAGAGACGAACAATCTGGATTTAGGGAAACGTTCTCTTGCGAAACTGCAATACAAAATGTTTTAATAGAATGGAAAAAAAAGTATTGACCAAAGTGAAATGATAGGGGTTGTTTTCTTGGATTTCAAAAGACCGTTCGAAACAGTAAATGGTGAACTGATGCTGAAGAAAATTAAAAATTATGGTATCGTAGGAAATGCTTATGTGTGGTTAAAGTCTTATTTGGAAAACAGGAAACAAATAGTCACCCATGGAAAGTCGAGCTCAAAAAGTAAAAACACAGTACACGGCGTTCCTCAAGGATCTGTCCTGGGACCGCTGTTGTTTATATTATACATTAACGATATTGCAGAGCAACTAACATACTGTTCGTGTAAAATGTTTGCGGATGATACAATGATATATGTGAAAGGACCAAATTTATGTGAAATCCAGTGGAAATTAAATTATGATTTAAGAAATATTGTTACATGGTTAAATAGAAACGCATTAAGACTGAATACAACAAAAACGAAATTCATGGTGATACGTGCCATTCGAAAGCCGTATTTGAAAAACTGCTGTGATATTAAAATAGAAAATGATATAATTGAAGAAGTTGAAGAAATGAAATACCTTGGAGTCATAATCGATAAAAACTTGAACTTTCAAAATTTTGCAGCGTATATTGTAAATAAAATAGCGAAAAAAGTAAGCGTATTGTATCGTCTAAACAAATATGTAAGTTCGTACACCTTGACCACAATATATAAGACAATAGTTGCACCACACTTAGAATATTGTAACACAATACTGTTGAACCTAGACAACTACTGGATTGAACAACTACAGAAATGTCAAAACCGGGCAATGCGTGCGATACTGAGATGTGACAGATATACAAGGGTACAAAGCATGCTCGAGGTGTTAGGCTTCCAAAGTGTGCGACAAAGGTTGAAATTGAATGTCTGCGTCATGATTTATAAAATAAAAAATGGTTTGATGCCTAGATACCTAAGTGACGAAATCGAATTGGTAGGTGACAAACATAATTATAATACGAGACAGAAGGACAATATACATGTAAACAGATGGAAAACGAGCAGTGGGCAAAAATGTTTAACGTACACCGGTTTTAAAATGTATAACGAATTACCAACGGCGATAAAGGAAACGGAAAACCTGGGGAGCTTCAAAAGAAAGTTAGCGGACTATATAAAAATGTAAAAAATGAGTAAAGCGTAAAACAGATTATATTTAAACTGAAAATTGCAACATGAAAATGAAAATGTATATAAAAGGTATATTTATGAAATATTTATGTGTGTTATGTATTTGAACACGTAAGCAGCGTATGCGCTGAATAAACACATTCATTCATTCATTCATTCATTCATTCATTCATTCATTCATTCATTCATTCATTCATTCATTCATTCATTCATTCATTCATTCATTCATTCATTCATTCATTCATTCATTCATTCATTCATTCATTCATTCATTCATTCATTCATTCATTCATTCATTCATTCATTCATTCATTCATTCATTCATTCATTCATTCATTCATTCATTCATTCATTCATTCATTCATTCATTCATTCATTCATTCATTCATTCATTCATTCATTCATTCATTCATTCATTCATTCATTCATTCATTCATTCATTCATTCATTCATTCATTCATTCATTCATTCGTTCATTCATTCATTCATTCATTCATTCATTCATTCATTCATTCATTCATTCATTCGTTCATTCGTTCATTCATTCATTCATTCATTCATTCATTCGTTCGTTCGTTCGTTCGTTCGTTCGTTCGTTCGTTCGTTCGTTCGTTCGTTCGTTCGTTCGTTCGTTCGTTCGTTCGTTCGTTCGTTCGTTCGTTCGTTCGTTCGTTCGTTCGTTCGTTCATTCATTCATTCGTTCGTTCGTTCGTTCGTTCGTTCATTCGTTCGTTCGTTCGTTCGTTCGTTCGTTCATTCGTTCGTTCGTTCGTTCGTTCATTCGTTCGTTCGTTCGTTCGTTCGTTCGTTCATTCGTTCGTTCGTTCGTTCGTTCGTTCGTTCGTTCGTTCGTTCGTTCGTTCGTTCGTTCGTTCGTTCGTTCGTTCGTTCGTTCGTTCGTTCGTTCGTTCGTTCGTTCGTTCGTTCGTTCGTTCGTTCGTTCGTTCGTTCGTTCGTTCGTTCGTTCGTTCGTTCGTTCGTTCGTTCGTTCGTTCGTTCGTTCGTTCGTTCGTTCGTTCGTTCGTTCGTTCGTTCGTTCGTTCGTTCGTTCGTTCGTTCGTTCGTTCGTTCGTTCGTTCGTTCGTTCGTTCGTTCGTTCGTTCGTTCGTTCGTTCGTTCGTTCGTTCGTTCGTTCGTTCGTTCGTTCGTTCGTTCGTTCGTTCGTTCGTTCGTTCGTTCGTTCGTTCGTTCGTTCGTTCGTTCGTTCGTTCGTTCGTTCGTTCATTCGTTCGTTCGTTCGTTCGTTCGTTCGTTCGTTCGTTCATTCATTCATTCATTCATTCATTCATTCATTCATTCATTCATTCATTCATTCATTCATTCATTCATTCATTCATTCATTCATTCATTCATTCATTCATTCATTCATTCATTCATTCATTCATTCATTCATTCATTCATTCATTCATTCATTCATTCATTCATTCATTCATTCATTCATTCATTCATTCATTCATTCATTCATTCATTCATTCATTCATTCATTCATTCATTCATTCATTCATTCATTCATTCATTCATTCATTCATTCATTCATTCATTCATTCATTCATTCATTCATTCATTCATTCATTCATTCATTCATTCATTCATTCATTCATTCATTCATTCATTCATTCATTCATTCATTCATTCATTCATTCATTCATTCATTCATTCATTCATTCATTCATTCATTCATTCATTCATTCATTCATTCATTCATTCATTCATTCATTCATTCATTCATTCATTCATTCATTCATTCATTCATTCATTCATTCATTCATTCATTCATTCATTCATTCATTCATTCATTCATTCATTCATTCATTCATTCATTCATTCATTCATTCATTCATTCATTCATTCATTCATTCATTCATTCATTCATTCATTCATTCATTCATTCATTCATTCATTCATTCATTCATTCATTCATTCATTCATTCATTCATTCATTCATTCATTCATTCATTCATTCATTCATTCATTCATTCATTCATTCATTCATTCATTCATTCATTCATTCATTCATTCATTCATTCATTCATTCATTCATTCATTCATTCATTCATTCATTCATTCATTCATTCATTCATTCATTCATTCATTCATTCATTCATTCATTCATTCATTCATTCATTCATTCATTCATTCATTCATTCATTCATTCATTCATTCATTCATTCATTCATTCATTCATTCATTCATTCATTCATTCATTCATTCATTCATTCATTCATTCATTCATTCATTCATTCATTCATTCATTCATTCATTCATTCATTCATTCATTCATTCATTCATTCATTCATACATTCATCTCTCTCTCTCTCTCTCTCTCTCTCTCTCTCTCTCTCTCTCTCTCTCTCTCTCTCTCTCTCTCTCTCTCTCTCTCTCTCTTGCTCTGTGAGTACAATCTGACGTGTGTCTTCCCGCCTCCTGCTTTCGATCAATTTCTGCCGCTCGCTGCCTTCGGGCCTTTTTGATTGCAGGTTGCTTGGCATGCTCTTTTCTGCCTCTTTCAACTGCACGTTTGAAATTGGCTTTTTATACTTTTTACGGGACTCTTTTGGCTCCTTGGCGGTGACAGCTTTTCTAACCTCACTTTTCGGAAAACCCGTTGGCTTCGCTTCGTCTCACTCGCCACGCATTATTCGTGGACTACTGGCGCCATCTATCGCCAACTACTATTGATCCCCATCGATTGCATATCATCATTGTGGTGTCATCTATCGGGATCGTCGTAAGGTATCGTTATCGACTCTACTGATCTTCTATGAGCGAGCCATCTACCAGGATCTATCGGAAATCTTTCGATTTCTCTGTGTCGCCATTCCTGTGTGATCTACTGAGTTGCTGATCTATCAAATCTTCATTATCGATCGTTGGTTCTCAAGATTGCCTTCTCATTCCTCACTGCAACTTTTCTACTACTATTAATATGAATTGCGGAATCTGTGATACACCGATTAAGCGCAATGCGACGTCGATTGCCTGTATGGGTATCTGCGCTCGGGATTTCCATCTCAAGTGTGTGAAATCTGCCTTCAACTTTGATCCGTCAGTACAAGGATCGTCCGACTTTCGTTGCGATCAGTGTTTGAGGCGTCGTTCTACGCTTCTCGACCGCTCGACTGAATCCAATCATGAGCTCTCGAAATTGGATTCTTCTCATGATCTCTCGCGATTGGAAACCTCGACTCATAACGAGGCCATTTCTTCCCCGTCACGTTTTACGATCGATGATGTTATGCGCCAACTGCAGGTTAATGCTGCCGCCTTCGATACGAAACTCGACAAAAAGATCGAAGAATTGAAGCTCGATCTGCATCATCAGTATGCAGTTCTTCAGAACACCGTGGCTGGTGTTGTCGAGTCGGTCTCCACGTTACGGGCTGATTTTTCCAACCTATCTTCTGATCATCAAGCTCTTCGCTCGCAAGTTGAATGCCAAGCTCGCAGTACCGCCGAGGAAATCGTCGCGCTGAGGGAATCTCATCTCAATGAAATCAATGAAGTCAAGCAGAGCTGCTCCCATCTATCGTCTGTCGTCAGCACCACGGGATTGAATGCTGGGTCTAACTTGGAATCTCCGTCGCTAGAATCTTATGCCGACTCGGCAGGAATCGTTATCCGTGGGGTTCCCACGGAAGTAACTCTTTCCGATTCTGAGATTGCTCGCTCCGTCTTCCAATCTCTTGGAGCTTTTCAACTCTTGGATGATATTTTTGACCCTCGATTCATGGCACCGAAATCCGTTGAGCTTCAGAACCCAACAGCGACTTCATCTGCGACACGCGCGACCAAATCTTTACTCGTCTGCCGTATGAAATCCGTGGTTTCCCGTGATCTCGTTCTTGAAAAGGCTCGTGCCTTGAAAACGCTGTCTGTTCGGGATGTGTTCTCTCTTAATCGCGACGATCGTCTATACGTGAACGAGCTTCTTCCAATGAACATTCACAAACTACTGTTAAAAACTAAAGCACGAGCACGAAGTCTTAAATTGTCTCGCGTCTGGGCTATTCACGGCGTGGTCAAGATTAGGAGAGAGGGCAGTCCCGACGTAATTGTTCTTCGGTCTGAATCGGATCTCGAGCAGTTCTCCTGACTTCCTCAGTGCGTAAACCAGTCCTCTACCTCGTCAGATGAGCAAGCACCCCCGTCTGCACTTAAAATCGCTTCATTTAATGCGCTGCTTGGACATTTCCCTTTATTTTGTACTCAAGTTGCCGACAATTTCTACCATGTTATGTCTGTCACTGAAACATGGCTTCATGCTGGTATCCCTGACGACCTCGTCGCTCTTCCGGACTACTTTCTTGTTCGCAATGATTGTGTGGGGAAGCGCGGCGGCGGGGTTGCTTGCTACATCCACGTCTCTCTTCGCTTCAAACTACTAGCTGTCTCCGAACCGGAATTTTCGAATGGCCCCGAATTCTTGATTGGGGAGATTCGTACCTCTCTAGATCGCGCTATCCTTTTTGCTACGGTGTATAGACGCCCTAAGGGAATTCTTTTTAATAAATTTGCTGGAATCATCTCTGATCTGTCTATCAACTATCAAAATATCGTCATCACGGGTGATCTGAATTGCGATTTATCTAAAGCCAGCTTTGAATCAAATTCCCTCCGTGACTTTGCTCTCTCTCACGCTTTCCATATTGTTGACTCTGGCTCTACCTTCCACACTAACTTCTCGCACTCTACACTAGATGTTTTTCTAGTTGATTCTCAAAGCAAGGTTATCTCCTTCTCCAAGTCGGCTGCTCCCTTTATTGCCGGACATGATCTGCTAGAACTAACTTATAAGTTTCGGCCTGATACTCGTCCACCCTTCATCATTGCTCGCAGGGATGTCAAGCACTTCGTGGAGGCTGATTATCTGTCCTCTCTTACTTCCGCCTTATCTCGGTTAAATCTCGCTTCCCTGTCTTCTTCTCCCTCTGTAATTCACTTCGATAATGCCATTCAAAATTTCACTTCTGCTGTCACTGATACTTTTGACTCTCATGCGCCGATTACTCGCTTCACCGTAAACCGTTCCGCAGCTCCGTGGCTTACCGATCTACTCCGTTCCAAGATCAAGTACAGGAACAGGCTATATAATCAAGCAAGACGTTCTCGTGATTTGCTTTCTATGTCGGTATATCGCAATTTCCGTAATTCGCTATCGATGGAGTTGCGCGCTGCTCGGGACAATTTCTACTTTCGTCGCATTTCATCGACCAGCGATCCTGCCAAAATCTGGAAAGAACTCTCCTTCCTATCGCTTACGAAACCTAGAGGTTCCTCGCCTTTCACTTTCTTCTCTCCGGATCAGCTTAATTCTTATTACGCAGCTATCTCCACCTCAGCAACTCCCTATCCTGTCTCCGTATCCTCTCTCAATCTACCTCCCTTGCCCTTAAATCAGCCCATTTTTGACTTCGCTGTCATCACGGCTGAATCTCTGATTTCTGTTCTGCCTAATTCTCTCTCGCTCTCCCAAGGTCCTGATTCCCTGTCGATGTATGCAATCCTCAAAGCCGGCCCTCTCCTCATTCAGCATCTTTTGAACATCTTCAATTCTAGCCTATATCTCTCCATCTTCCCTGCTCTTTGGAAAAAAGCTTTCATTCGACCGCTACTCAAGTCCGTCCCACCTGCGTCCCCGTCTGACACTAGGCCCGTTGCCAAACTGTCCGAATTATCCAAGGCGCTTGAGCGGCTTGTCTCTAAGCAGATCTTGCAGTTCCTCACAGCAAATGACCTTGCTGATCCTTTTCAGTCGGGGTTTAGACGGGGGTACAGTACTCAGACGGTCTTGCTCAAATTGAGTCAGGACATTAGGCAGGCCGTTGATAATCGGAGGTTGACGGTTCTGGTTCTCTTCGACTTCAGCAAGGCTTTCGACACAGTGCCCCATCATTTGCTTCTCCTCAAACTTCGTCTTCTGGGATTTTCTGACAGGGTTCTCGCCTGGTTCTCTTCGTATCTATCGAATCGATCCCAAGCAGTCTTGGATGACAGAGGTCTGGCATCATCGTGGCGGGACACCAACATTGGTGTCCCCCAGGGTTCGGTGCTGGGACCGCTTCTGTTCTCTCTTTTCATCCGTGATATTAGAAATGGCCTGCGCTTCTCCAAGTATCTCACATATGCGGATGACACACAAATTTATCTGACTTGCTTTCCTAATGAATTGGCTCGTGCCCTGTCGGATTTGTCCCGGTATATGAAATATATTTTTGATTACGCTTCTAACTCTGGGCTCACGCTGAACCTTGCGAAGTCGAAGATCATGATTTTGGGCAGTGGTGCTTATGTCAATCAAATCGCCTACTCTGCCATCCCTCGTATCTCTGTAAATGATGCTGAACTTCCGTTTGTTGATCATGTCCGCAATCTTGGTGTCATATTACAGTCTAACCTTTCTTGGCACCGACACATTATGCAGATCTCGGCGAGAGTCAATTTTACACTCTATCGCCTTAAATACAACAAAAACCTCTTGTCCCAGAATCTGCGCAAGCTTCTCATTACCTCTGATCGATTATTGTTGTCTCGTTTTTAATGATCTCTCATCGGAGCAGAATTTGATTCTTGAGCGACTCGTTAATAAATGCATTCGATTTATTTTTGGCCTGCGTCGGGATGTGCACATATCGCCGTATCGAAACAGCTTGTCATGGCTCACAGTTGAACACCGCAGAAAATACTTTTTGGCCATTTTCACATTCAAATTGCTTCATAGTAATGTTCCTTCCTACATCTCTAATCTGTTCACACTCGCCCCTCCCCCGTCACGTCCTTCGCGGCTTCCTTTTCCGTTGACCTTCTCTATCCCTCATCATCGCACCACTACTCTCCAAAAGTCCTTCGTTTTGAGTGCTGCCTATCTCTGGCACTCTCTACCTTCCCATATTACCGCCTCACACTGCCTTTCCCCGTTTAAATCTGACCTCCACCTCTACCTGTTGTCCAAGCAGCAATGGTAGTTCCTGTTGCGCGTCCCCCTTCATCGACTGCTGTCCTGTCATTCTGTATTCTGTATTACTTTCTTATATCTTTCTATATCTTTCTTTATTTTCCGTCTTCTTCTTAGTTGTAAGCTAGTTTTAGTTTATATTGTACTATATTTCTTTATTTCTTTATTCTGGTTTTTTGATCCTCTCTTCTGCTATCTATTTAGCTTTAAGTTAGTTTAAGTAAGTTAGTTTAAGTTCTCTCCTGTTTTTCTGTTCTTGCCTACGAGTTACTCAGGGCATAATAAACGTAATTCATTCATTCTCTCTCTCTCTCTAGATCACTTAAATAATTGAGTCCTCGCGAGTTTTCTCGATTTTGACAATTTAATGCGTTTATATTTCCCGCCCACCGGTTTTCTGTTAATGCGTCTGTACCCCGTCGTGTGATCACGTCGTTTGGAATTCTGTGTTCACGTATGTAGTTCGTGGTTGTTTCGTAGGTGGATTCTCAACAAGTACCGTGATCTCAACTGTCTAGTCTCTTGTCGTTTCTTGTGGATGAGATTTACTCCGACGGGACTAGTAGCGGGAATTCCTGAGGCCGTAACAATATTTACCCGTTTGAAAAGTTAATGTGATGAAAAATGCCCAAAAAACGAAATAATAATAAAACAACTTACGTGCAAAAGCACGTAAAAAGTTGGGAAAGTGATCCAACTTTCAAAGGTAAGTTATTACTGAAATTCTGCTTATTTTAAATTCATTTTACGTCTGTAAGGGGATACCGTCTCTTGCCCTATACAAGCAGAAGCTCCCATTTCGATTGAACTTATTTTTTAGGATGGTTACAATGTTCCGTTGGAGACGCAACCAAGGCGTTTTGCGCGCTCTGTAAAGCGACTCTGAACGCTCACAAAAAAACTCTCCAGGAACACGCAGCCTCGAAGAAGCACCAGCAGAACGCTGATGATAAATCCATGATCACCAGTTTACCAAAACTGGATAAATTCGTCAAGATCACTTTTTCGGAGAGAAGAAAAATAGCCGAGCTGAAAATCGCAATTACGTAGCCGAGCATTGCTCTATGAGAACGGTCGACCATCTCTCGATTGTGATAAAAAGTCTTGACGAAGAATCTACGATTTCGCAGGACATCAAGCTTCATCGTACAAAATGTTCGGCCCTCATTAAAAACGTATTATCACCGGGCATTTTAGAAAATCTGCTCGAAGACGTCGATCAGTCCTACTATATTCGCTCATAATCGATGAATCTACGACGATTGATACGAAGGAGGTGCTTTGCTTGATGATACGATACTTCAGCATGAAAAAAAAAAGATCGTGATGACGTTCTATCGACTGATAGAAATGCAAGCTGGGACATCGGATGCAATAACTCAAGCGATACTGCTTCGGTTGAAAACCGACGGTCTCACGACGGAAAAATTGATTGGTCTCGGCGTCGATGGAGCCAGCGTGAACGTTGGGCATCATCACTCAGTGTCCACATTATTTCGGGAAATAAACCCAGAGCTGATCGTCATAACGTGCATTTGTCATTCGTTGCATCTCGCTGCGGAAGAAGCTTGTCAAGCATTACCAAGACATTTGGATTTCATGGTACGAGAAACTGACAACTGGTTTTCGCACAGTACCAAACGACGAATCGAATACGCCGAGATTCATAAGACACTGTCGGGTAAATTGCCAACGAAAATCGCGAAACTCTCGAACACACGATGGCTAGTTCGGATTCAGGCTGTCGACGCGATATTGGACCAATGGGACGCGCTGAAACTCCACTTTCAGATCACTGAGAGCAACAAAGCGCGTTGCTACACAGCCTCACAATTGTTCCGAATGTATTGCACATCAGAGAACAAATTGTTCCTTACGTTCCTCACAAGGAAAGTCTTTCCGCTGACCTCCTTCAATTTTGATGAAATTGAAATATGTTATTCTTCATCAAAATCTAATTGTAAATTCACTAGAACGAAAATATTGAAGTTACGAATAAGTAATTATTAATTCACTAGTTGTTGAAATGTCGAATTTGTAGATTTTGTAGATTTTGTGGCTTTATGGCTTTGTACATGTGCAATGCACATTGTGCAGTACTAATTGATAAGGCGCTTTCTTTTGGTGGTGTAAGTTCCTATCTTTTATGTTCCTATTTCCTATTTTCCAAGTTTTGCAGTAAACCTTGCTTCCAACTAAAAACTATTAAACAAATATATGTTGGTGGATTGCATTTTAATAAAATTGACTGTGCTGTTTGGTTTTCCTTAAGAGGGTCTATCACTTGCTCGGTCGGTAAAAATCCCCCTACACGTTTTTCTTGGCGAGACTCAATATTTAAAGTAAACTATTAGTTACACGTTGTTCCCATTTCACCAGAGAAGAAGGTGTAACTTTTATTTTTCTCAAAATACGAAGGATTTCTGAGAAAAACGTGTATCTACTTTTTTGGTTATCTCTCTCGCACTCACGCGTCTGCTAGATCCCCTTAACCGTATTTTTTATGTTAAGCTCCTTTTTTATTTACGCCGTGAATAAATATCAACAAATGCTTCAGGTAAAACCATTATTTGATAATTTATGATTATTTATGCTAATTAGGAGAAAAAAAAATATATTTTTAACATTACTCGCGATTATGAATAATAATGTTAATAATTTTTCAGATACTGAAGTCATGGCCAAACCGGATTCCAATTAAGAACAATTTTCAAGAAACGAAAAAAAATTTTCTCGAGCGTTATACACAAAAATGTAAAATAAATAAAAGAATCCACTAATGAGCAGTTGAACTTTTTTTTTCTTCGATTAATCGATTCACCGATTGTTTTGAGTGGAAAAACGATTTTTTTTTCTATAATCGATTTTTTAATAATTGATTATATTTTCGACATCGCCCATCTCTACGGCATCTCCCCCGCTACACTCTCCTTCAAATCTCATCGATTTCCCACAAAAAAAATAGACTGGGTTCTTTTCCGTTCACTCCTTACAGAATCTTGTCCCTCTCTTTCTGATCCCTCACACGATACCCAATACAACAACATAATGCGTGCTATAAGCGAAACAATAGTAGAATCAAGCCCTAACATCCACGAAAATTTGTCCGATTCCTCCCAACAACGGCCAGCTGAAGCAAGCCCCGCCATCTGGTGGGATGAAAGCTGCGAGGAAGGAAATTTAAATCGTAAACAAGCCTGGGCATCGTACAGACGTTTATCAAACCTAGAAAACCTCATACATGCAAAAAAATTAGACGCCATAGCCAAAAAAAAACTTTTAAAAAAGCCAAGAAAAACTCCTGGATCAAATTTACCAAATCTATAAACTTTCGGCTCCCCTCGGCACTGGTGTGGTCGAAGATTAAACGCTTTCGTAACAGAAATGCAAAGAATCCAGCAACCCACCCAAATAACTGACACAATAGACAAAATGACAAATCTCATCCCTACTATATGTCCCCCCCTCTCTTGCTTCTTCCCCAATTTCCCTAATTCTTTTTCCGAAAATCCCCAGCTCGAGGCCCCTTTGACAAAAGCCGAACCCCGATCCGCCATCTCCTTAGGCAAGAAAAATTCAGCTCCAGGACTAGACGAAATAAACTTCAACATCATCTCCCACCTGCCCGAGTGCATCCTCGACCTCATCCTTGTTTCCTTCAACGGGTTCTCCAAAGAAGGGACTTTTCCTGAGTCCTGGAACGATTTCCTCGTATTTTTTATTCCCAAACCCACAGTGGGCAAATTCCGTCCGATCTCCCTGGCCTCGTGCTTCCTGAAACTCATGGAGAGACTCTTGCACACTCGTATGATGCAGTGGCTCGAAAGCAACCTTCTTTTATCACCCTCTCAATTCGGCTTCCGCAAAGGGCGCTTCTGCTTAGACAACCTATCAATCCTCACCACCGAAATATACACGGGTTTCACTGACAAGCAATACACCGCCTGCATTTTCCTCGATATCTCCAGCGCGTTCGACAACGTCGACCGCGGTATACTCGTCCACTATCTCAACGACATAGGCCTCCCCTGGTCCTACTGCAAATTCATTTATAACCTCACGTCAATAAGGAAAAGTTCATTCAAAATCTCCGATAAGCTCCTGGGCCCCTTTCTCTCTCTGAAGGGTGTTCCCCAGAGCTGTATCCTAAGTCCTCTATTATGTATCCTGTACACAAATCACTTGGAACGCCACCTGGATCCCCTCAGTTCCTGTCTTCAATTCGCGGACGATGTGGTGATTTTCTCGAGATCCCCAGACCTCGAGAATTGCGTCACGTCTATCCAGAACAGCCTGAATCTCGTGTCAGAATACCTTCATCCCAAAGGTCTCACCATAGAACCCTCAAAGTCAAAGCTAAGAATATTCTCCCGCAAACGATTCGACCCCCTCCTACCCACGGTCTCTATCGACGGCTCGCAGGTACCTGCCTGTCTAGAAGCCAAATTTCTCGGCTTAATCTTTGACTACCGATTGTCCTGGAACTTCCACCTCAACACATCTAATATCAAGATGTAAAGCCCTTCTCAATATCATCAAAGCACTGCGCACAACGTGGTGGGGCGCCAACCCCTCCTCGTTACTGATCATCTACAGAGCGCTCATTCGCAGTTCCATAGAATACGGGGCCGCGGTCCTCCCGTTCAAAAACCATGTTTAGTCAGAAAATATCAACATCGGATCATCCAGCGCGAAACACTGAGACTGGCTCTCAGTCTCCGGAATTCGACTCCGAACAACATCGTCTTGGCCACAGCGGGAGATAACCCCTCCTTCGACATCGCTTACAGGCTCTCACCGATAAATACTTTTTAAAATCGCTCTCAACCTCTTGGCACCCCCTCCTTTTCTCCTCACCCCAACTATTTCGTTCACTACGGAGCAAGGAGGAATATCTCTCTTTCTTCGATCTCCCGCTTTTCAACTCGTATAACAGACTAGCTCAGCTAAAAAACAAAATCGAACCCTTCCCCTTTCCGCCTATTTTTTATATAGACCAATCAGAACCTTTCCCAACTGCATCAATAAACATATCAACTGGCTGGGTCCTTCAATCATCCCCAAATCCTAAGATAGAATTTTTGGCCACTTTCAGCAAAGAATCATCCCAATCCACTTTCTTTTTCACCGATGGCTCCAAGATAAACGAAGAAAGCGACGTAGGTCTTGCTATCCCTGGAACTCTCACTCAAATACCGTATTCCACCCCAAGCTTCTATCTTCACGGCCGAGACGCTCGCAATTTATCAATCCATTGAGCTGATAATTGAACGAAAAATAAAAAGATCCTTTATTTTCTCTGACTCACTGAACACCCTTCAGACGCTTCGTGCTCCCTCTATCTCAAACATTACCTCACCGATAATCCTTGCGATTCGCCTCGCTCTGACCCTATCCCTGATCCTAGAGCTAGAAATTAATTTGGTCTGGATTCCAGGCCACGCCGGCATAACGGGCAACGAAAAGGAAGACTCTCTAGCCAAGGAGGCAGTTGCCGACGTTTTTCTCCATCACCTCCGACTTCCTTCGTCCGATTCCTTTCCCACCATTCGAAAAAGATGCCTCGAGTCCACCGCGCGAGCACTCACCCGGGTAGGAAAAACCAAAGGAAAAATTTATTTCGAACTCTTCCACCGCAAATCCTCCAAGCCATGGTTCCAAAATTTGTCAAATCTAGACAGAAAATCGATTGCCCTCTTCTGCAGAATGCGCTCCAAACATTACAATTTGGCAGCCAGCCTTCACAGACAGAACATCGTCCAATCACCTTCATGTCAATGCGGCCACGACTCAGAAGACCTGAATCACGTCTTCTGGGCCTGCCCTCTCTACGAACCCCACCGTGCATCCCGTATTCGCTCCCTATCAGCGTCAAAGATTTTCCCACCATACAACATAGAATCTCTCATAGCAAATCCCTCCACCCGCATTATCTTTTGTATTGTCACCTTCCTCAACGCCTGCAACTTAACATTCTAGAATCACTTCAGACACATTCCCTTCACTTTAATACTCCCTTCAAATGTGGCGGGCTGCATTCGAGCCATTGCGTCTACTTTGGTGACCGCCTGGCGGGAGCAGCACCGTCCAAGTCCAACACGTAAAAACTACAACCGCGCTTATACATGGCCATTTGGTCTCTCTGCTGCAGAGCAGTGACCAGAGCCACCACCAAAGATCACGAAGAAGAAGAACAAAGACACAAGTGTGGGCAAACCTCACTTCGAGTTATCGAAATTAAAATTCTTCCATGTCGTTTGACAAATCACAAAAAGTCTCTCCCAGCATTTGTAGGACGATGACAAAAATCAGGTGACGGGGATTTTTTAGCAATCGATGAAACCGTATGACAGATTTGCTACTTCAAAAATTACAGTAGCTTTCTCTCTCTCGCACTCACAGTACCGATCGAGATACCGACTGATCCCTCACGTAATCATTTGGAATTAAATATTTTCAAAATTAACAGTGTTCTTCATAAATTTAACAAATAGTTAAAGCTCTACTTTGAACTTCTATCGGCGATGTAAAAAGCAAAAAAATTCAATTTCTATCAATATTGAAAACCGTACACAATTTTTATACTGGTTTTAGTATCAACAATATTCAAGTGCATGGATAGCCGCATTCGTAGCGTGCTGGAGTGTCGTGGCGGAGACAGGGCGATCGAGTTCTCCCGCTCATGAATTTTTATTTTTATTTTTTTTTAGTACACCATCAACGTAACCTTTGCGTTCGATTATTAAAGCCATGTGAATATAATGAAAATCAAATGTATAGATGCGCATGGATTCGATTTATTGGACCATGTCTTAAAAGGGATTTAATTTACCAGAACAAAATTTATTCAAAAGAATGGAATAATTCTATTAGCGTTTATGCCCATACCCCTTATTTTGACAAAGCATACATAATTGAATTTAATGGTGGGATTGATTTCATTATAAAAAAAACGACATTAGACTATTCGATAGAAAAAAAAACGAAGAATCGATCATACGACCATCGTATCATGAATCCGACACGCTGCCGACTGGGCCATGCCATCAGATTGTAGTTGAAAGTTTTAAAATTGGTACAAAAATTTTGAAATAGATTTTTAATATTTATAGACTTCCAGTATGTTAATTTTCACATTCTCAATCCTCTTCAGGCAAATTTCAATCCCTACAAGTTAATTTTAGGGATCGTTCCCTTGCCATTACATTTAGTTACCGGTTTTAAGGTAACTCCTGCACGAGGGAAAAAAAAGATTTGTTTCTGAAATTAAACTATGTCATTCTACATGATATCATACGTTTCCACGATTAATTAAAAAATTATTGACCATCTCATAACAGAGATATAATTACTCGAAATTCTTTCGTTTTACACGGGAGAACATAGGGAATCGTAGACATTTCTGAATAAAGAGACTTTTCAAGCACGGTTCCGAAAAAATTTCGTGTCAGAAAAAATTTGATCCCATTAATTGTTATCTAAGAAAGTGTGTACAAAAAAAAACGTACGTTCACCATCAGGTAAATGAGATATTTAAGGTAGTTCCCCCACTAGACAGTTGAATTAGGAAACTATTCAAATTTGGCATACGTATTATTTAATATATGAACAACAACTCCGTAAAATTTCAACAAGTTTCACCATCCCGAATCCGAGATATATATAATTGAAGTTCGCTCAATTAACACGTAACATATGGACCATGATAGGCAAACAGCACATTATTAATTCTACCGTCAATACTAAAATTAAGAAGTTTGTGAAAAACACGGAGGAGCTAGAGCAGGATACCACAAATATTGTGAAAAAAAATCAAGGTGTTTGACCATCTAGTTTGACAGATATAACCTCGAGAAGTGGTAAGGTTTAGGCTGCATACGATATATTTTGCAAGCGAGCCAGCGAATGGTGGGGAAGGGAACGGAGAGACGGCAATAGTGTACGCACGGAGAGGCGCCCGATCCATTCTTGGTTGTGGTGTTCGCGCTTGCAACGAAGCCGCTAGGGCTTTCATTTTTTTGCCAGCACTTTTTTTTTTAATAAACCGCCTCTTTTGTCGCGTCCGATCTGACATTTCTCTGATAATCTCCTCGTTTTTCGCAAATAAAATTCTCTCAATAGATTCAACTTCGGCACGTGAATATCCGTAGGTGTATATAACAGCTGACGCGCAACGTTGCCACGTTCGTCGTTCTAACACGCACACATAAGAATGTGTCATCCGTATAGGCGACCTTCTCTGTGTGTTGAGGCATAGCTCAGATAGTTCCGGCAAAGAGTTTACTTGCAATGTCAGATCGAAACTACTTTGAGAATAATTTTTACGAAAGTAAATGATATCTGTACTATGTACTCTGGCACCGAGTACGTAGAAATGAGCTTCACAAAATTGTTGATTACGATCCGAACGAATTATTAACCTTTTTAAAATGCGGGCGGTCGGTAACTTTTGGATGAGGCTGTCGCAGAGGATCCACCTTAATGTCAAAGTACGTAAAGTGCAGGCTAAACACTCGTTTTTACTAGTCGGCCATAGAAATTTGGCAACGGCGCTTCCACGGAAAAGGCTATACTCATAACCTCATTTCGGGCGGTCATTTTGAAAAGTGTCATGGCACACAGGATGAAATTCCAAATAATTTTAAGAAACGAGAAACGGTAGGAGGTTTCAGGTCGTGTTAATTCTTATTAATATGCTTTTAATAATTCTTATTAATATTCTTATTGATTCTTATTAATATATATATGTATAATTTTTTTTTAATTTTTCAAATTTTTAAAAAATTTACATAGTTTTTAAATGGAAATGAGAGGACGTTCATCAGTGTATTTAACTACGATTTCTAAATTAAATTTTTTATTTGTCTTACACTACCGGCGAAAAGTTTCCGGACAAAAATTTAAAAGAGTGCCGGGACAGTTTTTCATGCCATTTCGCCGGTAGTTGGCCTAGACCAATTTAACCAACGCCGTTTTGAAGAAGAAGGTTCCACCTTCAATTGGCTTTTTTTAAAAAATATCTACGATTTTTTTTACACTCAGCACTCAGTTTTGAAAACGACAATTTTTTGTCGTTTTTTATCACTGTTTAGAGTAGACCCCGTTTATAGTAAAAATGTTTTTGAGGCATTTCTAAGGATGAAATCATAAAGGTAGAAGTCCAAGTGTTGTGCCCGTGCAAACCGTCACGTGGGGGCGAGTTTGCTTGGGACCGGTTTATTCGGGATATTGCCAAGATTGAGTTAAACTCCAACTCAATACTTTCAGTTTTAACTACTAAGGTTTATTGTGGATAAGTTCGTTACAATTGAGTGTTAAATGCCTCAAGACCAATCGGTGTAATTAATGATTTGATAATTCGGTATCTGATCGCAGAGTGCCTGATTTGGGCGTTGCGTTCCCTTTTTATGAACTAGGGGTTTTCGAATGATTTGTGGAGGTGGTATTGATTGGAGGTGGTAATTAATGGTGGTGGGCAGTCGATCGTCCGACGCCTTGGGGTTATTGTACAGGTGCATCGCGACGGTCGAGTGCTGAGTTTAATTGTCAGCGTTTTTGGTTTGGCCTCGAAGTTGGAGCAAAGTCCACGAGACTTGCTGAGGGATGCGTTTTTGAACGGCACGTGCACGACTTCCTGTCGCTGATTATAATATGATAGTTTTATGGAATTGGTTGCTATGCGGGCGCAACAATCCTCCCCCCTTGGGAAGACGAAACTTCGTTTCGACTCTTTATGTGTAGCAACTAAATTCCGTAAAATTGGTCTTTTGGCTTACAATTTGCGTTTACATGTTTTTTGTGTAATTGTTATAGGTTTGTGTGTTTTTTTTTTTTTTTGTGTTTTACAGAGAATCTGTATTAATTCGTCTTTGTGTTGGTGTATATATTACTTTTAGGTCTGTAGCTTGGATTTCATTTTTAGCTCGCGTCGACGAAATTGTCGTCGGGCGCTCAATGTCGGAAATTGTCCGAGCGCATCGGGCTTTACAGAATTTTCGAATGACAATGATTATTGCAGAAATTATTAGTACTGTAATTGTTATGCCATGAAGGGAGTAATTTCCCAAAATGTGGAGATATGGGTCTGACCAAATGTCGGGTTCTTCGTTTAATTTATTTTGTAAGTTTTCGATTCTTTCGCCAAGTTTGTTGACTTCGATCGAATTTGTAATGGTTTTGTTTGGAGTATTTAGATTCAATTTTAAGTGGTTGACAATTGTTTCTCCGATCTCGAATGTTAGATTGTGTGGTGGTGTAAAAGTTACGGTTTCTTTTTGTGTATTTTCTACAATAGTTGTTAATTTAAAATCGGCGGCAGTGACGGAACATTTCCCGTCCAAAACCAGTATTCCAGTGTCGATGATCGTTGTGTACGCAGTTTTTTCGTTTTTACATTTTATTATGAGGGATTCTGGGTTCGGGGCTACGTAGAGCCATTTTCCGGGTTGTTCTAGTGTTATTAACATGATTTCCTCTAGTTTTACTATTCGAGGCGTACAGTTACTTTTTTCTGGTTTACTGCCTAGGAATACGGATACTTCGCAAGGGATTGATTTTCCTATTACTTGCGTTGCCTGTTTTGGTTGGCAATAATATTGTTTTTCCAGTTTTTTGCATTCTTTTAGGTTTTCTTGTGACAATGAGAGATAGTTTCTGTTGTCTGTGTCTACCGTAATTATTTTTTCTTTCGTTTCTAGGAATTGAAACGTGTTTGATTTTGTTCTAACTGGTAACGGATAGACTTTGTTTATTGTGAATACGGTGTTTTCTATTAATGGTAGTTTTATTATGATCACTACTCGTGATTCGATGCTGTAAGATCCTAAATCGCATGTTTTCAATATATCTTGAATTTTTTCCGGTGTTATTTCAACTGGGAAGCTTAATCCAGGCGGGATACTTCCGCGTGCTTTTATTAAATAATCTACTAGTTGTCTAGGTGAAATTATAGTGGGATCTACTATTCCTTTTTGGATTCCTACTAGGAAATTTGAAATTCGTCGTACGTCGTTTAATAATGGTGTAATTACGAAACCTATTGCGTCTATGTTTTCGTCTAGGTTTTCTCTTTGTCGTACTAGGTCTGTCTGTTCGTTAAAGGCTTTTTCTATATTTTTCGTTGCTTTGGCTAGGGCGTTTATTTCTGCATTAACTTGTGCTAAATTGTGTTGAAAAAGATTTGTCGATGATTTTAAAATTTGTAAATTCTCTTTCAATATGTTTTCGTCTGTTATTTGTCTGTTATTTATTTGTTGTATTTTTTCTTCGATTTTTTGGGCGTCGTCTGCGTCCAAGTTTCCCGTTATTGATTTTATTATTGATCCTAATCCGTTTATTAGGCCTCTTTTTTGTCTTGGTTTATTTTTTCCGACGAGGTCGTGGATAGTTTGTAGTTCATTTTTTATTGATTCGATCATTGGGTCCATTGTGGTGGATAGTGTCGAACATAGGGTGTCCTGTTGCGTATTGTTGCATACTTGTTTTAATTTTTTCATGGTTATTTCCAACGTAGATTCTCGGAGTTGGATCGGTGATAGGTTCAATTGGATTGCCAATTTCCAAACTTCTTTGATGGTATGTAGGGTTCCTATTTCTTCGTAATAGATTCCAGGGGTGGTTCGTAATTTTTCCACGTGGAATTGGTCCATTGCTGTTGTCAAGGACAGCGAGATCGCATACCTGTAATGGTGTGCTCTATTAGCTTTCTTGAATATTTCGTGGGAAAGTTCTTATCATTTTGTATTTCGCTGTTGCCTAGTGGTGGATTTTGCTGACGCTATATCCGCCTAAGGTGCACTTGCACTGGGCTGCGAGTTTGACTTGAGAATTCGTCTGTCTTTTTCTGGATCACGGTTAGAGTCTGGGGTGTCTTCTTCTAAGATCTGTCCTCTCTGTCTTGCTAATTTTTTTCTATAAAATCTCGCGGAGTGGTCTGTCGCTTCATTACCACTTCTATCGTCGTCAGTGTGACATCGTTCGCGAATTAAATTAAAAGGTGAGTTATTTTGTGTTTGAAATTTCTCATTATTGTTTTATTCTTTTATTTCTTTATTATCAATTTGCTATTATTTTATTTGTTTTATTTTATTTACTTCTTTTAATTCATTTTATTTTTCTTTTTATTTCGTTTGCTTTTGTTTCATTTTATTTCGTTTGGTTTTGTTTTTTTTTTCTTTAAATTTCTTTCTTTTTTTTATTTTTTGTTGAATTTTTCGAAATTTCTATTTATTGATAATTTTTTTTTTTTTTTTTTTTTTGTATTTCCTTCTTCCGTTATTTTTTTTTTCCTTTATTTTATTTTATTTTTCTTCCTTTTTATGTGTAGTTTTATTTGTGCCCCTTTTTTGTTATTCGTTGATTATTTTTTATTGTTTATTTCCCCTTTTTTTTTTGGTTCTTTTGAATTTTGAATAATTTGGTTCTTTTATTAATTTGGTTCCTTTTCGTTTTTTTTTTTTTTTTTTTTCAGAAAATCATGTCTTCTTTGGGCAAAAGGAACCATACCGTCTCCTACGGCGCGGTGGCGCATTGCTGGAGAGACGGCAAATTTTGGTGGATGGTAAGTGTCGTACTTTTCTTTATTGTTATCAATATTGTTATTATTATAAGTATTTATTGTTTCGCTCTTTTTTTTTTTTTTTTTATCTGTTATTATTTTATTTTATTTATAATAATTTGTTTTTGTTTTGTTTTCCTTTTTTCAGAAAGTTCCCAAAATGGCGTATCGGGGACCGGTCAGCCAGGTGTGGTTGGCCCCGTTCGTCGCGGCGGCGAAAACCGCGAGAAACCGGCGGTTTGAGTGCGCCATGGCGTGGGCGCGGTTATGGAGGGAGGACCCTTGGTCCCTCGAGGTCGACGCCTGGAACCCGGAGGACGTTCCGGGGGATGTCCTGGGGTTGCGCCGTCTATTCGGGATGGGTGCATACCGTGGTCCTGTCATGAGCCTGCGGGATGACGAAATGTGGGACCTCTTCGGTCCCGATTATTTCCGTCGAGGTCTCCGACGTTGAAGTTTTGTGCGCGTGATGTTGTGCCCGTACCATTAGAACTTTTTTTTTTCTTTGATATATAATTTTTTTGAAAAAAATCATTTGAATGTAACAATATATGTCGAAAATTTAATTATTCGTTTTATAATTTTATTTCTTCGTTCCCATTCCTTTTTCCTGTCCTTGTTAGTTATAATTTATTTGAGTTGGACTTTAATTATTCATTATTTTCTTTATTATTTATATTCTCTATTTATTTATTTATTTATTTGTTTATTTTTATTTTTTCAATTTATTTTATTCCCTTTTATTATTTCGTTGGATATTTTTATTTTAGTTTTTTTTTTTTTTTTGATTCATTCTATTCATCGTTCGTTTTATTTTTATCTCGTTTATCTTATTTCGTTCGTTTTTTTTTTTTTTTCAATTTTCTTTCTTTTTTTTTATTTTAGTTTAGCTTTTTGTTTATTATTTTCCTTTTGTATCGTTTTTAATGTGAATTTTCATTTTATTTTGTTTGAATTTTAGTTTGAAACGAAAAATTTTTTTATTTTATTTTATTTTATTTATTTTTCTTTATTTCTTTATATTTTTTATTCTTCGTTTTTATATATATATATATATATTTTTTTTTTCTAATTCTTGCGAGTTTTATATTGCGGACGTCGCGGGTCCGTGTGCGAGCGTCAGCGTTTTTTTTTTTTTTTTTTTTTCATCGCGCTGAGAGCTCGCGCGTGCTACTGGGTCAGGTGTTGGCATTTAATGTGAAGGCCTTCTGTCCGAAGACAGACCGACCTGTGCGACCTCGCCTGAACAGGCATACGCTACGGGTTACTATCTACTTTCCAGTGGTGAGACCTCTGCCCCGGGGACGGGCAATGGAAAAATCCTTTGGCCTTCGCTGGCGTGTTAGCGAAAAGAGCAGTTTGGCTACGCAAGGACGCGTGCGGACAGAGCCCCGAAGGGTGCTGGCCGGACGCCTCCTCGCGCACTCACGGGGAACCTCGGGAAGGCCTGCTCTCGTGTCCCGCCCGGACACGGCCCAGAAATGACAAGGATCAAGGATGGGTAGTGGGTGGGTGGTAAGTGTAAAGTGTGTCTTCGTGTTGGGTTGTGTGTGTGTGTCTCGTGTATTTGTTCGTGTGCCCTATTCATCCTGTTTAGTCGTGCCCGAGCTCGCCTGGATTTCCCGGTTGGCCGCGAATTAGTGCGGCTCCGGTAGTCCGCGTCCGGGGGTTCCGACACCACCCCGACTAGGCTCGCCTCAAGCAACACGACTGACGACCCAATAGAGAGTTGCGACGCTAAGAGGACCTCCCTGTTTTAAAACTACCCTGACCGAGCAGCTCCTTCCCTACTTCGTGTCAATCGCGGCCCCCCTCCCTTGTTGTTAGTTGGAGTATTCTCCTCTTTTCCCTTCCCTGCGACTTTAAGCTACCCGTGACTCTATATTTCCCCTCAAAGCTAGTGAGCGTGGTACTTACCTCACCCTCTTCTTATTTCTATCGAGTTTTTGTTAGGGGTTAGTACGCGCCGCGTTTTTGTCTCATTTTTCCATGCAATTCCCCCTGTTCGATTTAGAAAAATAGTGTTAGTGGTGTTAGTCTTGTTAGTATTTTAGTCGCGTGATTAACCCACTCACTCACACGTATCACACAGTCACACACACAAGACCATGCGTCCGTTGAGCTATCTCGTGAAGGAGCTGTCGGTTGCGTTCCGGCTGACCGCCAGTCCGAACGGTCGGCCAGCCGGCGTTCCCTGCCTGCCTATCTATTCCAATACGTTCGCGGCCGATTTGAGCCACAAGGACTCGCGACAAAAAGCGGAGAAGACCGAGAAGGCCTCGGCATTGGACACCAATTGGCGAGCCGCCAGTGGCCATTCGCGGTCACCGAGCTGTTCCCTCAGAGCGACTCTCTGCGGTTCGAACTCGGGGCATTCGAGAAGGAAGTGCTGAGCCGTTTCCGGCTGACCACACGAGCACTCGTCTCCGTCGGCGAGTCCAAGTGACGCGAGACGCGCCCTGAAGTCACCGTGGCCGGAGACGACCTGCGTCGTATAGTAGTCAGGGCGGAACCAACTAGCGTTCATCCTGTCACGAATGTTGTCGAAGAAGGCATATGTAGTACGGCCTCTCGGTGAAGAGTCCCAGTCGGCCTGCCACATGTTGAGTGCCTCACCCTTGATGATCTCCACGGCTTCTGGCGCGCCCGCTGGAACCACCCTGTTGTTGATCTCAGTGTCCCATCCAGCCCTAATGTCGTAACGCGCCCTGCTCTGTTTCAGTAGCAACTCCACGGGGAGTGCTCCGGCGATCACACACAACCCGACGTATGATGCCGTCCTATAGGCCGCAGTGGTAGCTATAAGAGCCAGCCTCTGGGTCGTCCTAAGTACCCTAAGGTCGGTCCCCTTGCAAAGATCCGACCATCCGGCAGCAGCGTAGGCCACTGTCGGAAGAAAAACCCCCTTATAAATTTTATCAAGCGCCCGGTAGCGCAAACCCCAACCCGCCCTAGCCAATCTGCCTAACTTCTGAAACAGAGTCACACATTTCCCCTTAAGATATGAGCAGTGGGTACCGACCCCCAGCTCCTTGTCGAAGTGGACACCGAGATACCTTACGCTATCCTTGAAGTTAATTCTAGTGTTCCCTATACGGATTACCGGATATCTATTTGCCAGGTTCGGCCTGACGGCTGCCCTACGTACGCGGTCGGGACGGTCTCCTCCCCGTCTCCCAATGGGAGCTGGCCTCCTCCAGTTCGTTTTCAGAAGGATGGCCTCCGTTTTGCTCTCCGAGAGCTGCAATTTGGCGGTCCGGCACCATTCTACAATCCTATCTACTACGGCTTGTCCGTTCCTTTCGAGGGCCGCGCGCGAATTGCCCTGTACGAGGACAAGCAGATCGTCGGCGTAAGCTACAAAATTGTTCGGGGCTACCACCTCTAGGATTCGGAGCAACCCGTCGAACATAAGGTTCCAGCAGGTCGGCCCAAGGACAGAGCCCTGGGGACAACCACGCGTCGCCTGCTTGGTAACCTTATTTGCCCCCCATGAAATCCCTACTTTCCTATCCCCGAAATAGCTACGGATAACCTTGAAGAGGTTCCGTGGGCAATCCCTACTTTTAAGACCTTCTAGTACAAGGGGCCACCAGACGTTATCGAAAGCTCCGGAAATATCAAACAAAAACCCTATCGCGTATGTGCTGTCCGCAGCATCAACCATTCGTCGCATTTCTACTATCGCGTCTTCCGTCGATCTGGCTTTGGTGAAGCCGTACTGCCTACCCGAGACCCTACCGTTCGCGAATACCGTGTTACCGAGGCGCCCCTTGATCAATTTTTCCAACAATTTACCTACTACGGAGAGGAGACAAATGGGCCTATACGACTTTGGGTTCTTCTCGTCCTTGTCCTCGCCCTTCAGGAGTACCCGCAAGGAGCCCTCCTTCCAGGCAGAGGGAAAGACACCTACTCGAAGACACCCGTTAAACAATCTAACCAGTTGACCGGGGATTACGGCACAGGCTGCCTTGAGAACACTGACCTCCACAAGATCAAGTCCCGGAGCCTTTCCGTTCTTAAGGGTCTTGGCGGCTGCAGAAAGCTCGCCAGTGGTGAATTCCGGGTCGTCGGGGGTATCTGGCTCGCCGGCCGAGTTTTCCCGAACAACCCGCTGTTGGGGGGAGTCATCTTCTACCCGGTCGTCAGGAATGTGGACATCAAGAAGGTAGCTGGCGGTCTCTTCCATTGTGCGCGTGAAACCTTCGGCCTGCCGGAGAGTGCTTAGCACTTTCTGAACGCGGAGTTTGTCATTCTGGTGCTTATATACGAAGCCCCAGGGCTCCGCGTTCCCGTACGACGAGACAAAGTTTCTCCAGCTCTCAAGCTTGGTCCTTTTCACCTCCCGACTGTATTCCCGCAAGGAGGAGCGGTATTCGAGTTGGAGAGCGAGGCGTCTGGGACCATCCTGTTCTCCTTGGAATGCCCTACGTTTCTGGTAAACCGATTTCTTCCTATTCGTCAATTCTAATGTCCACCACGGATTGGACTTTCTAAAGTGTCTCTTCCTAGGCATCGACTCGGTACAGGCGTCCGTGAGAACGCCCGTGAGAGCTTCCGCCATCCTTTCGACTTCCTCCGGTGACGTCAGCGGGAGTCCTTCCAACCTGTTTGCCGAAAGATCGGCCAGGATCTGAGCGAATCGTTCCCAGTCGGCTTTACTAGTATTGAACCGGCTGACGACGGCCCCCTCGTCATTTCCTGCGGCTTTCGGAACCCTCAGCGTAACGTCGAGAGCTTGATGATCGCTCGTTGTCCAGTTCTCCCTGACGTTCCAGTTCCCGACAAAACGGGACATGGAGGGAGAAACCATGGTCACATCGATGAACGACGAACCTCTTGCCGTCCAGTACGTGGGCGGCTGTTGGACATCATTGATAACATCGAAGCCAAACGCCCGTATCAGGTTTTCAAGCTGAACTCCCCGTTGGTCGGCCCTTTGAGGACCCCACAAGGGAGATTTGGCGTTGGCGTCGAGCGCCACTAATATTCTCTGCCCCCTCAGTGAACGAAGCACCGTCTCGAGATGCCTGAGGTGCCCCTCGATTTCATCTCTGCACTGAAAATAGTGAGAGACTACGTAGAACGAAAGGCCGGGTGTCAACACTTCCGCACATGCACAGTGGGCGGTGCTGAGCTGCGAGATGTATGTCATTTGAAATGACGGGTTGCAAACGGCCACCGCCGCCCAGGGTTTTTCCGAGCGCACGGCGGCAATCGGCATACCGATCCCTAGTCCGCAGAGGCTGTAGCTCTGGCCTTGCTTCCGGACGTGCGGTTCCTGCAAGAGCAAGATATCCAGATGCTTTCGGCCGACGAGCTCACGAACCTCACCTGAAACCACAGCCGACCTACGCATATTCAGCTGGAGTATCCTAACATCCGTGGTACGCGCGCGGTTGCCGCCCGGTGCGGCAACTTGAACGGGGTTGGGGGGATTCGCGGGTCTACCTGCATCGCGCTCGGCCGCGGCTGGCCGGTCTACTTGCCTAACTGCATTAAGGACCTGTCGGTCGCACCTATCCAAAACGACTCTGGCGGCACGAATGCTCGCCTCGTCACACCTCGCCAGAACAACCTGGACGGCACGAAGGCCGAAACCTGCACTCTGAGTCCTGGCGCTAGTCGCCCGAGCCACGCATGGAGTGCTTTGGCGAACAGTGGTAGGTGCCAACGGGGACGAAGAACTCGCACTGCTCGCCGCAGCAGACCGACGGGTCATCGGGCGCGCGGGCAGGCTCCCCATTCTCTCACTCTCACTCACACCATCGAACCTGTCGACTGTCTCCGCAAGGATGGCCCCGCTCCGGAGATCCGAACGGGGGCCTAGTTTACCTCCGGAATAATTTATCCTTGGGGAAACAGCCATTTTTGTAACTAGCGGCATTTAGGTGACGCCGGGGACCGCCAACCCCCAGCCGTTAAGCTGAAATGTCAAATGTTCATTTATTAGTGTACCTGTAACTTAAAGAAGCTAAATGGGTTAGTTGGGAGGGCCATCTCGGTTCCGTGCGCCGCAATGAACTCTCGATCAAAGCAGCGCCGGGCCCAAGTGGAAGCAAAGGGAGCTGAAACTTAAATAAAATAGCTGAAAGAAATATGATTAGTGATTAGTAGGGAGGGGAGCTCCCCGGTTCCGTGTACCGCAACGACCCGAAGATCGCCGCAGCACCGGGCCCGGATGGAGCGAGGAGGAGGAGAGGGTGTGGGACGAGAGAGAGAAGACGCTCGACAGCCGCGCGGGAACCAGGCACCGCGCCCAAGATACCGAGAGGGCTCCCAGCCGGCTTGTCAGCCACCATTTGGCTCCGCACTAATTTCGTCATCTGGGTGCGCATCAGCATTTCGCATTATTCGCACACCCATCCGTTCCTGGCGATTCGGCACCTTGTGTCGGAACGACTGCGCGGCATGGGAGTTCCAACCGATTCGTGGCGGGCGACCAGCGCCCGGCCGAAGCCGAGGCGCTCCTCCCTCTCACGGGGGGGGGGGAGCGATGCTGCCAAGGGCAATGACGAGAGCTGACGCTTCGGACGACACCGGCAAGAACTGCTCGGCATCGCCTCACGAAAGCCGCTCCCGTCACCGAGCAGAGTCACACGAGTTGACTCACTGTCTCTGACATCGCGACCGGCTGTTAACGCAGTTCAAAGCCGGTCTTACGGGGCTGACCTGTAACCATAGGGAAGAAAGAAAGAAGATTAGTGTACCTGGAACTTAGTAAAATAGCTGAAAGAAAATATGATTAGTAGTTAGTAAGGAGGGGAGCTCCCCGGTTCCGTGTACCGCAGCAGCCCGAAGGTCGCCACGGCACCGGGCCCGGATGGAGTAAGGAAGGGGGAAAGGGTGAGGAGCGAGAGTAGGAAGACACCCGGCCGCCGTGCGGAACACCAGGCACCGCGCCCAAGATACCGGGAGGGCTCCCAGCCCGCTCGTCAGCCACTATGTGGCTCCGCGCTAATTTCGTCATGTGGGCGCGCATCTGCATTTCGCATGATTTGCACACCCATCCGTTACGGGCGATTCGGCACCTTGTGTCGGATTGACTGCGCGGCCTGGAAGCTCCAGCCGATTCGTGGCGGGCGACCGGCGCCCGAGGGCAGCCGAGGCGCTCCCCTCTCTCGCGTGGGTGCGATGTTGCCTCAAGCAATAGCAGGGGCTGACGCTTCGGGCGATGCTGGCAAGAACTGCCCGGCACCGCCTCACGAAAGCCGCCCCCACCACCGAGCAGAGTCACCGGGGTGACTCACTATCTCGGCATCGCGACAGGCTGTTATCGCCGTTCAAAGCCTGTCTTCCGGGCCTGCTCAGCGCAGGGACACCGGCGGTAGCTCGTTCGAAAATACGGCGAGCCCGCGAGAGCGCCCGGATTTAGTGCACTCTTAGTCTGGACACTCACCTAGGACCAATCCGGCATGGTAAAACCTGCCAGGGGCCGAAACCCCCGCCGGCATAGCTCCAAGGGTCATCGTGCCACGCAAGCCCCCCCGCCACATCAAGGCGGTGCACCGCGGAGGGGCGGTCAGGTGTTGGCAGCCATATTGTCGGCGGCCATGTTGTCGGCTAGTGGGCGACGTATAATTTAATGCGGTCTACGTGTACCCGCATTGTACGTCGTCCGCGGTTGATAATATAGTTCACGGCCGACTCTTTGCTCTTTATTGTGTAGGGCCCCGTCCACTTGGGGGTCAGCTTGGCTGATCTGCCTCGTCGCACCGTGGGATCGTGCAGGAGGACTTTGTCGCCAACGCGGTACTCTGGGTTACCGGCGGCTTTGTCCCTGCACTCTTTTGATTTTTCTTTTCCCGTAATTAATTGTTCTTTTGCGACTTGCCAAGTCGCTCGCAGCCGTTCCCTTAATTCAGCGACGTAATCGTCGTACGTATAGGTTGTACGCGGGGGCTGCTTTAGGGCTGTCGGTAAATCCGCTCGTTTACCAAAAACGAGTTCGTAGGGAGAATATTTGGTCGCGGTGTGGGGGGTGGTGTTGTATGTAAACATAGCGTACGGTAGCCACTCATCCCAATCCGCTTGATCTTCCTGTATGAAATTTTTTAAATATTCGGCTAATGTACGGTGAGACCTTTCAAGGGCTCCGTTTGATTGTGGATGATATGCCGTCGTTTGTATCTTTTTAATTTGCAGGAGTTTACACATTTCTTTAAACAGGTCGCTGAGGAAATTTGTCCCTTGATCCGATAAAATTGTTCGCGGGGTCCCGAATTTACAAATGATTTCGGTAATTAGACCCTTTGCGACTTCCTTTGCCTCCTGATTTTTCAAAGGTACGGCGGCGCTGTATTTTGTAAGCGCGTCCTGGAAAGTTAGGATATATTTATTTCCTCTCTCTGTTTCGGGTAAAGGTCCTACAATATCTACCGCACATTTTTCAAACGCTTGATCAGGGGTGTCGGTAATTACCATGGGTGCATCTTTTGTTCGCGTTAATTTATTTCGCTGACACTTATCGCATGCAGATACGTAGTCTTGGATCTCTTTTACCATTCCAGGCCACGTGTATTTCTCTCTTATTCTTTCTGTCATTCTTTTTATGCCTGGGTGTCCGCCGAGTGGAGTGTCGTGGTATTCTTTTAATATTATTTTTCTTTCCATCTCGCTCGGGCACGCTCGCTCGTGGCTGGAGTCAGATGACTCGTCTTCGCTCTCGCTCTCTCCTTCGTCTGCCTCCGGAGATGCATTTTCTGCTGACAGCTGTTTCTTCGCTTTGTTTTCGCTCTGTCCTTCTTTGCAATCGCTCTGTTCTTTCGTGACGTCTTGGGGGGCGGAGCCTGTAGCGCATGATGGCCGCCGTTCCGCGACCTTGCGCGGCCTTCCCCGTCCTCGCTTCTCGGTCGAGTCGCGTTGCTCGGCGTGAGTCAGCATTATTTGATAGATTCTGCTGAGTGCATCCGCATTTGTATTCCTTTTTCCAGCTTTATACTGGATTTCGTACGTGTATTCCTCCAGTTTGATTCTCCATCGCATTAGCCTTGAACCTGGGTCTTTTACGTTAAAAAGCCAGGTGAGAGGTTTGTGATCGGTGACGATAATGAATTTCGTACCGTAAATATATGGGCGAAATTGTATGACTGCCCAAACGATGGCTAACATTTCCCTTTCCGTGGTGGAATAATTTCTTTCCGCCTTATTTAGGGTTCGGCTGGCATAACAAATAGGCAAATCCTCTCCTATTTTTCCTTGCGATAAAATTGCTCCGATTGCTTTATCCGAAGCGTCCGTGGTAATTATGAACGGCTTCGTGAAGTCTGGATATTGGAGAATCGGTGCTGTGCTCAGCGTTTCTTGGAGTTGTTCGAATGCTTGTTGTGCGCTCTCTGTCCACTCGAATTTTTTCTCCTTTTTTATGAGTTCTGTGAGTGGTTTGGCGAGTTTTGAGAAATCCTGTATGAATTTTCGGTAATACCCTGCAAGACCCAAAAAGGATTGTACTTCCTTGACGTTTTTTGGGATAGGAAATGATTTTACAGCTTTTATTTTTTCAGGATCGGGTTTCACTCCCACTTCGGTGATGACGTGACCCAAATATTGTGTTTCTTTTCGCAGGAAATGGCATTTTTTCGGCTGAACTTTTAGGTTGGCTTCTCGTAGCCGGTCGAATACTTCTCGTAGTCGATCGTTGTGTTCTTCGAAGGATGATCCGTGGATAACGATGTCGTCGAGGTAGACGTAGCATTTTAATCCTTGTAGTCCGGCCAGGACCGCGTCCATCAGTCGTTGGAACGTCGGTGGGGCATTTTTGAGTCCGAAAGGCATGCGGTTGTATTCGTAGTGTCCCATGGGTGTCGAGAAGGCTGTTTTTTGTTTATCCTCCTCGGCCATCTGAATTTGGTGAAAACCAGAGGCGAGGTCGAGCGTGGTGAAATATTTTGCCCGACCCAATTGGTCTAAAATTTCGGAAATGTTGGGGAGGGGGTATGAATCTCCCTCTGTTACTTCGTTTAATTTCCGAAAATCCACTACGACCCGTTTGCGAATGTTGCCTTCGGCGTCGGCCTTTTTTGGAACGACCAGTAACGGCGCATTCCAGGGACTTTTGCTCGGACGTATGATTCCGTCTTTGAGCATTTCTTTTGCTTGCCTCATCACTTCTGCCTTGTGCGTTTCTGGCAACCGATATGGCCGTATATTTACCGGCACGGTGCCTTCCCGTGTGTGTATACGGTGTTTCACAAGATCCGTTGTTCCTAGTATTTCTCCCTCGAGATGAAATACGTCGGAATATTCGCTGCTAAATTCCCTTAGGAATTTTTCTTCCTCCGGATTGAGATGTGCTTGATTTCCCAATTCTTTCCAGAGTTTTTCCTGTCTTTCCTGTCTGCTTAATGCGTTGATTTCAGGAGTTTTTTCTTCCGGTTTGGTTTCCGGTGTGGACTCGTTTGGGAACTCTTCGATTTCCACTGTGGGCCGGTTTATTTCGACCTCTTTTTCCAGGGAGTTCCTCAGGACAATAGGGCATGCGAGTCCTGTTGTGACGGTATTTCCGCCCATAGTGATGCCTGGAGCTATTTTCGTGGCAATTACGCAACCTACTCTTGATTGCTTGTTTTTAGCGTAGTGCACGCTTTCGGAACGGGGTGGTAATTTCAGTTTCCCGTCTCCGTAGATTAGTGGTTCGGTGTGCCCGTACATCTTGATTGAACGGCCACCTAAAATGTCCACGTTGTGCTTCCTGATGAAATCCATTCCTAGGATTCCGTCGGTGCCGATTCCGATCGAGTCGTCGATGACAAAAAATCCATGGCGGATATTTACTGCTGGTGTTTCCAACACCAGGTCTACTTTGCATATGGCGTAGAATTTGTTTCCCCCGACCCCTTTCAGCTCAATTGTCTCGTTGTACGCCTTGGTGTCCGGGTGGATGGCACTTTTTTTTATTAAACAACACTGTGCCCCTGTATCTCCTTTGAGGGTGAGCACCTTCTCCCTAGCCTGGAGTGATGCGATGTAGAAATCGCTCGCCGAATCCTCTGGATTTATGGCTAGAATTTGGATACCTGCGTGGGTTACGTTCGACCCATTAATTTTGAGCTGACCTGTAGCTCGTTGCTCGGCAATGGTGCTGACGGTGAATTCTTGGCCGGCCTCGATGGAGCTGACCGTGAATGACCCAACTGTTGGTTTCTGGTCGTTCGACGTTTCACCTGTCGCGTTGCGGGAACCGTTGTTGCTTCCGTTGTTGCTTCCGTTGTTGTTTCGGTTGTAGTTACGGTTGTTGTTGTATCGGTTGTTGCTGTTACGGTTGTTGTTGTTGTTTCCGGCTCGTCCGTGGAAATTTCCACGATTTCTTCCGGAATTCCCTTGCTGAGAATTGTTTTGGCTTTGTCCAGAACCGTTTTGGCTCTGATTTCGTTGCCTAAGCCTATTGCGACAATCTTTCCAGTGGTGTCCCGGTTTTTTGCAATAGGTGCAGGTTATTACTCCTATGTTACCTGTGGGAACGGGTAAATTGTTTCGTCCGTTCGACGGGTGCGAGCTTCGGCAGTCTTTGGCCGAATGCCCGGGTTTTTTGCACCTTTGGCAAAATTCTTGACGCCTCTCGGGGTGCGTCTGTTTTGATACAGATTCGTAGCCTTTTAAGACCGTTTCTTCATTCTGGGCCCCTTTTATTGCCGCGGTTAAATCTGGGTACCCTTTAGCTTTGACGAGAATTTGATACTCTTTTTTGAGTCCTCGTTCGAAATTGGATAACGCTAGTTTTCTTACGTAACGTTCTACCGCGAGTTTTTCCACTGGTGAAGATTCGGATTCTATACTTGCTTCTACTAGTTCCATTGTAAGAATTTGCAATCTTTTTCCAAAATCGGCTATGCTTTCATTGTGATTTTGTCTGCACGTGTGCATCTCTACTTGTAGAGCTTCTACGGTTCGTTTTGTCCCATATCGTTCCGTTAAGTGTTGTTGGAATTGTTTGAATGTTTCTATTTTTTTATAACGGACGTCTTCCCGTGCGTCGTCTGTCAGTTTTGTCGCAAGTACGAGTTTTAAAAGGATTGGTCTGTCACATTCGTCTACTAAACTATGAGCTATTTCGTACGCGTCAAGTAAACTTTTTGCGCGTCTAGGATTTTCTCCGTCGAAAACGGGAATTAAAGCTCGTGCCTCGTTTAAAGGCATGCCTCTTAATCTCCTTGGGGGAGAGGGCCCGTTAGCGGGATCGTTATTTGAGGCACCAGCACCACCTGCGGGTGGGTCGATTTCGAGTACAGATTGGTCCGGCATAGTGACGTTATGTGGGATAATAGACAGAGACAGGTCTGGCAAATTGGTTTGGTTGAAACTTTCGGTTTCTTCCGCGTCTCGAAAGGATTCTTCGGAATCAAGAGACTGGTTTAGGGTGTCTGTGCTTTGACTGCGCTTGATATTTTTGACTGACGGGGAATATTCTATTTTTGGGGGACGCGTAAAAGTAAGATTACGATTGAAAAACGAGTCTAGGGATCGAGATATTGTACGTACGCCTGGTAGTCTTAGACGATTTACGAGCTCGTCGTTGGACATGCGTAGGTGCTTGGTTCGCTATTTTCGCGACTGGTTTTGGCGGGTTACAAATGAAATTGTTCCGTCACTTACAGTAAGATGGTCTGGTAGATCTGCATGCTGCTGCTGTTGTTGCTGCTGGTTGATCCGCTAGCTGGCTTCCCCTCGAATTTGGTGAATCTGCTTGGCTGATTGGTCCGCTCTTTGGGTTGACGGTTGTCGTTCTCCGGGTGTCGATTTTTGAACAGCTTTGGGCGCCCGTTGTCCTTGTCGACTTTTTCCGGATACTTGGCTGATGTCGTCCTTCTTTTGGCGTTGTGTGAAACTTCCTTTTCACCTCAGAGTTGTAGTCGAGTTCTTGAGTTGTGGCAATCCCACCGCTGCCACCAATGTTGTGCCCGTGCAAACCGTCACGTGGGGGCGAGTTCGCTTGGGACCGGTTTATTCGGGATATTGCCAAGATTGAGTTAAACTCCAACTCAATACTTTCAGTTTTAACTACTAAGGTTTATTGTGGATAAGTTCGTTACAATTGAGTGTTAAATGCCTCAAGACCAATCGGTGTAATTAATGATTTGATAATTCGGTATCTGATCGCAGAGTGCCTGATTTGGGCGTTGCGTTCCCTTTTTATGAACTAGGGGTTTTCGAATGATTTGTGGAGGTGGTATTGATTGGAGGTGGTAATTAATGGTGGTGGGCAGTCGATCGTCCGACGCCTTGGGGTTATTGTACAGGTGCATCGCGACGGTCGAGTGCTGAGTTTAATTGTCAGCGTTTTTGGTTTGGCCTCGAAGTTGGAGCAAAGTCCACGAGACTTGCTGAGGGATGCGTTTTTGAACGGCACGTGCACGACTTCCTGTCGCTGATTATAATATGATAGTTTTATGGAATTGGTTGCTATGCGGGCGCAACACAAGCTTCAATTTCATTTTTTAGAAATTTTTCTACGATTTTTTTTTTCAAAGATATTTCGTTTTTTCAAAAAAAATCGATGATTGGGAAATTGCTTTGTAGTACGAAAACGATGAGGTTTACATTAAAACCTTAAGACGCTAAAAAGTTCTATTAGATTATGTTGAGTTGACCAGAATTTTTTCGGATTTTTCTTTTGAAATTTTTTTCTCATCTATTTGAGATCGCAGCTCGATTGATCGGGAAGACCGGATTGCATTGATCTTAAGCTTTGGAAGTAACACGGGGCCTCTGGGAACGCTTTTTATTAATTTTGGATTTTGTGTCTCTCGAAAGCTATTCATCGCATCTTCGACCATTGATTTGGCTATTTTAAATCGCTTCGTGATGTAGCAATTTTTGAACCCTTGATTGCGAAGTGTAAGGATTGATGCCAGGATTGATGCACGCTTCGATGCACGCTTTTCAACACAGTCGCGAGTCCTATGCGTTGTTGTTTCTCGTTTACGTTTTCGCGAGATTCGCTTTGTCGTAGAGGTGAGCGATCTGTTATTTTTTTTTGCCTAGTCTGCCTCAAAAACAAAAAAAAAAGTGGGAAAAATGTTCACACACTCTTTACTTACGACGACAGACAAATATCCAAAATCTCTTTCGATTGAGTACTTCTTTGGAAAGCTTTCGAAAAAATGTCCGCGTTGTGTTGAGCGATTATTAAATTATCCGTTGATAAACTGTAATTTTTGAGTTTATTGGAGTTTATTTTATTTCATTTTGGAAGAAGAAAATGGATCAGCGACTTAATTCAAGTGTCAAAAAGCGTGCATCAATCCTTGCACTTCGCAATTAAGGGTTTAAAATTTGCTACATCGCGAAGCGATTGAAAATAGCCAAATCAATGGTGGAAGATGCGATGAATAGCTTTTGAGAGACACAGAATCCAAAATTGATAAAAAGCGTTCCCGGAGGCCCTGTGTTACTTCTAAAGCTTAAGATCAATGCGATCCGGTCTTCCCGATCAATCCAGCTGCGATCTCAAATAGATGAGAAAAAAATTTGAGGAGAAAAATCTGAAAAAATTCTGGTCAACTCAACATAATCTAATAGAACTTTTTAGCGTCTTGAGGTTTTAATGTAAACGTCATCGTTTTCGTACTACGGAGCAATTTCCCAATCATCGATTTTTTCTGAAAAAACGAAATATCTTTGAAAAAAAAAATCGTAGAAAAATTTCTAAAAAATGAAATTGAAGCTTGGACTTCTACCTTTATGATTTCATCCGTAGAAATGCCTAAAAAACATTTTTACTCTAAACGGGGTCCACTCTAAACAGTGATAAAAAACGACAAAAAATTGTCGTTTTCAAAACTGAGTGCTGAGTGTAAAAAGAATTGGACACATTTTTTGAAAAAACCAAACTGAAGGTGGAACCTTCCTCTTCAAAATGGCGTTGGTTAAATTGGCTTAGCCCAACTACCGGCGAAATGGCACGAAAAACCGTCTCGGCACTCTTTTAAATTTTTGTCCGGAAACTTTTCGCCGGTAGTGTATATCCAGATACGCGGCAGCGTTTTGAGTAGCTAGTATTTTTCTCAGGACAAATGTACGTGGAAAAATACTCTTGAAAAGTGAAAAAAGAACGCCATCTTTAAAAGATCGCAACCTCAGTAGAAAAATGATGACACAATTTTCTTCATGTTTTTCAAATTTTCTCCATATAAATAAAAAACAATTTTGATTTACAAAATTTATTGCATTTTTTCTTCCCTACGAACGAACTTTTGACCTTCATTAAAATCTTCTCGAAAATTCTTAAGCTCAATTGACAAAAAGACACGAAATCATTGCAACACAGCCAAGAATTAAAAAAATAATGAATGGCTACATTTCACAGGGAAACGTGTGCACCCTCAATACATTTTGGGTATTTAAGGGTCTGCAAAAGCTCTGCAAAAAAAATGCAAAAAATTGGCGTGCATGGGTAACTAAAAAAGCCCGGGAAGATAAAGAATCAATTTAAGGGAGAGGCGGACAAACCTGAACAACTGCCTAAAACAGAATTTCCATTTGTTTTTCATCTAAAAAATCGAAATCTTGTTCATTCAAATCTCGTCAAGATAAGAAAATATTTATCAGATTGCATGAAATGAAATTTTTTAAAAGTTTCGTTTCACCTGGCTCTCCAGACTTTCAAAAATGATTATTAATTACGCAAAGAGGAAAGATTTTTGGTTAATATGGAAATAGGAAATATCATCGTGGAAAGAGAACAGAATAAACAGCGAACATTTGGAATAATATGGAATTATCATCGCGGAAAGAGAACAGAAAAAACAACCAACATTTAGAATTTCGAAGGATGGTCCATTTTCCATTACATGACGTTATAATGCTACCTTGCGCGTGCATGCGGAAACTTCTAATAAGAACAATGACACAGCCCTTCGCCGAACTTTTTTAGTTAACCATGCACGCCAATTTTTTGCATTTTTTTTGCAGAGCTTTTGCAGACCCTTAAATACCCAAAATGTATTGAGGGTGCACACGTTTCCCTGTGAAATGTAGCCATTCATTATTTTTTTAATTCTTGGCTGTGTTGCAATGATTTCGTGTCTTTTTGTCAATTGAGCTTAAGAATTTTCGAGAAGATTTTAATGAAGGTCAAAAGTTCGTTCGTAGGGAAGAAAAAATGCAATAAATTTTGTAAATCAAAATTGGTTTTTATTTATATGGAGAAAATTTGAAAAACATTAAGAAATCTGTGTCATCATTTTTCTACTGAGGTTGCGATCTTTTAAAGTTGGCGTTCTTTTTTCACTTTTCAAGAGTATTTTTCCACGGATTTCTCTTCTTTTTGGAAAGGCGAATATTTATCAACAATTTAATGATGGAGGAATTTTTATTCAAAGTAGTTTAAAGAAAATTGTGTCATCATTCGTCTACTGAGGTTGCGATCTTTTAAAGTTGGCGTTCTTTTTTTTACTTTTTAAGAGTATTTTTCCACGGATTTCATTTCTTTTTGAAAAGCGGGATATTCATCAACATTTTTTTTGTAATTATGGAGGCATATTGATTCTGGATGGCCGTTCTTGAAATAAAATGAATCTCTTTAAAAACTTCTGTCGACACCCCTGGTAAATCTCTTTAAATATCTCGACAAGGGTTATGATCAAACACTTAAAAACCTCTCGTCGAGACTCTTGTTCAATCCCTTAAGGAAACCTCGAAAAGACTCGTGGTCAATCTCTGAATGAAACCTCAGTGAGGCCCTTCGTCAATCCCTTAAAAAATCCCGTCTACTCTTGGACAATCTGTTAAAAAAACCTCGCCGAAACTCTTAGTCGACTCCTTAAAAAATGCCATCCAGACTCATGACCAAATCCCTTAAAAAAGTCTCGGCACGATTCTTGGTTAATCTGTTGAAACAAGTCTCGATGAGAATCTGGATGAATCTCTTGAAAAAATCGCGGCGATATTCTTTATGAATCCCATAAAAAGAGCCTCCGTAACGCTCCCACTTAATCCCTTAGAAAACTTCCGTCAACACCGCTTCCGTCAATCCCTTCAAAATATATCGACGAGGGTCATGATCAACCCTTTAACTTGACCAATCCCTTAAAAAAGTCCCGGCGAGATTCGCGGTTAATCCCTTAAAAACTCTCATTAAGATCCTTGGTTAACCCTTTAAAAATTGCCGTCCAGACTCTTCGTCAATCCGTCAAAAAAGTCCCGGCGAGATTTTACCCTTCTCGCTCGCGCCCTTTCTCTTTTCGTTCTCACGTTTTTTTCATCGTTTCATCGCATTTTTGGCTAATTTTTTGACTCCGAGCAAAATTGCCCCAGGTGCACGTAATCTTGCTTTAAAAAACGGTAAGAGTGAGCCCAAATTGGACCCTTTTCCTTAAATTTTACCAGAGACATGAAATTTCAAAATTTGGGGTAATTTATGACCCCACGTTGACGGAATCGGTTGAATAAAATGAGACTACCATTCTAATGTCAAAAAACTTGCGTCGAGACCCGTGATCAACCGCTCAAAAAATCCTGTCTAGACAATTGGCCAATCCCTTAAAAAAGTGCCGGCAAGATTATTGCTTTATCCCTTAAAAACTCTCATTAAGATCCTTGGTCAACCCTTATAAAAAAATCCCGTCAAAACTCTTCGTTAATCCCTCAAACAATCTCGATGGGACTCCGAGTTTATCTCTTAAGAAACGTTCGTCGAGACCGTCACTGGACAACCCCTTAAACAATCTCGTACAGACTCATCGCCAATCCCTCAAAAAATTCTCTGCGAAAACGAAAAGAATGAGTCCAAGTTGGACCCTTTTCATTAAGTCATACGAAAGACATGAATTTTTCGAATTGGGGTCATTTATGACCCCACGTTACCGGAATAGGTTGAATCAAATAAGGCTACCGTTCCAAGGTCAAAAAACTTGCGTCGAGACCCCCGGTCAACCCCTCAAAAAATCCCGTCCAGACAATTAGTCAATCCCTTAAAAAAGTCCCGGCAAGATTATTGCTTTATCCCTTAAAAACTCTCATAAAGATTGGTGGTCAACCCTTTTTAAAAAATCCCGTCAAGACTCTTCGTTAATCCCTCGAAAAAATCTCGATGGGACTCTGAGTTTATCCCTTAAAAAAGGTCCATCGAAACCACTGGTCAACCCCGTAAAAAATCCCGGCCAGACTCTCCGTCAATCCTTCAAAAATTCAAAAAAGTCCCAGCGAGATTTCTCCCTTCTCTCTCGCGCCCTTTCACCCTTCGTTCTCCCTTTTTTTAAATCGTTTCATCGTATTTTTGACTAGTTTTTTGACTCCCAGCAAGATTTCCCCAAGTTCACGTGATTCTGCATTCAAAAACGAAAAAAATGAGCCCAAGTTGGACCCTTTTTGTTGAATATTACCAGAGATAATCGCGCGTTCAGCGGGTGACATCACGGGCTGAAATGTCCACCATGACTCGACAAAACAGAAAAGTTGCTGGAATTCGCGGTCAAAATTTTACATGTGTAATTTCTTTGAATTGACTGAACCGATTTTCTTCAGCCAAGGATCATTTCAAAGATAAAAAATCGTAGAAAATTCACATCTAATACGAAATTTTTCTGTCAACCCGTTTTCCCGTTAAAACGATTCAAAGTTTGTGTGACGTCATAAAATGCCTATTTTCGAGTATATAAGAGTCCGGCCGGCTCGCGCGCTACGCTTTTCTTTTAAACTTGGCGTCGAGCCGCTGCCGCGTCTCTTGATGAGGGGGGAATGAAGAGAATTGACCAACATTTTAAATTATGATTTCTCAACCAAATGCTTTATTTGTGTTACAATATTTTCGATGACTTTTTTATTTTTTGTTACTCGAGGGCAACCAGAAATATCTGATGCCAGGAGAATTTTTATGGCTTCTTCACCACCTTCGGAAAATGATTTTTTCAAGTGCTCGATTGAGATTCCAGCTTTAGCCATTTTTGCCTTCATTCCTGCTGAAATGCCTTCGGTAATGCACTCAAAACTATTTTTATTTGATTTAATTTTTGCTGTTTGCGCCTCATCAAAAAAAATTGCTTCCATCGTTTTAGTTTGCGCTCGTAGTTCTTCGTCAGTGATGCCTGAAACTCGGATGATTTCCTCTAACATTCTCACGTCGAAAGCTCCATTATGGGATCCAGCAGAAGCAGATTCTCCTATTAAATTTTCAGCTAAAGTCGATAAGCGGAATGAGTGCTTCGATTTGACTCTTTCCGGAAGCTTTTTTTTCAATGCCGGCAGGCTATCACAAAAACCATAGATGATTTTTTGAAACTCTGACAGAAGCCCGAGACTTCGTACTTCTTTAAGAAGCTTCGGTGTATCAAATCTATGGCCATTATGAGCTACGAGTATAGCTGGACCTGGCTTCAAATAGTTTAAAAATCGCAGCATCGCAACTCTCCGTGGTACAGTGGCTAATTGCTGCCCATGTAAATGTAATTCACCACCTTCGATGGTCAGTCCTGAAACAATCAAAGTTTTTGTTAAATATGAGTACATTCCAATACTAGCTCCGACTAATAACATTGACGAAGAAGTCATACCAGTAATGATAGATGCTGCTCGAGAAATGTTATGACTTGGAAGAATATATTCGTTGAATTCGTCGGAGCCGTACTTTGCCGATATTTGGATGATTTCAGACGAATTGTTGAGGCCTGTTGTTTCGAGATCAAAATAGACAAAGATGGTTCCATCGGGGATTATTCGGTTTCGAAAAGATACGCTGTCGTCAACGTCAACGACTGTGCTCAACCCGCATCCCGATGAATACGTGATCCCTTCTCTATTTTCAGCGTTGTTATTACTCCTATTTCGAGCCTGGAATAGTTGTCGTCGTCTTCTTTTGGCCGGAATTGTCTTCGAAAATTCACTCTGGGCTTTTCGCTTCTCGTCTTTTTTTTCGAAATTCTTCGGTATTCTTCCCCGGAGAGATGTCAAGTTTCTCATGGACATTCACGACGTAGCTAGTTCCATAATTTTTCTGGCAAACAGCAGCAGCAACACGAAAATCATTCGAGTCAGATCCTCCGTTGTTCAGTGTCTGCAAGGTTTTGCGCCCGGGCCATTGCGATTTCAAATAGCGCGCTCGACCGACTCGCGTCAACAGCGATGCCAAATCTCCGCGAGCGAGGAGGCGAGCGTGCAATATACAAAAAGTCAGTCTGACGCGGTCGCCCGTCGAGCGATAACGGACTAAGGCGAGCGGGCCCGAGGCCCTCTCATATACGATTCTCCCAAAAACGGGAAAAAAACGATAACAAAAAAGCGGATCGGGTGAACGGTCGCGTGGCACTAGATTCTCCGGACGCGGGTGAACGGCCATGCGATCCTCGATTCTCCGATCATATCATTCAAACGAAACAATAAATCGCAATGGCGCGGACCAAACCGAGCTCATAATCAAACGAAAAAATCACACTCAAACTAATCGTCGTGGGTTTTTATGCCGCAAGGCTTTTCCCACAAGAGCCAATAAAAAACGAAAAATTTGATGGCTCAAACGCGACTACAATTTATTTCAAACAAAAAAAACCTCAACCTTCATCCTTTAAACGAAATTACAAAAAAATCAAGGAATCGAAAAATCACGAGGCGACTTTAAAAAACAAAGGAGCTTCGACTATACATCCGTAATGGTGAGGTTTTGGAGCTTTGCTAGCGACAGTTGTATGGAATGCTTCGTTTGCCTGAGTGGAACCACACGGTGCAAGTTTTTCGGCGTTTGCCGCGAATTTGTTGAAAATCATTGTCAGGGATATTTTCATTTGCGGATCCGACAGACCTTTTCCTCCCGGCAATAGCTTGTGCTTGAAGTTGGCCGGATTATCTTCGTACTTGCACCACGTTCTACTACAGCTGCCGTGGTCGTCGAAAGCATGCGGAACGATCGTAAGAAGACCAGCCCTCACCGCCTCAACGTTACCCTTATTTTTCTTCAATACGCAATCGAAACAATATTTCATATACGCGATGACTTGGCTTGGAATTCGTATACTCCCCATATCTTTGGAGAGCGTGCAGGTCGCATGATTTGTATCCGACTCCTTTTCAATGCGATGTTCTGCTTCACGTCGTACGTTGGCAATAGTAGAGCAATCGTCGTCCCCAATAATTGTACTGATTTGGACATTCTCCTCCTTTAACATTGGATTATCAGTAACAATTTCGACTGCCATTTTTTGCTCCATTGATTTAGAACTGCCCGTGTGATTTACTCTGCAATCGTGATCATCCCGATTATGGCCTCTTTGACAAAGTACGCAGCGTTTATTTCGTGTTACGTATCCCACAACCTTGCCGCTCAAAGATCCTATTGCAACGCCATGTCCTGTAACAATCGAAAGGCACTATAGAATCAAATCTACTTAATTTTGCAGTCCTACTTACGGAACCTCGATATGTCACGTCTAAAATCACCTGTAAGACTATTGTAAGAGCGGCCGGATCCTTGTTTTTGCCAACCGGCATCAAACGAAACCTTAATCTTTGTAGGAGAATCTGGAATTTCTCCCAGGTCAAACTGTTCTTCATCATGCTCTTTCGCATTGTGCGAACTGTGGGGAAAAGACTTCGAGTGTAGGGAATAAGCAGAAAATTAATTTTCAAAAGCGAGACAGTATTAAACCTGTAAATAAAGCCACATGCGCAATTCACACGTTCAAAAACAAACAACAAGCATTTATGAATTTCAGTAGTACCGATGACCCACAATAATTAGTGTTTATAGAATAATATGCAATGTTTAAAGCGTGATTAAGTAAGGGAAAGAGAAATATGTTGTCACAGCGAGCCGGTTTTTCTGCTGAAAAAATTACAGTAAAAAAATATCCATTCTGAACAAGCAAGAGGAACCACGTCTATTCCAAGGTATAGAGTTACTGCAAAATACAGATCCGTGCGGAAAATAAAAACTGAAACAGAAAAATTGAACACTCTTTCTTCCTTTGTATTACTTATTGTTTTTGGGCGCATTGTTAGTCTTTCCGGTCGTCACGGGTCAGCAACCTAAAAATATAGAAAGCCAATTAATGATAACAGTAAAAAAAAACGTTGATTAACATATGCGTAGAATAAATCGTGTAATTTTCTCAAAGGCATGAATGGCGATATGAAAAGGATATTTGAAGGCTCGACACTTTCTTTAAATTAATTCGAGAAACATTTCATTTATGTACAGTAATAAAGGGAGGCCAACAATCTTATCACGTTCCAAGCAATCAGTATTATCTTACCGTTGTGTCGAGGATAATTTCTTTTCCTGTCGTAAGGCCATTCTGCAGCTTTCCTTTGCAGTCTCGTCAATCACTTTTCCCACGTAGCGCTCATGACGTTTTAACGTATTGTCGTCAACGTGTGGTATATTCAATTTTGACAAAATAGTATTCAGGTGAGTTGCACCGATACCACCATCCAGTATTCCTGAAAAAAAGTTTTCTCAAATATTCCAAATCCACGAATACGTTCATTTCATCACCGGTGTAAGTCCAATGTGAATTTGAGGTTAAGAACTTACCGATAGCAGATTTCACGTTTATAACGTATCATCTCGCACCGGAACCCGTTTCAGAAGTCCATTTTGATGTGTGCACTTTTCGCAGAATCAAACACACATGGCATCGTATTGTAAAAATACTTGCGAGTCCGATTCTTGCTTCATCAACCACGTACCGAAATGACAGCGGTACATTGCAGTCACGAAACCACATTTCGCGAGCTAATAAGATTATTTCAACTATACGTCGTCCATCCGGAAGATCATCCGCGAACTCTTCTTCTTGCACTTTTCTCCGTTTACAGGCAGCAGCTAAATTTTCTTTCCACTTTAGTTTTTTTTCTGTCGAAAATCGCCCTTGTTTATCTCGCACTCGTATTTCGTGCTCCGCCATTTTTTCAATGTGGAGCGATCGTGACTACGCTAGTCGTGGACTGCTAAACTACGTTACCAATGTACGAATATTACGACGTTGCCAAATTGCGCAGCCACTTCAGACGCATTTGTTAGAAGCATTATTTTCGGTGATTTTGACAGTTGGTATTAGCAATAACGGGAATTCTTTATTAATTATTCTTCCGATATATAACTAAAAACTTAACATTATGATATTTTTCTGAAGACATTAATGTCTCAGGAACTCGTACATATAGGATTTGCATTTTTTAAAGATTCATGGATTTTTTTTTTTCACGGACCGTGCTTTGACTCCACTGGAGTGCAGTAGTTACCTTAATAATATTACCGGCGCGAGGTCTCTGTCGCCGCCATGACGGTCAGCTTCATCACGAAGCACCAGTAATATGACTATATATTGACGTTCCCACGGTCTTACATACAGGTCTGGAAACTGATAGGGTGGGGAGTGACTCAGATAGTGAGGCAAAACCGTGGTTCTCGTCTTCGCCATCTGCAGCGCTGCCTTCCCGGGGTGAGCCAATCATAAATCAGATCCGAACAGCTGATTTTTCAGAATCAACAATCCTGAATAACGGTCAACAATGAAGAACGATACGAATAAAAAATTAATGAGACGTTTTCTAGTCATTCCATGACGGGCGTGATAATTATTTTGATGTTAATGAAATCCCCAAATATTCAAGTCGATGGAATCTATAAACAGCAAGAGATGGCTCACAACTTTTGAGACAGTTTAAGCTTTTCAAATACGATCTGAGTGCTAGCGTCGTGGTAGAGATCCTGCCTACTATGTGGGAGATGCGGGTTCAAATACCTGATTGAACTTTTTTTTTCCAATTTCGCTAATTCGTTTTTTTTATTAGCTGTTTTTTTTCTCATAAATTTTTTGGTGTAAATAATATTCTTTTGTTGAGATTAACCTTTCTGATAGCTGTACAACTATATTGTTATTTTCTATTAGTTTATTGTGACAATAATGACCTGCAAATTAATAAAATATAGGAGGATAGAAAAAAGAAAAAAAACAGACTGTATACGATTGGAAGGCATTGTTTTTATTGTTTCGTAAGTTTGGCGAGTTTATTTTTGACAACAAATCGTTTCTGCTGTTGCTGGTTCTGTTGATACGCAAATTGACGCATTCTCATGCGAATATAATAAAATATTGCGTAAGATAATATTTCGGAAGCATGCTGTACTCAGGGAAAAGCGAAATTGTATGTTTGTAACACTTCCTCCACCGTTAAATCAAAAACATGTTTTTCATGCGCGTGTTTAGCAAAACATGACTCGACATGAGTTATCAAATTAAAAAAATGGGTGTTGGCATGAATTAGCCGCCCCCGGGACTTTTCATCGACAAGCTTCGATGCTGAACACGAGTAGTCAGTTCTTCTTCGCACAGCATTTTCGCACTCTTCACATCCACCGTAACGTCGAAGAACTTGTCTACAGAGATAGCCTGCATTAAGGGTGAAAAAAAGTTGTTACGTAAAAACCATGCGAACACAGACATGCGGCAACCTTGGAAATAGAAGCTGTAAGAGACAAAGATTGAAAAATAAAATATGTTGTCAATACCCCCTGCTGAACTTTGATAAAAATTGGAGAAGGCGACCCCGGAACCCAGAGAAGACGACACAAAAAATAATTATACTCCCAAAAGTATTCAGAGCATACTTTTTGGAGTATATTTTTGAGAAATCAAGGGAGATTGACCACGAGAACGGACTACAGCTTTTCAGATTCGTGGCCTAAACGTCTATACGGAAATATTCTACTTACATCAATCAGAATTTGTCTATCTGGCCCTCGTTTCACCAAATTTCGCACGATACATCGGGACTCGAAATGACGTTCGCAAACGTGTTGCGAAGGCTTCAGCTCTCGAATTCCCGGAATCGCCACTTCCCATTTTCGACGCAATTCTTCATCCTGCGGAACTTCAAACACGGAACACTTTCCACTGTCATTTTTAAAAGTTTTCCAGCAGTTCGGGAGGATGCAGGCTTTCGGCATTTCGCAAATCGGATGACTCGTTTGTTTACACGGTTTACGGAATTTTGAACTGTCAAACACTTCGATGAGGTTATCTTATCGGTATATATCTATATCTGTCATACCCCGAGCCGACGGCGCCCCTAGCGGATAGATAGGAAACTGAGGTTTTGTGCCTCATTAACTGCGACCACTGAACTATAGACTATCTGGAATGAGAACCACCGTGGGTCGGGATAGGCCGAAACCGGGCCGAGAGAGATAGTTGACGAGAAGGGGTATCTATCCTTTTCTACCCTAGCATATAATGTAGTGAATTTGGGTATAGTACAGTCCACTGAACTATAGCTATAGTACGAACAAAGGAATGGCGGAACTCTTTCCGAGCGGACTGTAGATGTGTGGAACTTTAGTTGACGCGACTATATGCCCGTAAGACAAGCGTGTAAGAGTGAAACAGCAACACCAATTCGTCAACTATCTCTTTTCAACAGTGGGGCCGGTTCTCAATACACGCAGTTCTCATTCCAGATAACCTCCGTGAAGTTGGCCCCCCTAAGTTGTTATTTTAAAATCAATCTAATCATCTAATTAATGCAATTCGTTTGAGAATCGTTTGAGAGGGTTTGAGAGTTAAGAAAAATCGTTTGAGAGTTAGTAGTTTTTCCGGAAAATTGATTTTAATTTTGGGTGTGAAGTTAGCCCCCATATTTTCTATCTCCTCAAAAAATTGGACTTAGACGTTTAATTTTTTTTTTTTAATCGTTTGAGAATCGTTTGAGAGGATTTGAGAGTAGAAAAAACTGTTAGAGAGTTAATATTTTAATTGATATTCCATAATTATTGAGTGATTGATTTCCCCATGATTTCCCCTAGTTTCTGAGAACTTCCGGCCTGCGCAATGCAAATGCGCGGCGTACATGCGCAGTATATCTGAAATCGTGCGACGTATATACCGTTGTTTGCGAAGTCGCGTCGATTGACCGATCACTCAGCTGTTGCAATAATCATGTCGTCTTAATCACTCTGTTGTGCTTAATTAATAGAATTTTCCAGGGATCGCAGCTTGGAATTAATTTAGTGTTATGTGGCGGGGCTCGCACGGACAACGAGCCGCGATGACCGACATTCGGCGGAGCCATAAAGGTAACCAATTCGTTTATCGATCAACACATTAATTAATCTTTACCATAACAAAATCATTAAGGATGAATAAAACATTGTTCCAAAGTAATCGAAATACGAACGAGTTTGTGGGCAATCGCTCTCTTTACGAAAATCAGATCGTTATTTGACGCTCCATCTTATATTGAGGATTTTGAAAATTTAGAAATGATGTCGTCGAGAATCGGCGATATCATTTCGGAGCGGATGCAAAAACTTTGAACTTTTGTGCTTCTGCCAAAGTTGGTTTCATACATTCTGTACCGTTCCATTTGAATCCATTAAAATCGCATTCTGCTTTTATAGCCTTTTGGTTGACTATATTATTGTTGATTGAGGGAAGGCAGGTTACAATTGTTAAACACGTGTGTGGACTCGGGTGGCTGGTGTGACCACGTTCATGGTGCTGAGCGTTAGGGTGGCTGCAATTTAGATCGAACTTGAATTTTCAAAGTCCCCACGTAAAAACACAATCAACATATTAAAAAAAAAATGTGTGCAAAGTTTGAAGTCGTTAAAAAAATTTTCAATGGTGCCTGTGAGCAGTTGAGTTTTAGATGGGAAAACACATGTATTTTGCCGAGATATAACTAATTCATTACTCAAACCCGTAATAGTGGTGGAATAAGTCTAAAACTAGGCACACATATTGTACATATATCAATGTTCAAAACATAATTTTTTAAGATTTTTGCAGTAATAATTTCCACAATTTCACGCTTCATGAAGACAGGCTCGATTTCACATTTTCGAACATTTTTCGTGAAATGTTATTATTGATTTTGTGATGTAATTTCCAACTTAACTAGAGCCTAAATTAGACTAGACTAGACTGTACTAGACTAGGCTAGATGATTAGAACCAAAAATTCAGCAGAAGAAGTTTTTTTCCTATCGATAGTAAAATATTGACTTAAAATTAAATTTAAACTTTAAATTGCTTGCGAGACATAAATTCGTTGCACTGAAATAAATCGTCATAATATCTAATATAATTATCGAATGAAAAACGATTAAAAATCTAATTCAATCGAAAAAAAATGGATAGAAAATCACGAGGTAATTTTTTATGAGTGGAGACGGTCGAAGGAAAGTATTTTTATCAAGTATTATTGAAGTAATATTCGGATTGTGATATTCACGGACGATTTTTATATATTGTTTTTGCTCCTCGTTGTACGTTAATCTATTGTTGTACTCCGTAATACGCTTGATTCCCCTTTCTGCGACATCAATTAACGACGCTTAACTTTTTGACAATTTGCAAGTCAAACTGATAATTTTTGTTCAAGTTCCACTCCGATACGTCGTTATCGAGAAAGCTGTGATCGATTTGGAATCATTCGGAAAACTTGAGCGATTGTGGGCTTACGAAAAAATCAATGTTTGGACCCAACAGAGAAGCGACGTTCGATTGATGAACTTCATAGCGTTTGGACACTCTGATTTCTGTTACATGTTTCAGCTGCTTGCTCGTGATACAAGCCCCCGATCGCTCGAGTTTTTCGAAAGTTTCCAAATCCATCACAGCTTAGGGAAATTAAGCTTATTACGGAGTACAATAATAGATTGACGTACAACGAGGAAGAAAAACAATATATTATCCAGATTGTCCGTGAATATCACAAAAAGTATCCGAACATCAATAAAAATACTTTGCTTCGACAGCTCCACCAATAAAAATTTACCGCATTATTTTCCATCGAATTTTTTTCGATGGAATTCGATTTTCAATCGATTTTCCATTCAATAATTATATTAGATATCATGACGATTTATTTCAGTGCAATAAATTTATGGCTTTGAAGCAATTGAAAGTTTAAATTTAATTCTAAGTCAATATTTTACTATCGATAGGAAAAAAACTTCTTCTGCTGAATTTTTGGTTCTAATCGTCTAGCCTAGTCTAGTACAGTCTAGTCTAGTCTAATTTAGGCTGTAGTTAAGTTGAAAATTACATCACAAAATCAATAATAATATTTCACGAAAATTGTTCGAAAATATGAAATCGAGCCTGTCTTCATGAAGCGTGAAATTGTAGAAATTATAACTGAAAAAATCTTAAAAAATTATGTTTTGAACATTGATATATGTACAATATGTGTGCCTATTTTTAGATTTTTTCCACCACTATTACGGGTTTGAGAAATAAATTAGTTATATCTCAGCAAAATACATGTGTTTTCCCATCTAAAATTCAACTGCTCACATTGAACATCTTTTTAATGCCTTCAAACTTTGCACACATTTTTTTTTTAATATGTTGATTGTGTTTTTACGTGGGGACTTGGAAAATTCAAGTTCGACCTAAATTGCAGCCACCCTACTGAGCGTGGACGTGGTAGTCTCGCAAGGTGGCAGCAGTGCGTAGCGAGTGGAACGACGAGCCGGTCGTGCGTCCTCAGCCTTTGTAATAAAGACTATTATTCGATATTCCATGTGCTTCTATTCTGTACCCAGACCCATCTTTTACATGGCGCAGTCGAAAGGACCACGTGAGAGAGAATGAGAAAAAAAAAGTGATAAATAATCACGAAAAGTGCATCGCGTCAAACACATAATCACACGGGAAAAGAAAGTGAAGGAAAAACATGGCGACCGAGGCAGTGGCAAGTGCGTTGGCGCTAAAACCGCCCGAACCATTATCGTTCGAAGGAAACATCGCAGAAAATTGGAAAAGATGGATTAAAAAATTCAACAACTACATGAGTGCTATGGAGTGTGACACGAAACCGGACAAAGTTAAAGTGGCGATTCTTACGCACGCGATCGGTGACGAGGCAGTCGACAAATTGGAGACGTTCGATCTCACGGAGGCTCAGAGAGGAAAGTACGATGACGTTGTGGCTGCGTTCAAAAGCCACTGCGTTCCAAAAAAGAACGAAAGCATCAGCCGTCATCTTTTCTTTCAAAGATCGCAAAAAGAAGGCGAGTCATTCGAGCAGTTCTTGACAGAGTTAAAAAAGCTAAGTGTTGATTGTGAATTCGGGAATTTGAAAGACAGCCTGATCAAAGACAGGATAATAAGCGGCATTCAAAGCAAAACGTTGAAAAATCGTTTACTCAGAGAGGACGACGTGACGCTTGACAGGTGTGTCACACTGTGCAAGGCTGCAGAATTGGCAGATCAACAAGTAAAAACTCTCAACCCGGACGTACCAGAACAGGTTAATTACGTCAGAGGAGACCAGCGAGACACGAGATATCAGAGGCAGCCAGCCAGGAAGGAAGAACCACAGCTGTCGCGAGGGAACTTCAAGCCGCGAAATCGGACGGGAAGACAACACGAAGCTCACGGCCACGGAAAACCAGAAGGACAACAACGCCAGGGCGAGACACAGACCTGCTCGAAGTGTGGTTATTCCCATCAATATGGGAGATGTCCTGCGTACAACAAGACTTGCAACAACTGTAAGAAACTGCATCATTTCGCACAAGTATGCCGGGGGAAAAAATATAATCTTAACGCGATAGACGCTAATTCGGATGAGAGTGATGACGAAGGTTACCTGTTGGGGATCATTAACATGATTGATAAAAATAAAACCACTAAGATGTGAGGAGAGCCGGTAACATTTCGAGATTTTAAAACAGTTATTGAGTTCAATCTAGATACAGGCGTAGGGTGTAACGTAATAAGCAAAAAACAGCTAGAGGAGTCAAACATTCGCGTACAACTCGAACCATGCTCTGCCAAACTAAAGGGGTATAATGATTCCAATATTGAGGTACTGGGAAAGACAACCTTGTCGTGCAAAATAAACAATCAGATCGGAGATGTTCAGTTTATTGTGGTTAAGTCTGACGCGGTACCATTGTTGGGACTTCCGACCATTAACACGTTGAAACTGGTCACGAGAAATAAGGCTCGAGACAAGAAAAATGAGCAAGTAAATGCGGTAAACTTGTCAGAGAACATACTGGCAGAGTACAAAGAAGTTTTCACGGGTGTTCGGGAATTGAGTGCATACAAATTGCCGGGATGTTAGGGATCGTGCCGACGTTGGAAAGAAAGGTTGTTTTAAGACGCGATTGTTAGCGCGGGGATCCGCTTGTCGAGTTTATTTACAGAAAGTGGCTTTTACAGTGGTTTTTATGTACAATTGCACCCTTGTTAGCGGGTGAAAGGCGCGGTTGGACAACTGATTGCGGTACTTAATGTTAAGATTGCGGTGTAGCAATCGTCGGATCTCGCGCACTGATTTTATTGATCTCGCGGCTCAATCACGACGTGGATGCGGGGCCAGTGTGGAACTTGGTGACACACGTGGCTCGGCCCGGCCACGCAGTGAGAAAAAGAGTTTGGTAAAAATGCGATGTAGACAAGCGTGAGTCGATTGCGCCTAATGCGCCAATCGAGCGGATTAACGAGTGCAGAAGGCACACGTTCGCGATGCATTAATGTCACGCGGACATTATGCGGGTGAAGTTACACGAAATGGCTGCCATGCTCGGCAGCAGCGTGCTACCGAGCATGGCCACACGCGAAGAATAGATAACGAGACCAGCGACGATGTGCCGCTGATCACGTTCGATGACGAATAGAAGGAATTTTGGGCGCTCTCGCACGCCGATAGGCACGAGGATCGACAGATCCTGCGCACCGAGGCGAAACGAGAGCGTCCGCGAGGTGCTGCCCCGGAGCGGGCCGATAAGACAGCTAGCTCCGAGTTTCTGGAGAGGCGGAATCCTGAACATTCTCCCGCCATCAGCACGGAGTGGTGATGTTTTTGATTAATTAAATAAAGATTCACTTTTCGGAATAACAACTTTTATTATGCTTTTGAAAAATCATCCTTGCTAGGAGACGATGAAACAACAACTGACGATTAAACAAAATAAATACAACATCCATACGATTCAACATAAGTAGGCGATGACGTAGTCTTCAATTTAACAAAACAAAATAACGTTCAACCCATCTATAGCGACACTCCCACTCGTTATTTACTAATGGAAAGTGAAGTTCGATTTATGACAAATTTATCACGAGACACTGCTTTTGTAAGAATATCAGCTAATTGTTCTTCAGTTCGAACGTAACTTATTTTTATAAAATTGTTTTCAACACATTCTCGAATATGATGATATTTGATATCAATGTGTTTGGTTTTCTTGTGATGTTCCGTATTACGCGTCAAGCGAATAGCACTTTGATTATCCATGTTGAGTGGCGTTGGGTTTTTCAAGTCAACCTGCAGTTCGTGAAGCAACGTTCGAAGCCACGTCACTTCTTGAGAAGCATCGGACGCTGCTACATATTCCGCTTCAGTTGTTGAGCGCGATATGCATTTTTGTCGATGCGATGACCATGTTACAGGGCCTCCAGCCATCAAAGTGATATAGCCTGTCGTTGATCGTCTTGTATCCAAATCACCCGCGAAATCAGCATCAGAATAAGCAATGAAATCTATATGACTCCCACTGTATTTAATTCCCATGTCTTTGGTTCCTTGGAGATACCTCAGGATTCGTTTCACCGCCGTCCAATGTTCTTTTCCGGGATTATTGAGGAATCGACTGACCTGACTCACCGCGTACATAATGTCCGGTCGTGATAAAATTGCAGCGAACATAAGACAACCGACAGCTTCTCTGTACGGTACATCTTGCATACTCTCTCTTTCCTTGTCATTTGAAGGGCTTTGTTCATTTGAGAGAGGAGCGTTTGGATCTGCTGGTATTGCATTTGGTTTGCAATCTTGCATATTGAATTTGTTTAAAATTCGATTAATATATCCTTTTTGGCTAATGAAAACCGTTTTCGTTTTTCTGTCTCGTTTTATTTCAAGACCAACGAAATAACTCGAGTTCCCGATAGTTATTTCGAAACGCGCATTAAGCTCTTCAACAACCATGTCAATCAAGTGTTTTGCTTTGGACATAATTAGTCCATCGTCAACATAGAGAGCGAGAAAAATCTCTTCTCCATTGATTTTCGTATAGAAAACACATTTGTCAGCATTCAGTTGTTTGAAACTTAATTTCTTCAAAAACTCCACGACTTTTTTATTCCAACAGCGTGGTGATTGCTTGAGTCCATAGAGGCTCTTATTAAGTCTGCAAACGAGAGTATTATCTGTGCTGGTAAAACCTTCAGGTTGAGTCATAAAAATTTCTTCTTCTAACTCTCCATTCAGGAATGCTGTCTTTACATCAAATTGTGCAATTTCGAAATCATTAACAGCAGCTAATGCGAGAAGAACTCGAATGGAATCATATCGAACTACTGGTGAAAAAATCTCATTGTAGTCAATTCCTTCTTTTTGTGAATATCCTTTTGCACATAATCTGGCTTTGTACCGATTTATCGTACCATCGGGATTGAGTTTTAATTTGTAGACCCATTTACAGCCTACGCGTTTGCGATTTGGTGGTAGTGACTGTAGTGTCCAAGTTTCGTTCTTCTTTAATGATGCAATCTCTTCGTTCATAGCTTGTTGCCATTCTCTTGCATTCTCACTCTCCATAGCTTCCCTGTATGTCTGTGGTTCTATTGGAGTGGTTACACATGCTAGATGCGCTACATATCTGTCAGGCCGATTCAAAGTAGTGCGATCTCGGAGTATTCGTTGTTCTTGGCGCGGCTCATCTTGGACTTCATTGTTTTCGGGTAAATCTTCTGCGGCATCAAGAAATTCGCCCGAATCGTTCGCTTCGTCGTGGTTTTCATCCTGGAAATTATTTTCATTTTCTCTCTCCATTCCATGAAGCTCTTCTATTTGCGGATCCACTATTTTTTTCATGTCGAATGATAAATAATGATCTTTATCCCGAGTGATCTCTTTTCCGAGCTCTGTAATGTCTTGTTCATTAAAATTCACATCTCGTGCGATTATTACTTTTCCAGAACTTCTGTCGAATAACCTATAGTTCGTGCTGTAGCCGTCATAACCCACGAACGTCAGTTTCTTCGATTTTCTCTCGAACTTTGAACGGAACTGTTTAGGTACGTGTGCATAGGCCGTTGCTCCAAATTTTCGCAGATGGGTAAGGGTTAGCTCCTTTCCTGTCCATTTTTCATACGGTGTCTTCGTATTATTTGGCATGCATGGACGTCGATTGAGTGTATAAACGGCCGTATTTACTGCCTCAGCCCATAACGAATGTGGTAGGTTGGTAGCATTGAGCATCGTCCTCGTGCTTTCTGTAATCGACCTGAGATCGCGTTCAGCTCTTCCGTTTTGTGGAGCTGTATACGGTGTGCTTGTTTCGTGGATAATGCCGTGTTTTTTGAAATAATCTATAAATTGCTGATTTATAAATTCTCGGCCATTATCACTACGAAAGACTTTTATTTTATTGCCTGTTTGCTTCTGCACCAATTTTTCAAACTCAAGAAATTTTGAGAATACATCACTCTTGTGTTTGATAAAATATGTAAACCGGTATGAAGTGCAGTCATCTTTGAAAAGAACAAAATAGTCTGCACCACCGACAGACGTAGTTCTCATTTTTCCGCAAACATCTGAGTGTATATACTCACCCGGTTTCTTTGCACGTTCTTGTAAATTATCTTTGTAAGGTTTCAGATGTAACTTGCCATATTGACAAGGTTCACAAAAAAGACCCTCGATACTTTTTATTTTCAACCCCGGTATTTTTCCTTCATCGGCCATTTGTTTTAAACTAGAAAAGTTCATGTGACCCATACGTTCGTGCCATAGGATTGCGGGATTTACTGTAGCGAGATTTGCTTGCTCAGTATTAACTGTTCTGAAAAGCATCTTGTAACACTGATTCTTCAGCTTTATTCCAGTAGCGACTAAACCCTTGTTTCGCACTTCGATCTTGTTTTTATCGAACGTCACCTCTAAATTCTTGTTCGTTACTGCTCCAATTGAGAATAGATTTTTCCCCAATTTTGGCACGTATAAAGTATCTTCGAGAGTACGTGGTTCCCATCGTCCCTGCACTAATGCCATAATTTGAATTGAGCCAATTCCCTCAGCATACACAATCGAGTTATCACCGATTTGCACTGGTGTTTCAGATTCCGTCGGTTTCAAATTCAAAAACCATTCTTTATGTGACGTCATATGTTTAGAGGCACCGCTATCTGCTAACCAAACATTTTCGCACCCGGTTACTGATAGATTTTTTATTTCGACAACCAAAGCTTGATTTTTGTACGCATTGCCATCTTCTTTATAGTGTGTATTTTCTTGTGATCCCAATCTCTTCTTACACTCCGACTTAAAATGGCCCCTTTTATGACAGAAATAACATTCCACATTTTTCTTGTTCCTTTTATTAATCTTAGAACTGTTTTCGTCTCGCGTTTTTCTCGGATTCTCGGACTTTTTAACGTTTAAAGCCGTAAATGCTGTTGCCATTTCGTCACCGAGACTTAAACGTTGCTCTTCTTTGAGCAATTTCGTCGTCAAATTATCGAAAGTTTGTTTCGTCTCGTCGTAGGAATCCCAAGCAGTTGCAAATGCACCATATTTGATAGGAAGACTTCCCAAAACCTTTGCAACTTTATCAATATCGCTTAATTTTTCTCCCACGTCAATTAGCGCTTGAGCCATTGATTCGACTTTGCTTATATGCTGAGCAATCGTGTCTGTTTCGGTCATCCGATAGTTGAAAAATTGTTGTTTAAGCGTTACCTTATTTATCGCAGAACGTTGTTCGTGAATTATTTTTAACCGTGTCCACATATCTGGTGCCGTGGCACAAGCCATAACTGTTTGTAAATGCTCAAATTCCATGCTCGTAGAAATTATGAGCATCGCCTTTGCATTCAACTCGTCCCATTTTTTTCTTGCATCGTTATCTGATGGCGGACGAACCACTGTTCCCTTGATTAAATCAAGTACTCCTTCAACTCGAAAGAGTATTTCCATCTGATATTTCCAGAGCTGGAAATTTTTGCCATCGAACTTTTGAATGTGAAAATTCTTGAGCTTGTCCATCTTGACCTCGCTATCCCAATTTTCAGTCACCGAAAAAAACGAATTGAATGGGTAGCGTACTGCGATGTGACGATATTTACTTTCACCATTCACACACGGATTGTTCGATCATGCCCTGAAGCCCTGGGCCCATAACCTTTTGATTAATTAAATAAAGATTCACTTTTCGGAATAACAACTTTTATTATGCTTTTGAAAAATCATCCTTGCTAGGAGACGATGAAACAACAACTGACGATTAAACAAAATAAATACAACATCCATACGATTCAACATAAGTAGGCGATGACGTAGTCTTCAATTTAACAAAACAAAATAACGTTCAACCCATCTATAGCGACAGATGTTATAGTGAAGGATGACGTCCTCGGCGGTGATTGAAGGTCTCGATGTTCTGGAAGTTCTCGATGATCTTGAAGATCTCGATGGTCTCGAAGATCTCGATGTCCTCGATGATCTCGAAGCGGAAGCGGCGAGAGCTTCGCGGTGCGTGTTTCCTCAGCGTTGTAAGGGCCTTGGAAGCGATAGCGGTGAACCTAAAGAGTCTCTGCAACAATAAACAATAAGTTGTTATGTCCCAGGGCGGCGCGTTTGGGATTCGCAGAGTGTGGTTCCCGGACGAGCTTCGGGTGCGATGAAGTCGTCAGCGATGAGGCGAGTGGTTGACGAGGCCACTCTTCAGGCTGTTGCGTCATCCACGGTGGTCCCGTCCACGATGGTAGATGAACTCGGAGTTGTTGAGTGCTGAGGCCGTTAGCAAGGCCATGAGCACGGTTGGAAGCGCCAGGATCTCGTCTCCATGGAGCGAGTGGAGCGAGCAGCATGCGGTTCCTGACGTGATCTTCCTTTTGAAGCTGGTGCCTTGATCCACGAAAGAGTGCTTGAGGATCCGTCCACAGTGAGTCGTTGTTAGTAGCTGCGGAGCGGTTGAATTTCGTCTGATGAATTTTGCGTATAGCAGCGCTGCTGGGGGTTCTAACCTCGGGATGGTTAGTTATTTAGGCGGTGCGACTTTCGTTTTGCGCGAACGAGAGTTTATTTGGCGCCAGTGGACGGGGAGTTGGCTATGATGTAGCCGACAGCGAACATCGCGAGTTGCAATGCATCAGGGAAGCCGTGGAGTTCAACGGTGGAATTGCTCCACGTGCTGAACCATCTGGTGGAATCGTTTCTTGGCCAAGAATTGCAGATCTTCTCTGATAAGCGGCCACCTTGAACCATGTTCGGTGGCTGTGATTCGTCCCAGCTGATTTTGCGATTGCGGTTCGAGTGGAGAATCCTTGCTCGAACGGCGGCTGGGTTGATGTGGTCGTGTGGATCAACTTATCTGCGCTACTTCAGATAATGTTCGGCGCTTCGTGATTTCTTGAAGTTGTGGGGAGTCGCGCTGCGAAATGCGTTCGTCAGCTCGACCGTTCCATTTTTGCCCGACTGTTTTGGTTGAGCAATCGTCGATGATGTTGTTACTGCCTTGTTGGTTGATGCTGCCTGGTGCGATTGCGAATTTGCGAGCGGGAATTGCTCCCGCGTGGCACAGCTCGTTGAGTTCGTGGGTGGAAACCCGTGAGGATGAGCTCACCTCGAAGCGGATGATGATGCGCTCACCTCGAAGCGGAGAGTTTGATGATTCTCTGCAGATGCGAACCATGTGATTTCTGATCGAGTGAATGATTAATCACTACGAACGATGAGTTCTTGGACGAGCTGTTCCGAGATGAATGCTTGTTCGGATCTCGGATGGACGAGTGCACGTACTCTCGTAGTTTCGGATGCTGACGAAAGATGGATGCGTGTACTGTAGCAGGCAGCGGTGATGCGTGATTGCAGGCCACGCAACATTGTAGCTGGGCAAGGCGCGGAAGCGTTTGACGATTGCGTTGACTCCCGCGTTGGAGTCGTCGACGTTGATTTGGGCTTGCTCGCGGAGGCGGCGCCGAGCTGGCGTCTGCGTTCCTCGTAGAGCATGATTGCGTGACGAATCACGGAATATTGTTGCGAAGCTTCGCTGCACGGAAGCTTGATGAGTGCAGGCAGACGTTGATTGCACGGTCAACGGTGTAGTTGCTTTGTTGAGTTCGAGTGCTTGCGCTCGAACGGTGAGGAACTCTTCGAGTTCAGGGAGCTCGGGTGCTCGGACGATGAGCCGAGCGAATTTTCCTGGGCCTCCCGCGTAGCGTTATCTAGATGGCTGAAGGCCGATATCTAGATTGTTGACGGACCGTTATCTACGACGACCGTGGGCGTCGTTCGACTGGACCTTGATTTCAGCGTGATGAATGCTGGGTGAACTACACGGACGTTGAACGCGCGGCGCGGTGACACCGAGCTCGAGAAATTTGCGATCGAAATTTCGAGAGCAGCGGCGAACGCGAAGTTCACGCGGGAACTAGTCGAAATTTCGGGAAGCGCGGCGAGCGTGAAGTCCACGCGGGGACTGATCGACGTGAACTCGAAGAACTTAAACCGGAGCGTGTAAGTTCGAGTTAAATTTGCCAGTTTGAGAAATTGGCAAAGCGTTTGATTCTCTGTGGACGAGAAGCGTCGCACAGAAGCGTGAGGAGAAGGCGGACGATTTCTCGACTCACGATGAACGCGCACACGCGACGCGCTGAACTTGACGAGCGCGAACTTGCAACACACGAACTGGGTGAGCGCGAACTCGCGACGTATTAACAGAGTGCGCGCGAACTCGTAACGTACGAACTGGGGCGCACGAACTCGCGGCGCGGTGACAGAGTGCGCACGAACTCGCAACGTACGAACTGGGTGCGCACGAACTCGCGTGGCATGAAGCCGATTGGCGGGCGCGAATTATGATTTAAATTGAACGAAAGTCAATTAACTGTTGCGCGCGGCGTGTTTCGTTGAAGGTTTCGCGAAAATGTTTCGCAAAACTGCGCGAACTTAAGAGAGATTGCGAACTCTCTTCGCGAGACTGCCTTTGGACGAGAAGCGTCACGCGGAAAGGCAGCGGAAAATGGCGGTCGGAGTCTCGAGGAATAGAGCTCGAGAGCGACGTGCCTACGGGGGCACTGGCACGCGCAGGCGCGCACACGCGAGGCGGGAAACGCGGTTGAAGACCGCGTGGTCAAGAGTCACTCCCGCGAATTGCACGAATCGCCGTGAATCGCGGGGAAGATTGAAAACGAAAAACACTTCACTGGAAGCTCGCGAAGATTGTAAGAAATCGCGAACTCACCAGAAAAGGCGCGAGAACGTTGCGTCGTGTGGCGAACCAGGGTCGACGACGACTTCGGGCGTCGAGCGACCAGACGGCGGGTTCGATATCTTGCACGCGGGCAGAAGTTACGCGGCGCGCACACGAAAAGCGAATTACACGACCAACCATGCGGAAAAGACACGAGGCACAGTCGTGCTACGCGAGAAGAGCACGACACTGCTCAAAATGGCGGGCGATGACTCGAAAATCGATATCGAGTGCGAAAATTGCTCGAAGGCACCGAGCAACGCGGTCGCGCACGTGCGACGACAGGCGCGACGCGAGACAGCGCGACGAGAGTGCGAAGACCACCCAAAATGGCGGTCTTAGGCTTGAGTGCCGGGATCGAGCGCGAGAATTGCTCGATGGCACTGGGCGTCGCGCGGACGAACACACGCGACGAAATGCGCGACACGAAACTGCGCGACGTGAGTGCGAAAACCACACAGAATGGCGGTTTTGTGCTCGAGTGCCGAGATCGAGCGCGAAGTTGCTCGATGGCACTGGGGATCGCGGGCGAACGCGCGCGATGAAAAGCACGACACGAAACTACGCGACGTGGACGCGAAAACCACCCAAGATGGCGATTTTCGGCTTGAGTTGAAACATCGAGCGCGAAAATTGCTCGACGGCACGGGGCGTCGCGGGCAAACACACGCGACGAAAAGCGCGACGAGAAGCTGCGCGACGTGAGTGCGAAAACCACACAGAATGGCGGTTTTGTGCTCGAGTGCCGAGATCGAGCGCGAAGTTGCTCGATGGCACTGGGCATCGCGGGCGAACGCGCGCGATGAAAAGCACGACACGAAACTACGCGACGTGGACGCGAAAACCACCCAAGATGGCGATTTTCGGCTTGAGTTGAAACATCGAGCGCGAAAATTGCTCGACGGCACGGGGCGTCGCGGGCGAACACACGCGACGAAAAGCGCGACGAGAAGCTGCGCGACGTGAGTGCGAAAACCACCCAAGATGGTGGTTTTAGGCTCGAGTGCGATGATCGAGCGTGAGAGATGCTCGAAAGCACTGAGCGACGCGGTCGAGCACACACGACGCAGAAAAATCGAACGAAAATGCGATGACGCTCGCGAAGTTACGCGTCGCACTTTGGAAAACTCGCAAAGAATGAAAATCGAGAATAAAATGATTCGCGAAAATGAAATGACTCGCGAACACTGCGGAGAACTCTCGAAACGAGAGGCGAAACACGATCGATCGCGATCGCGGCGCGAGACACGTGCCGGCATGGTCGAAACGAGAATATTTCGTTGAGTGGCCAATGACTGTCGCAGAGTGCAACGGTTGGCCACGGCGGCGCAAGCGAAGAGTCTGAAGTGACCGAGCGCGGCACAGTTGTTGGCCGCTTGGACTGGCCAATTTGCCACGCGGTCTCGCGGTGCACAAATTTTCACTCGGCTAGCGAACTTTTCACACACGCACCAACACTCGCGAATTTACAATTGGCACGATCCGGCTCGAAGGACCAATGTTCGGGAATTGAGTGCATACAAATTGCCGGGATGTTAGGGATCGTGCCGACGTTGGAAAGAAAGGTTGTTTTAAGACGCGATTGTTAGCGCGGGGATCCGCTTGTCGAGTTTATTTACAGAAAGTGGCTTTTACAGTGGTTTTTATGTACAATTGCACCCTTGTTAGCGGGTGAAAGGCGCGGTTGGACAACTGATTGCGGTACTTAATGTTAAGATTGCGGTGTAGCAATCGTCGGATCTCGCGCACTGATTTTATTGATCTCGCGGCTCAATCACGACGTGGATGCGGGGCCAGTGTGGAACTTGGTGACACACGTGGCTCGGCCCGGCCACGCAGTGAGAAAAAGAGTTTGGTAAAAATGCGATGTAGACAAGCGTGAGTCGATTGCGCCTAATGCGCCAATCGAGCGGGATTAACGAGTGCAGAAGGCACACGTTCGCGATGCATTAATGTCACGCGGACATTATGCGGGTGAAGTTACACGAAATGGCTGCCATGCTCGGCAGCAGCGTGCTACCGAGCATGGCCACACGCGAAGAATAGATAACGAGACCAGCGACGATGTGCCGCTGATCACGTTCGATGACGAATAGAAGGAATTTTGGGCGCTCTCGCACGCCGATAGGCACGAGGATCGACAGATCCTGCGCACCGAGGCGAAACGAGAGCGTCCGCGAGGTGCTGCCCCGGAGCGGGCCGATAAGACAGCTAGCTCCGAGTTTCTGGAGAGGCGGAATCCTGAACAACGGGAATTGGGGAAATGCGTGGTTTCGAGTACAAGCTCAAATTGAAAGAAGGGTCTGTAGGCAGGGTGATGCCATGCAGAAACGTGCCATTTCAAGTCCAGGAAAAATACAAAATTGAGTTAACAAAAATGGAACAAGAGGGTATCATCCGTAAAATTAAAGAACCAACAGAGTTTGAAAACGCGGTCGTTTTGGCGAAAAAACCGGACAACTCCATCAGAGTCTGTCTAGATCCTCAGTATTTAAACACGTGTTTGAAGAGGGAACATTTCAAGTTGCCCACGTTTGAGGACATCGCGTCCAACATGGCAAATCCCAAGATATTCAGCATATTAGATGCAAGAAAAGCGTTCTATCAAATCAAATTAGCTCAGGAAAGCACGAAACTGACAACATCCCAGGCGCCTTTTGGGAGATATTGTTTCCAAAAGTTACCATACGGAATTAAAACAGCGCCGGAAGTATTCCACAGACAGTTCTCAGAAATTTTTAAGGGAATACAAAATGGAGCGATTTATATCGACGACATAATAATCTGGGCTTCGGATGAAACTGAGCATGACGCGACACTAAGAACAGTTTTGCAAAGAGCTAGGGCGCATAACGTAAGACTGAATGCGGACAAATGTAACTTTGCTAAAAAAAAGCGTTAAATTTCTGGGGCACGTTTTCACAGACAAAGGCATAATGATAGATGACGAGAAGGTACAGGCGATACAAAAAATGAAACGACCGGGTAACGTAAAAGATCTGGAGCGTTTCCTTGGCATGGTAAACTACGTGTCAAAACTCATTCCGATGTCGACGGTGTACACAGCACCTTTAAGAAAACTGATAAAGAAAGATGTAGTATTTGAGTGGACGGCAGAGCATGAGAAGGCATTTGACGAACTGAAAAAGATGTTAAGCACTAGCCCAGTCCTGCAATATTATGACCCCGAAAAGGATTGCGTATTAAGCGTCGATGCAAGTAGCACGGGGGTGGGTGCGGTACTGCTGCAAAATGGACTTCCGAGAGCGTATGCTTCCCGAGCATTTACACAAACCCAGAAGGCCTGGGCCCAAATCGAAAAAGAGCTTTTCGCAATAGTTGTGGGGTGCGAGCGATACCGACAATACATTCTGGGTAGAGAGACGGTAGTTGAAAGCGATCACAAGCCGCTGTCTCCGATATTGTCCAGAGCGTTGTGTGAAGTTCCGATGAGATTACAAAAAATGAGGATGCGCTTACAGCCTTTTGACATAAAAGTGTGTTACAAGCCTGGCAAGGAACTACTTCTGGCAGACGCATTGTCACGAGCGCACCTCGATGTAAAAGACGTCGTAGACGATAAGGAGCACAATACGCACATAATGCTAGTAGATTATAAGGAGTACATGAGCACACGAAAGTTGACAGAATTGCGGAAAGCGACCGACGCAGACCAGGAAATTCAGGCTGTATTGGGATCCAACATAGAGAGACATGACATCTGGTGGTCGACAGCGGAAACAGAAAAAGGAGGAATGAACCACATTTTACTATGTGATTCGCAGCTAACACTCGTTCTCCTTCTAAAAAATTACGTTGAGCAGGATTTGCACCTGCCCAATCGCCAATATTTTCTAAATTTTATCAACATTTAGACAGGAAAACTCATGCCACACATAACCTATGTCATGTGTCAGCGGAACTTTTCTGCGCCATATTGGGCCATATTAGGTAGGCCCCGCCCACATGTTGGATCCCAATTGCGCTTAGTGAGACGTGGCTGGCCAGAACATAAGTCGGAGGTGCCGGATTTGGCGTTGCCATACTTTACGTTTAACTGGGAAATGACCGAGCTGGAAGGTTTGTGTTTCAAGGGCAATCGGGTAGTTATACCAAAAAGCATGCGTCGAGAAATGATAGAAAAATTGCATTACACACACCAGGGGGTAGAAAAGACAGAAGTCAAAGCGCGAGAAATACTGTTCTGGCCAGGCATGGACAAACAAATTCAGAATACCATATCCAATTGCACGACTTGTTTGAACTTCAAAAAAAACAATGTCAAGGAACCGCTAATACCGCACGAAGTTCCAAAAGTCCCGTGGGCAAAAGTTGGGGTAGATCTCTTTCACTTGAACGGACAAGACTTTGTTTTGGTTATAGACTACTATTCGAAGTACGTCGAGATCGGAGTGTTGAATACGACGGTGAGTGAAGCAGTCTTAAGGTTACTGAAAAAAATCTTCGCAAGATGGGGAATACCGAAAGTGGTGCACTCAGACGGAGGCCCACAGTTCGGTTCCCTTAAATTCAGAGAATTTGCGAAGGAGTGGGATTTCGAGCACGTGATGTTGTCAGCAGAGGATCCAAGAAGCAATGGCATGGTGGAGCGGCACATACAAACGATTAAGAAAATGCTAAAAAAAATAAGGCGTGACAAAAAAGACCAAGAAATGGCACTCCTAGAGGATAGAAACACTCCCATCTCGACGGAACTCGGCTCTCCGGATCAGTTGATGTTGGGCAGAAATGTAAACGGGATATTACCAAACTTTAATGTAACAAAAGAGAAAAAGGAAAACGGAGTCAATACTTACGAGAAATTGAAAGCGCGTCAAGCATCGCAAAAAAGGTACCATGATAAAGTAAGTTGAAAAAGAAATTGGCGAAAAAAGCGAGGGATGGTACATTGAAAGCAACGAATAGCCAGACAAAACTTGCACCAAAGGAACGTTTACGTTGGGATCAGAACAAAGATGCGCCAACTGTTAAACTGCGCGAGCCAATGGTTACGCCAACCGTGCAAAGAGCTCTGCGACACCTTCTTCGTGGGATAAAGCCATTGTGAGTATTTCGTTATTTCATTCACTTGAATGTAGCAATCCTTTTGACATAAATTATTTTAAAACATTTCTGTCTAACTCCTGCAGGTTAAGCAATTTTTAAATAATTTTGTTTTCTGTCCTCGTTACCTATTTACTTGTTACCATGTTTTTTCTTTGCTTTTTCGTTGGAGCCCTCTCGACGTCTTGGACTCTGGCATGTCATCTTCGACTCTGGCATGTCATTCTGGCCTCATTCAAGGCATGTCATTTTACCTACCGACCTTGGCAAACTCGTGCCAAAATCTCATCTGATGACGGAAACCGAATGGCGTAATCTTGGAGTTCAACAGAGCCCTGGTTGGGTACATTACATGATGCACGGTCCAGGTATTTCGTTATTTAAACAATTCTTAATGCCAACGGCTTTTAAAAGTTCCCTCACATTTTCAAGACTTTGCGTCACGTTTTTTTTCCCAATTTTTCGGTAAAAAAGAAAAGATCGACTTCGCTGGAGTTTTCAATTAAAAAATCGAATTAAATTGAATATTTCCCACGGCGGGCAGGGCGAATGATAAAAATTTTGTAAGGACAATGGCAATGTCTCTAAAAACCTATAGATGTTTTGGCATCGTTTCCGTCTTTTTATTTGCCTGATTTTGCATTTCTCAACCGTCCGGGCGCGCACCAGACATTTTTTAATAGTAAATTATACTACGCTTTTCTTTTAAACTTGGCGTCGAGCCGCTGCCGCGACGCTTGATTTTACGGCCTTTAATGTATTTTTCGAGGGAAATGAAAATAAGTTGCGGAAAGACTCGTTGCCATAAAACGTCGAAGAATCGGTGACAGAAAATTATTGGCGTCAAAACGACCCAGTGTGCACTCAAAGGGTTAATCGGAACGATGCTCGACGCTATTTTAACACGGTGGAAACAAAATTCGGTATAATAATGAAATTTCTAGCGGATTACAGTTTTTTAATTGATTTTTCAGAACCCCACGTTCTATTATTCCGGCGATTGAGAACCAACGTGCCTCAAGTAGCTTGAAACGGGCCGGCGCTTGCAGAGAGTCAGAACGCCTGTGGATGAACGCTCCTCGATAAAACATCGCGGCTCAAAGAAGTATCGTTCCTATGCAGAGGAAAAAGTCAAACAAACAGATGGAAAGAAAAGCAACGAAAAAACACAAGTTTAAATATCGCTCTGTTGATGCGAAAGGGTTTTGCAATGGTGAACCGGAACAACGTATTGGGGGCAACATTTTCGATAATGACCTTGGAGAGACAATAAACCTTTGGCCCAGTATTTTACAATAACGTATGCTTTATTGACCATATAATCTTACGGCATATCGTACCGATAAAATTTTCATCTCGAACGCGTATATACGTTAGGGTGCTTTTTTTTTTGGCGACATTTTTTTTTTGCACTCCCATCTCGCATTTTTGTGGGGAATACCTTAAAGAAAATTCCCTGAAAATTTGAGCCCTTAATATTAATTTTAAGTACTCGCCCAAGGCGTCCAATGATTTCCCCTTTAAAATACACGTAAAGTTCGATTATTCTTCTTAAAAGTTCTACAGATCAGAGGCATTTAAAGGTACGATCTTGGTCGACGAACCGATTTATTCATAATTGAATGCTCTACAAAAGTGTCCAATGTGACGTGATTGTAACTCGAACTGGCGAGGTCGTACGGGTCACTAAACCCAATTTTTTCATGAAATTCTCGTTTTTGTACCTCTATCTCGTAAATGACAAGAGCTACAGAAAAAATAAGAATGACAAACTTGGAGGAAATTCAATTTTCTACAAAAAAGTATTGAAGCACCAAATCGCTAACATCGATGTTTCTTGAGATATTGGGCTTTTAAGTTGAGGTAGTATGGAATTTTCATGAATTATTGAGCTAAACTGTATAAGTTGTTAATTTATTATTCTTTATTGTAATTTAAATCATCAAATATTTATTGGTTAAGTTGCAAATGATTGGAAAGTTGAATAATTGAACGTTTTGAAACTGAAATTCGAGAAAAAAACACATTTTCAAAGTGCTTAAAATTATTTTTTTCACTTTTCACGAATTTTTCAATTGATTTTCTCCCGATTCTTCTAATTTACTTACCAGTAATTGAATACCTATGAATTTCTAGTTGAAAATATGTTGTAAATTTACAAAATTTTCAACTAGAAATTTACAAATTTTACAAAATTTTTGTAAATTTACAACATACTTGTAAGTAGAAATGTATAGGTATTCAATTACTGGTAAGTAAATTAGAATAATCAGGGGAAAGTCAATCGAAAAATTCGTGAAAAGTAAAAAAAACAATTTTGGGCACTTTGAAAATGTGTTTTTTTCTCGAATTCCAGTTTCAAAACGTTCAGTTATTCAACTTTTCAATCATTTGAAACTTAACAAATAAATATTTGATGATTTGAATGACAATAAAGAATCGTAAATTAACAACTTATACAATTTAGCTCAATAATCCACGAAAATTCCATACTACCTCAACTTAAAAGCCCAATATCTCAAGAAATATCAATGTTGGCGATTTAGTGCTTGGATACTTTTTTGTAGGAAATTGAATTTCCTCCAAGTTTGTCATTCTTATTTTTTCTGTAGCTCTTTTCATTTACGAGATAGAGGTAAAAAAACGAGAATTTCATGAAAAAATTGGGTTTAGTGACCCGTACGACCTGGCCAGTTCGAGTTACTACAATCACGTCACAATGGACACTTTTGTAGAGGATTCAATTATGAATAAATCGGTTCGTCGACCAAGATCGTACCTTCAAATGCCTCTGATCTGTAGAACTTTTAAGAAGAAAAATCGAACTTTACGTGTATTTTAAAGGGGAAATCATTGGACGCCTTGGGCGAGTACTTAAAATTAATATTAAGGGCTCAAATTTTCAGGGAATTTTCTTTAAGGTATTCCCTATAAAAATGCGAGATGGGAGTGAAAAAAAAAAAATGTCGCCAAAAAAAAAAGCACCCTAATATACGTATCTCCATGTATTTGTACAAAAGCATAGAATACCTCAGTTTCCACTCGCTCCCGCGAAATACCTCGCCTGCGTCTCGAATAGCCCAAAATAAATATAACAGAAAAATGAATTTAAAGCGCGCACCATTCTTCCAATCGTTCCTTTCTTATTTATCTACACAAATAAATCTACGTTCTTGATCCGTCCTTGAAATAAAATCTCGATTTTCCTTCGTTCTGGGTTTTATCGGGCCAGTTGAGTTATCAGAGCCGCGCACATTTCGAAGAATTCCATCGCGTGGTGTCCGGTAGCTTGATTCGGCGCGATCGTCGGATCTGCGCAAGAAATCGCCAAGAAATCGTCATTCCCAAGATCCCATGGAAGCTCCGAGTTGTTGAAAACGGAACTGATCGTTCACGGCGATGGTCCCAGTCCTTTCGATGGCACTTCGGTTGCACCTGCGAATAAAAAAAAGGCTGAAAAATTTGTACAAAAGTTTCAGAGTTCACTGGTAGAGTAAAATTGTTTGGCAAAAACAAAAAAGATCATTCTGATCCTGATTTTTGCTTTGAGGTTGAATTTTAATTTTTTTCCATCAATAAAAATAAAAGAACAAAGACCGATAATTATACATTGCCCTTTTGGCTACTTTTTTTCCGGCAGTACCGAATTTTTTTCTTTTCTTTTTTCTTTCTACCGAGTAACTTAAACCTTTGCCGCATTGCACTCTAGATCGTAACCTCATCACGTACCTCACAGGAAATTATGTTTCCACAACTCGAACATAGACGATGAGATGAGGTTCAATTTCCGTCGTAGCCGATTCAATTTTTTTTTCGATTTCTAAATCGTCGTACTGCTCCCAATTCATCGTATTACGGTATGAGTATGCGGTGAAGTGCTTGGAAGTATAACCGACTACTCCACATAATCTAGAATTAATTTCGATAAATTTTCATAAACGGTATGGAATTATTATAATTGTTTTATTATACGCACGGTCTGTGCCAAATGTATTGGAACTGCTATCTTACCGGTATTGATCGTCTCTCATCCCTTCGTTATTTTTGAGTTTCAAAAGTGGGGGTATTTCGGAAAGCTTGCATCACATTCCCTGCTTGTCGGTCACATTTTTACGGACATCCGCATCGATAAACAAATGAATTCCCGGTCGACTAATCCGAGTCATCGATCCGTTGCAGCCCTTCGTGAAACAGCGAAGTTTCGAAAGACGCGCCCAAAAGTTCAGCGCAGCTTCCAGAGCGCCAAATCCTGATTTCGCCACGGTTTGGTGGTTTGGTGACAGAAGGGCCGATGAATACTGTCGTCTGCACAGCTGCGAGCATTCCTCAGTTATGTCGACGCTGGGTGCAGTTTTCATGGCTTTATCGACAAAATTATACATACTGTCGTATGCATTTAATGTATATGATAAAACTTTGTTCGCTGTTTTCACTTTCGGTTCGGGAACATACAAATTCAAATGAATACGCGCTCGATCGGTGTAAGTTTTATTCGTGACTCCCGTATTTAAGGGAGACTTCGTCCTTGGAGTGCCATATTTCAGGTGTTTACGTTTTATTTTTTTTCAAGCAAACGAGTAAAGCTTTTTAAGTGCGGTTTTTTTCTTGGTTTTAGTCATGACATACAGAACCGTAAAAAATTTTTTTTTGAAGAAGAAAACCAAAATGGCGGCCGATGCAGCTCCGCGAAAACAAGTCCTCAAATCAAATGGCTGACATCACTGCCCCCTCTTTGTTGATCAGAAACACGAATTCAGAGCATATTATCAATGTGTGACCCTTTGGCCATGGAATGACGGATGGGTTTTTTGTTTAGTACAAATTTCGAAAAATGGCGGCAATTTAAAAAAAAATCGAATTTTCGCGTTTTTTTTCGCATAAAAAGATAAATAATAAATGCAAAAATGTATCTATCAAAAAAACGATCCGTCATTCCGTGAAGACATATTTTGTGAGTATGCTCTCCAAATTTCAGGTCGATATGTTAATTACAGCGGTCAAGAGAATGTGAGCCGTTTGATTTGAGGACTTGTTTTCGCGGAGCTGCGACGGCCGCCATTTTGGTTTTTTTTTTTTTCAAAAAAAAAATTTTTGCGGTTCTGTATGTCATGAATGAAACCAAGAAAAAAACCGCACTCAAAAAGCTTCACTAGTTTCCTTGAAAAAAAAATAAAGCGTAAACACCTGAAACATGGCACTCGAAGGACGAAGTCTCCCTTAATATGTTTGAAACAAACTGAAGCGTCGGGTTGTTGCATTTATTGACAGCCGAATCGTAAGCCGTGTGGTCAATAGCTCCAGATATTAATACTTGTGCCAGCGAGTCAAACGGGCACGTCGACTGAACGAAGTAAGTTTTGTTGTTAACTCCAACCGGCTTCAATAACTTCGAACCATTCTCGAGAAAACACGTTTTCCTTTTTCTCGATCTTGCAGCGGGTTTTTTATCGATTTGACTGTTTATGTACCTTATTTCTGGTAATGCTCCGAAATAAGTATTTTTTTTCGACGTCCCTTCTGTCTTCACTTGACTCTGTGGTTCTTCCACTTTATTTTCAGGAGTCTCCTCACTTCGGCTGTACGAATGATCCCATGTGTCTGCGACTTCTACAACCTCTTCTTCGTCTTCACTTTGAGCAACAGCACCGACGGCAAATTCAGTCTTCGGCACTAGGCCTCCCCAATTCTCCACAGACCACTGGTCAGGGTCATGCTGTGGAGTTTCGGAATCAATCTCGCAGAATGACGATACATCAGGATCACCCAGTTCGAGCCCTGTTCCGCCATTGTCAAGACTCGCAGTCTTGGCCACGAAGAGCAAAAAACCACCTTCGATGTCTCGCAAGTGAGTGACCACCAAATTGTCAGCCCCTCGTAAACCCTTTTTCAAAACACTTGATTGGAGGTCCTTGAAATAAGATTCCATGGGCGCCGATGAGGCATTGCTTTTCATATTTGGCGTTGTACAATTTGTCCAGAGTGGAAATTCTATGACAAGTGGCTTCAATGAAGCAATGAACCCGGGTACGTAAAATGCATTCATTTCACGTCCTTCATCTACGGGTGTGACACTTGTAGCAAAAATTTTATCAATCCATTCCGCAATCGATTTTATTTCATGCCCATCGCACTGACTTTTTGCATAATTTGTGAGATTGTCAACCGGACGTAGATGTTTATTTTCTTCGGTGTCGGTCTCAAATTTTCTTAGGGCAATGCTCGTCTTTGCCATTAAATTTTCCAGATTGTTTCTAATTGCGAGGACACTATTGATCTCCTCAGCAGCCTCGTCATCCTTGATCGGAATCGCCACGGTAGAGTCCAAGTATTTTTGGCCTGCGACGACGAATGTCTGCGTCAACAACATCTCGAATGGTCGATGTCCGAAGATTGAATCATGAGTGCAACGGACCGGAGGAAGAATTGTTTGACTTCGATGTGCGTAACGACTTTCCAACATTTCCACCTTGACACCGCATGAATGATATGCGCAACATCAACCCGTAGGTGAGTATCCACCTTTATCGGTTTTTTTGCTACCCGAAGTTCAAAACAGTGTTGAATATACTTTTTCAATGATGTGTCGTTAAATTCCTTGCACATTCCATACAGGAGCGCTTTGGAATAATCGCAAATCGCGACCTTCGGTTTGGGCGCACCGGCTCGCAAAAATAGGTAGATCCAAACCATGATGGAGTGCGCGTCGTGTCTCTCCGAGAGCATCTGGTGGACTGGAATGGTCATTTTGTCGAAATTGATGACCGTGCTGTAGAGGAAAATTGGACCACATCTCGATTTGTCGTTTCGATTTATTTTTCTGACTAAACTCCCGGTCGCATCAATCATTACCGTGCTGATTGTGCTGTTTTTGCAATATTCTTTGTACGCGTGAAGCTGTGATGGACTGCGGTAGACAACAACAAAAGGGGTTGATGCGATGTACTCAATTTTGCCAAGAAATTCTGGTTGTTGCGATATGGCTTCTATCGAAGCATTCAAATTTTTCTTGTTCCGTGGGTCCAGCCCCAAATTCTTATCAATTCGCTGTTTTTTTGCTTGCCGCAGAACAGCTGCATCTGCAAGAAATGGTGGCTCCGTATCCCCCAGAACCATTTCTTCTCTTGCCATGCGTTTTCGAAAATTGGATGCTCCTTCATGGATTAAATTTTTCTGGACCTCCTCTCCGTATTTTCCATTCGAAGGACGTTTCACCACTTCGTGCCTGATATTCCGGGTATCACGCGTTAATACGTTAAGTATCACACTGTCATTATTTGTTGGCTCTTTTTCGATGGTCACTTTGAGTTGGTTTTGACACAATTTTCCTTTGCATTGACCCTGAATTGTGACAAAATTACCGATTCCGGTTGAAGCTTTTGCAACTTTGGCACGCTTGAAAACGTACGCACATGGAATTTTTGTCTGACTTGAGATGGCAATCGGTACGACATTATTCCAGACTCCTTTCTGTAGCGTGGGTCGGCATCCAGAGGACAGACCTGCCAGGGCAAATTGCAGTGAATAATAGTAGTCAAAAAATATTTTGCCTTATTGTTTTGGCTCAATTTCAAGGTGGCATTGTAATATTTCAGTAAAATTTCACTGATTGCTTCAAGTGATTCATTTTTTTTCAGATTCGCTTTAGAGAGAGAGTATTTAAAACAGTTACAATAGTACAATTGTGTAAAATTTCGAATTTCAACTGTAGGATGGAAACCGCGAACACGCTTTCTACGGAATTGTAATAATTTGATTTTGTGTTTTTTTTTTTTTTTTTTTTACAGGACTGCCAATTTCCCGTTTCTCAACAGCAGCCTGGACAAAATGCAGTGAGTAAACAACCTCTTCTTATATTTCCAGTTTTTTCGTTTATTTTCGTTCCAATTTGTTTCGCACAAACCATATTGCTGAGTCTACTCTGTACATTAAATGGTTTAAAAAATAAAAATTAAATTAAAACGGACAATTTAAATTAAACTTTAAAAAATTTTAAAATAAATCAAAATGAATTAAATTCAAAATAGATATTCTCAATCAGATAAAATAAAAAGAAATATCAAAAATAGTATTAGTATTAGTATTTATTTCCAAATTATGCCCTCGCGAGCTTTTACATAGTTCCCTCCCCCCCCCCTCTAGAGATTTTGCTTTTTTTCCCCGTCATGTATTTTTTCCACTTACTTACTATCAGAAATGTCAAAAATATAAAAAATACTATTTTTTGCAAGAATTCGAATTTTACTTCACAAAAAAAGGAACAAGCTTCAAAATATGAAAGAATGTCGTAATTATTTGCTTAATTAAAAGGAAGTTGAAAGAAAAAGAATCGGAAACGTACTCGTGGGTTTGATAGCATCCCATTCTTGACTCGTAAGCTTTACTGTGAAAAATTGTTGACCATTTTCCGGTGCATTTTCATGATCTGAATAAGACTCGTCGGAACTTTCGAACGTTGTGGAATCATTTGACGAATAAGAAGTGCTCGGATTTGTGTCGGTTTTGTTCTTTGGCGATGGAATACTTATGCCTTTTTCCTTTCGTGCAATCGAGAGAATATTTCGGCGATCCTGGACCACGTTGTTATAAACGTTGTGAATGCTCCATTTATTATCCAAATCTTCGGCGATTTCTCCCCATATTTTATCAGAATAAATGGGAAATTCCGATGTTGCGAAGCACGAAATGAATTTCTTCAAGCTCCGCACAGCTTCTTCCACTGTCACAGCAGCTTTCCGTGGCATATTGCGAATTAAATCGTCAAATACGCGAAATCGAAAATAAATTCATGCGAAATTTTTCAATAAATCGTGAACACTCAGCAAATATATATACAACACAAAAAAACGTGAACGAAAAGAACGTGAAAAAAATTATCGGTAATTAAATCGTCCAATAAGCGAGTAATAAATAAAAAATGAGTTCGTGCGACAGTTTTCAAAAAATCAAGCACACTCAGGAAGTATATACACAACACAACACAAAAACGCCAACGAAAAGGACGCGAAAAAAATTATCGGTAATTAAATGGTCCAATACGCGAGTAATAAATAAAAAATAAATTCGTGCAAAAGTTTATAAACAATCATGAACACTCAGGAAGTATGTACACACACAACACAAGAACGCCAACGAAAAAATTGCCAAAAAAATTATTGATAATAAAAAAATCAATTATAAAACGGAAGGAACACTGAAAGAATTAATTAATAGACGGAAATTTCGAAATTCAATAAAGTCAAGGGAGTTTGATTATCACCGTGTCGCGTCAGGAACGGGACTGAGCTCGCTGCCACTGAGCGATGGAAATTGTATGGTGCACCATACAATGTAACAACAGACTAAAACAATGTTTAGGAATTAGCAACTTGGGAAAACGGTTTGGATAGTGCAATGTCGCACTTATTGGATTGAAAAGGTACATCGAATCTTGCATTTCTGTCGTTCGTTTATTAAATTACATTTTCTGAATTTTTCTCCAATACTTTTCTTAGAACGATCTCTTATCAAGCTTTTTACACTTTGGTAAAATGCTGTTGGTAAAAAACATCTGTCTCGACGATATCGAGTTGGTGATGGTTTCGCAAAGTGCAGAGCGATGGACCAGACGTCTCGATAATTCATCCTCTCACTCCGTGTTACTTTTTCTTTTTTCGACTTTTGTCTATTTTTCTCAAAAACAGCGTCACGCAGCAGTTTTCCTTTTTTCATCTTTTTTTTTAAGCTACTTCGAATTCTGATTTTTTTTCATTCACCGAACATTTTGAATTTCTTGGGATAAATAATTGAAAATTGATAAAACTGGAACGAGGTCAGTCGATTAATTCTTAGCAAAAACTTTCAACAGGTGCAATTCGAAGTTCAAGACTGACGGCATCCACGAGGCTGAATAATGGTTAAGGATGAAACGAAGATTCGAGGCTGTTCATCATTTTAGGAGATGAGCGGTTGAATCTCAACGAAAACCGATGAAATAGCCAAGGAACAAGCGAGCAAAACAATAGCGACCATAGTCGTCGATCTTTCTGACTTCCCCGAGAAAGATTGTTTCGTCGCTTCCAGCACGATATGCTATATAATCGTGGCGAGAAAAAATTGCAAAAACCCGTACCGCCGGTTTTGTTTAAATCTGCCACGACGTGGTAGACAAAAAATTTTACCCCAGTTTTTCAACGGCCCGGAACATACTATTCTCGCGTTAAAATCCATTTCCATTGACCGAAAAATAATTATTCTTTACGATAAAGAAGACATCGCTGCCAGACTCGAAAGTTTTCTCGATGATAACGCTTTCAAATCCGTCGGCAATGAATTCTCCGACGTCTACGTAGTCAAGGGAAAGGAATTTTTACGCTGCACCATTTTCGAAGTACTCGAGCCCAAGAATACCGGCGCACATTCTCATCGCGATATTGAATCTTTGGGGCTGCCTCCCCCCCCCCCTTCCCCGCCTCTATTTGTTTCGCAAATAACAATATATTATTTTCAACAGGACACCGTGACAACTGGAGATGCTGGTCATTCTCGTTCGCTTCCAGTTTTCCGATTTTGCTCGCAAAGAGACGAGAGACAGAGATACGGAGGCTGCGAGAGCATTCGAGCACGAATTGGAACTTGAACTTGCTGGCGATGACCCGGAGCCATTGCGCCTGGCGCGTTTCACAACGGATCTCATCTCTTGAACACATATGCAACTGGGAAGACAAATAGTATTGCGGACCAACGGAGAGAAATGATGATTGCAACGATGCATTTTTTCAGTGATCAATTTCGGTAAAAACTACATAAAGCACATATTTATAATAGACTAGCCAAGGTACGCCCGCTTCGCCAGGCACACAATGGTATCGCACACAGATTGCCACATGACCTATGTGGTACTGTGTAAAGGTATGCGTTTTCATTTTTTCACATAGGTTTTCGCACGCGACTTCGCTTGCGTTTCACAATATAAAATTCGATCTATTATTATTTTGATTTAACTCTCTACGAATCTGCCCTCAAAATGCAAAACTTAAAAATATCAAATCTCATATAGAGCGAAAAAAACTGTGGCCAGTAATTTTTTTATTTTTTTTATAGAAGGGAAATGCCAAGTTACGCACCACTGGCTCTAATTCTTTTATCACGAACCCAGTCATCCCACTCATCCTGACTCCCATCGTCATTCGCTTGAGCTATCATCGGTATTGATAAAACGACAACATTTAAACAATTTTGTCAAGTTTGTCGAGCCAAACATCGAATCAAAACGACACTGCAGTTCGCAACGTTGGGGTCAATGAAAAATACCCTTACCCTTAATTTTTTGTTAAATTCAAAAAATGATAATCCAATTTTCGTATCAATTTTGTGTTTGAATCCTGAAAAACGATCGTTTTATCGTCTTGATTGAATATTGAATTAAATTAATGACTTTTGCTCAAAAAAAACCCGAATTTCGTTGCAGTCCAACGAAGCATATTTCAACATCGTCAAATCAAAATGACACTGAAATTCGTAACGTTGAGGTACAACGCAAAATACTTTTTCCCTTAATTTTTTGTTCAACGTGAATAGAAACGCCAATTTTCGTATCAATTTTGTGTTTGAATCCTGAAAAACGATAATTTTATCGTCTCGATAAAATATCGAATCAAATTCATGAGATTTGCTCAAGAAAAAAACGAATTTCGTTGCATTCCAACGAAGCATATTTCAACATCGTCAAATCTGCCCATGTGAAGTCCTATGTTGCGCCCGCATAGCAACCAATTCCATAAAACCATCATATTATAATCGGCGACAGGAAGTCGTACACGTGCCGTTCAAAAACGCATCCCTCAGCAAGTCTCGTGGACTTTGCTCCAACTTCGAGGCCAAACCAAAAACGCTGACAATTAAACTCAGCACTCGACCGTCGCGATGCACCTGTACAATAACCCCAAGGCATCGAACGATCGACTGCCCACCACCATTAATTACCACCTCCAATTAATACCACCTCCACAATCATTCGAAAACCCCTAGTTCATAAAAAGGGAACGCAACGCCCAAATCAGGCACTCTGCGATCAGATACCGAAATTATCAAATCATTAATAACACCGATTGGTCTTGAGGCATTTTATACTCAATTGTAACGAACTTATCCACAATAAACCTTAGACGTTAAAACTGAAAGTATTGGGTTGGAGTTTAACTCAACCTTGGCAATATCCCGAATAAATCAGTCCCAAGCAAACTCGCCCCCACGTGACGGTTTGCACGGGCACAACACCTATGTAAAGAAATGAAAACGCATCCCCTTACACAGTACAGTACCACATAGGTCATGTGAAAATCTGTGTTGGATAAAATTGTGTGCCCGGCAAAGAGGGCATACCTTGTATATATATAGAATCACCATGGCAGTGGTTGCCAAGGAAACGATTACCATGGCAACCGTTGCCATGGTAACCGTTGCCATGGTAAACGCTAAATTTCTCTAACGGATTTTTTTTTTAATTTGAAAAAAAAAAATTTTTTTAGAATTTTGTTCGTCCTCTACCTGAAAAAAAATTATCTAAAAAATCTAGATAATTATCTAAAAATGTATCTAAAGATTATTTAAAAAATCTAGATAATTATCTAAAAATGTATCTAAAAATTGTCTAAAAAAAAAATTCGCGATAATTTTTTTTTGGATAGAGGACGAACAAAATCCGTCCTTAGTGAGCGTCTACGATGGGAGAGGAGTGACCGTGACAAATTTCACGATCCTAACTTCATTGGTTTAGGCTGTGCGTTGTCTGTCAGTCAGTCAGTCAGTCAGTATAGAAAAAAAAAAAAATTTCGATAATTTTTTTTTGGATAGAGAACGAACGAAATCCGTTCTTAGTGAGCGTCTACGATGGGAGAGGAGTAACCATGACAAATTTCACGATCCTAACTTCATTGGTTTAGGCTGTGCGTTGTCTGTCAGTCAGTCAGTCAGTATAGAAAAAAAAAAAAATTTCGATAATTTTTTTTTGGATAGAGAACGAACGAAATCCGTTCTTAGTGAGCGTCTACGATGGGAGAGGAGTAACCATGACAAATTTCACGATCCTAACTTCATTGGTTTAGGCTGTGCGTTGTCAGTCAGTCAGTCAGTCAGTCAGTCAGTCAGTCAGTCAGTCAGTCAGTCAGTCAGTCAGTCAGTCAGTCAGTCAGTCAATCAGTCAGTCAGTCAGTCAGTCAGTCAGTCAGTCACGCAACACATACATATATATAGATGATTACCATGGCAGTGGTTGCTAAGGAAACGATTACCATGGCAACCGTTGCCATGGCAACCGTTGCCATGGTAACCGTTGCCATGGTAACCGTTGCCATGGTAACCGTTGCCAGAACTTGAGCCAGAAGAACTCAACAATGAATTAACGAGACGTTCCTCAGTTGGTTTGATGGGAAAGCGACGTAAATCTGAACCGCATTAGTTGTCGGACTGCGTGGAATTTTCTCATCAAACACTTAATATTTTTGCGATCTTTTCATAATTGAAGGAGGTAACAAAACAAAGTCGGAGACAGCGTGATTTATTTGACACACTTGATCGGCAATGTGGTTGGATGACCTTGACACAGTTGTTTCGAAGAAGGCGATCAGCTGGCACACATGCTTTACGCTTCTCGGATTGGTGCGCTTGATATTTTCATCCTCATCGTTGCGCCTGCCGAATTGGTGCGCTGGTTGGCATTTTCACGCTCACAAAAAAATGTGTTCAGGATTTTTCCTAAACAATTTCGCCAGATACCGTTTCGGGCTATCTACGAAAAAATCCTAAATAAATTTTTTTTGCACCTCGAAAAAAAACGATGCATACAATGAATAACTCGCGAGAAACTTGGTTTCGAAATTGAGCAATTTGTCAAGATTTCAGCCACCAGCTGATTTTAGATACACTGCGCATACACTATGCGCATGTACACCACACGTGTCCATCGCGCAAGCCGGAAGTGCTCGGTAACTAGGGGAAATCATGGGGAAATCAATCACTCAATAATTATGGAATATCAATTAAAATATTAACTCTCTAACAGTTTTTTTCTACTCTCAAACCCTCTCAAACAATTCTCAAACGAATTGCATTAATTAGATCTTAAAATAACAACTTAGGGGGGCCAACTTCGCGGACATGGAGACTATACGGAAGGAGTACAAGCTCGGTCCTCTGGCGTGGCCCCAAAAATGTCCCGGAAAGTTAGTTCCTCCAAGCAGCGCTGCTGTTTTAGGGACCCCTTGAGCATGCGCACAACGCTCAACAGTGTTCAAGGACACAAGTGTGGGCAAACCTCACTTCGAGTTTTCAAAATTAAAATTCTTCCATGTCGTCTGACAAATCACAAAAAGTCTCTCCCAGCATACGTAGGACGATGACAAAAATCGGCTGACGGGGATTTTTTTGCAATCGATAAAACCGTATGACAGATTTGCTACTTCAAAAATTGCAGTAGCATTCTCTCTCTCGCACTCACAGTACCGATCGAGATACCGACTGATGCCTAAACTAATCATTTCAAATTAAATATTTCCAAAATGAACAGTGTTCTTCATAAATGAAACAAATAGTTGAAGCTCTACTTTGAACTTCTATCGGCGATGTAAAAAGCAAAAAAAATCAATTTCTATCAATATTGAAAACCGGGCACAATTTTTATACTGGTTTTAGTATCAATTATATTAATGTGCATGGATAGCCGCATGGTAGCGTGCTGGAGTGTCGTGGCGGGGATCGGGCGATCGAGTCCTTCCGCTCATAACTTTTTATTTTTTTTTTTCATTATTTTTAGTACGCAATCAACGTAACCATTGCGTTCGATTATTACAGCCATGTGAATATAAGTAAAATCAAATGTATAGATGTGCATGGATTCGTTTTATTGTACCATGTCTTAAAAGGAATTTAATCTACCAGAACAAAATTTGTTTAAAAGAATGAAATTCTATTAGCGCGCGTTTATGCCTATACTCCTTATGTTGACAAAGCATTCATGATTAAATTCAATGGTGGAATTGATTTCATTATAAAAAAAAAACGACATTAGACTTTCGATATAACAAAAAAAAAAGAGAGCTAATAATCGATCATACGACCATCGCATCACCAATCCGACACGCTGCCCACCGGGCTACGCCATGATATTGAAGTTTAATCTTTAAAATTGGTACAAAAATTTTGAAATAGTTTTTTAATATTTATAGATTTCCACTATGTTACTTTTTACATTCTCAATCCTCTTCAGCCAAATTTCAATCCCTACAAGTTAATTTCAGGGACCGTTCCCTCGCCATTACATTTAGTTTCCGGTTTCAATATTTTTACCCGCACGAGGGCTTTTTCGCCGCCATGACGGTCAGTTTCATCACGAAGCACCAATAATCTATATATATAAAAGAGTTGCGTGACTGACTGACTGACTGACTGACAGACAACGCACAGCCTAAACCATTGAAGTCAGGATCGCGAAATTTGTCACGGTTACTCCTCTCGCATCGTAGACGCTCACTAAGAACGGATTTTGTTCGATCTCTATATAAAAAAAAAATTATCGAAATTTTTTTTTTTTTTTTTTTTTTCAATTTTTTTTTTCATTTTCTATACTCCTCTCCCATCATGGACGCTCACTAAGAACAGATTTTGTTCGTTCTCTACAAAAAAAAAAAAATATTGCAAAAATTTTTTTTTTCATCATCTATCTATATATATAAAAGAGTCGCGTGACTGACTGACTGACTGACTGACTGACTGACTGACTGACTGACTGACTGACTGACTGACTGACTGACAGACAACGCACAGCCTAAACCAATGAAGTGAGGATCGCGAAATTTGTCACGGTTACTGCTCTCGCATCGTAGACGCTCACTAAGAACGGATTTTGTTCGTTCTCTATCCAAAAAAAAATTATCGAATTTTTTTTTTTTTTTTTTTTAATTTAAAAAAATTTTTTTTTTTCAATTTTTTTTTTTTCTTTCAATTTTTTTTTTCTTTACTCTTCTACCTCAATAAACGTTCACCGAGAACGGATTTTGTTCGGTCTCCACCAAAAAAAATGAAAAAAAAAATTTATCAAAAATTTTTTTTCTCATCTATATATATAAAAGAGTTGCGTGACTGACTGACTGACTGACTGACTGACTGACAGACAACGCACAGCCTAAACCAATGAAGTTAGGATCGTGAAATTTGTCATGGTTACTCCTCTCCCATTGTAGACGCTCACTAAGAACGGATTTCGTTCGTTCTCTATCCAAAAAAAAATTATCGAATTTTTTTTTTTTTTTTTTTTAATTTTTTTTTATTTCCTATACTCCTCTCCCATCATGGACGCTCACTAAGAACAGATTTTGTTCGTTCTCTACCGAAAAAAAAATTATTGCAAAAATTTTTTTTTTCATCATCTATATATATAAAAGAGTCGCGTGACTGACTGACTGACTGACAGACAACGCACAGCCTAAACCAATGAAGTTAGGATCGTGAAATTTGTCACGGTTACTTCTCTCCCATCGTAGACGCTCACTAAGGACGGATTTTGTTCGTCCTCTATCCAAAAAAAAATTATCGTGAATTTTTTTTTAGACAATTTTTAGATACATTTTTAGATAATTATCTAGATTTTTTTAGATAATTTTTAGATACATTTTTAGATAATTATCCAGATTTTTTAGATAATTTTTTTTTAGATAGAGGACGAACAAAATTCTGAAAAAAAATTTTTTTTTTCAAATTAAAAAAAAAATCCGTTAGAGAAATTGAGCGTTTACCATGGCAACGGTTGCCACGGTAATCGTTTCCTTAGCAACCACTGCCATGGTAATTCTATACATATACAAGGTATGCCCGCTCCGCCGGGCACACAATAGTATCCAACACAGATTTTCACATGACCTATGTGGTACTGTACTGTGTAGGGGGATGCGTTTTCATTTCTTCACATAGGACTTTACATGGGCAGATTTAACGATCTTGAAATATGCTTCGTTGGAATGCAACGAAATTCTTTTTTTTCTTGAGCAAATCTCATGAATTTTATTCGATATTTAATCGAGACGATAAATTTATCGTTTTTCAGGATTCAAGCACAAAATTGATACGAAAATTGGCGTTTCTATTCACATTGAATAAAAAATTAAGGGAAAAAGTATTTTGCGTTGGACCTCAACGTTACGAATTTCAGTGTCATTTTGATTTGACCATGTTGAAATATGCTTCGTTGGACTGCAACGAAATTCGGGTTTTTTTTGGCAAAAGTCATTAATTTAATCCGATATTCAATCAAGACGATGAAACGATCGTTTTTCAGGATTCAAACACAAAATTGATATGAAAATTGGGTTATTATTTTTTGAATTTAACAAAAAATTAAGGGTAAGGGTTAGGGTGGCTGCAATTTAGGTCGAACTTGAATTTTCAAAGTCCCCACGTAAAAACACAATCAACATATTGAAAAAAAAATGTGTGCAAAGTTTGAAGGCGTTAAAAAAATTTTCAATGGTGCCTGTGAGCAGTTGAATTTTAGATGGGAAAACATATGTATTTTGCCGAGATATAACTAATTCATTACTCAAACCCGTAATAGTGGTGGAAAAAATCTAAAACTAGGCACACATATTGTACATATATCAATGTTCAAAACATAATTTTTTAAGATTTTTGCAGTAATAATTTCCACAATTCCACGCTTCATGAAGACAGGCTCGATTTCACATTTTCGAACAATTTTCGTGAAATATTATTATTGATTTTGTGATGTAATTTTCAACTTAACTAGAGCCTAAATTAGACTAGACTAGACTGTACTAGACTAGGCTAGACGATTAGAACCAAAAATTCAGCAGAAGAAGTTTTTTTCCTATCGATAGTAAAATATTGACTTAAAATTAAATTTAAACTTTAAATTGCTTGCGAGACGTAAATTCGTTGCACTGCAATAAATCGCCATAATATCTAATATAATTATCGAATGAAAAACGATTAAAAATCTAATTCAATCGAAAAAAAATGGATAGAAAATCACGAGGTAATTTTTTATGAGTGGAGACGGTCGAAGGAAAGTATTTTTATCAAGTATTATTAAAGTAATATTCGGATTGTGATATTCACGGACAATTTAAATTATATATTGTTTTTGCTCCTCGTTGTACGTTAATCTATTGTTGTACTCCGTAATACGCTTGATTCCCCTTTCTGCGACATCAATTAACGACGCTTAACTTTTTGATAATTTGCGAGTCAAACTGATAATTTTCGTTCGAGTTTCACCCCGATACGTCGTTATCGAGAAAGCTGTGATCGATTTGGAATCATTCGGAAAACTTGAGCGATTGTGGGCTTACGAAAAAATCAATGTTTGGACCCAACAGAGAAGCGACGTTCGATTGATGAACTTCATAGCGTTGACACTCTGATTTCTGTTACATGTTCCAGCTGCTTGCTCGTGAAACAAGCCCCCGATCGCTCGAGTTTTTCGAAAGTTTCCAAATCGATCACAGCTTAGGGAAATGAAGCTTATTACGGAGTACAATAATAGATTGACGTACAACGAGGAAGAAAAACAATATATTATCCAGATTGTCCGTGAATATCACAAAAAGTATCCGAACATCAATAAAAATACTTTGCTTCGACAGCTCCACCAATAAAAATTTACCGCATTATTTTCCATCGAATTTTTTTCGATGGAATTCGATTTTCAATCGATTTTCCATTCAAAAATTATATTAGATATCATGACGATTTATTTCAGTGCAATAAATTTATGGCTTTGAAGCAATTGAAAGTTTAAATTTAATTCTAAGTCAATATTTTACTATCGATAGGAAAAAAACTTCTTCTGCTGAATTTTTGGTTCTAATCGTCTAGCCTAGTCTAGTACAGTCTAGTCTGGTCTAATTTAGGCTCTAGTTAAGTTGAAAATTACATCACAAAATCAATAATAATATTTCACGAAAATTGTTCGAAAATACGAAATCGAGCCTGTCTTCATGAAGCGTAAAATTGTGGAAATTATAACTGAAAAAATCTTAAAAAATTATGTTTTAAACATTGATATATGTACAATATGGGTGCCTAGTTTTAGATTTTTTCCACCACTATTACAAGTTTGAGAAATAAATTAGTTATATCTCAGCAAAATACATGTGTTTTCCCATCTAAAATTCAACTGCTCACAGGCACCATTGAACATTTTTTTAATGCCTTCAAACTTTGCACACATTTTTTTTTTAATATGTTGATTGTGTTTTTGCGTGGGGACTTCGAAAATTCAAGTTCGACCTAAATTGCAGGCACCCTAGTAAGGGTATTCTTCATTGACCCCAACGTTGCGAACTGCAGTGTCGTTTTGATTCGATGTTTGGCTCGACAAAACTTGACAAAATTGTTTAAATGTGGTCGTTTTATCAATACCGATGATAGCTCAAGCGAATGAAGATGGGAGTCAGGATGAGTGGGATGACTGGGTTCCTGATAAAAGAATTAGAGCCAGTAGTGCGTAACTTGGCATTTCCCTTCTATAAAAAAAAGAAAAAATTACTGTCCACAGTTTTTTTCGCTCTATATCACATTTGATATTTTTAAGTTTTGCATTTTGAGGGCAGATCCGTAGAGAGTTAAATCAAAATAATAATAGATTTAATTTTATTTTGTGAAACGCAAGCGAAGTCGCGTGCGAAAACCTATGTGGAATAATGAAAACGCATACCTTTACACAGTACCACATAGGTCATGTGGCAATCTGTGTGCGATACCATTGTGTGCCCGGCGAAGCGGGCGTACCCAAGGCTAGTCTATATATATAAAAGAGTCGCGTGACTGACTGACGGACTGACTGACTGACTGACTGACTGACTGACTGACTGACTGACTGACTGACTGACTGACTGACTGACTGACTGACTGACTGACAGATAAAGACCAGCCTGAACCAATGAAGTTAGGATCGTGAAATTTGTCATGGTTACTCCTCTCCCATCGTAGACGCTCACTAAGAACGGATTTCGTTCGTTCTCTATCCAAAAAAAAATTATCGAAATTTTTTTTTCTTTTCTTTCAATTTTTTTTTTCATTTTCTATACTCCTCTCCCATCATGGACGCGCACAAAGAACAGATTTTGTTCGTACTCTACCCAAAAAAAAATTATTGCAAAAATTTTTTTTTTCATCATTATACATATAACTATTGCGTGATTGACTGACTGACTGATATATATTTGGTCCCATATTTTATGGGACCAAAATGAAGCAGATGAATGTACACGTAATCAGTCGAGAAATTTTGAAGAGTTGATGCCAGTTTGAAGATGAAATTTCCTTTCCAAAGAGTCCAAAGAGTTCCGGAGAAAACTTGGAATCGCTCAAGCATTTGTCTCTATCTTTTTGGCAGTCGTGAAATAATTTCACCTTGAATGGATCATTTTCTATAAAATTCTTCAAGTTTAATGCGTACCGTTCGGTGAGAGAGAAACATTGATGATAATCGCAATTGTAATACAATCTCTCTGCTCTCGAGACTTGCATATCGAGATTATCTTGAAGTCTGTCAGAGACCAAAATACCAGCGAGCAAATTATGGAGGATTGATCTTCCGTGGGTACTTGATACTTTTTGAGTTTGCTTTCGTACAGAAGTCGCAAAAAGTCACGTTCCGCCTCGATGCATTGCTCGTTCAGGGGCAGCGATTCCGATAGATCTTTTTCTGCGAGCAAAGTGGAGAATTACATTTTTCTTTTCATTCCGTTTTATAGAAACTTGCTGGTGAAATTTCATACCTTCACTCGCCGAGAGCATTTGATTCTGTACAAGCGCCTCGAAAGCCTGATAATTATAGACATCGCACTGCAAAGCGTGTTTGTAACATTCCATCGCTACTGTTCTGTTGTCTGTTGCCTCCAAAACTCTTCCTTTCACGTACGATATCGAACTTTGGAGGATCTGCTCAGATTGAAAAATAAACAAAAAACACCAAATTATTGCTCAGAATCATCGTCACCTCTCAGGCAACCAAAAATTGTTGCGAATTGGAATTTTCTCAGTTCGTTCCAAGATTCAAAGATTGATGCGATGGAAATGGTCGCGGCGAGAAGGTAAAGATTCATGTTGGCGTGAATCCCTTTAGCCTCGTCGACGTCCTTGTCAAAAAATCCAATTTTTTCAGGCCCCTTCATGGCGGCCTCGATGTGCAGAACCAAGCAAAGTTTTCCCAGGCTGACCGAAATGGAAATGATGGACACATTCATTTCCTCGACATTATTTTCAACGAGCACTAAATCGGCCTGCCTCGTTTGCAGGAAATCGTACTTGACGATCGGCCAAAGTACGCCATCCGGAGTAATTCTCACGACACGATTCTAACAACACGATTTTCAAAAGCCAGAAATTTTCATTTTTCAGTCAAATTTCAACGAAAAGTAAAAAAAAATCGATTGTACGGTTGTACGATTTTTTATATAGATTGGTAACTTTAACGCCTGGTATGCGAGCGGGTTTTGTTACGAAGTAGATGGCGTTGATGAAATTCCCTTCTACGTTATCATTTCACAGTTCATGTTGCGATTTTCAATTGTTTTTTGAGAATCGACAAAACCTGTCATTTCATTGTTGTTCACTCCTCCTCGATGTGTTCCGTGTTTAAGTGCATTTATGTAACAATAAAACGAAAAATCGTCCTTAATTCCGAAAAAACTCAAGGTAAACTTTTCTATACGATTTATTTATAAGTTCACGATGAAATTCAAAGTGTAGCTAACGTGGTGGTTAAATTTTCTTTTTTCATATTTCACTCGGATATTGTAGCTAACGTGGTGGTTAAATTTTCTTTTTTCATATTTCACTCGGATATTTCTATTATATTCATTTAATATTCGTTATTTTACGCGGTGAGCTGTATATATTAGTTTATCAACGGTACATCAATTTTTCAATAAAGCTCAAAACGAAAAGAAATTTTACAAGCAGTTCTATGCAAGCAACATTGTAAGAAGTAGACATATATATTTAAATATATACAACTACAACGAATATACTATAGAACTAACGGTTTTCTCCTAAGCAAAAAAAAAATTCTGTCGTTTCGAATATAGAATGAATATTCTTGAATATCAGAGATATTTAATTAGAACTTTTTTTTCTCCATCTAACCGCATGAAAATTGAAGTGACGTTTCGTCGAAAAGGTGCAAAAATCGAGTTGTAAAAAAAATCCGTCTAGGTTTTTTTCTTGCAGATATAGCCAGAAAGACTACGAGCCGAAAATTTTTAAGAACAATCCCAATCACAATTTTATAACTCATAATCGAAACGCGACCTCAATTTACACGCATTTAGATGGGAAAAGTTAAAAATTGGAAATGAAATATCTCGAATTCTTGACGTCAGAAAATTTTTCTTTGTACGATAAAATTGTTAGTTCTGGTCCAAGCATGTTCATACAAAATTGTTAAAGATCATGATAAAGTCATGTTATAGTAATGGGTTAAAATGTATGTCGGCATTAGAGATTTTTAAGAAATAACTGTAAAGGTTTTCAGAATTTTTATGCTCAAATTTCAAAGAAGCTGCTTTCCAAATGAAAACACAAGAATATAATTGTATTATCTATGTCTGGAATTGATTATTATAAGTTATATTTGTAATTTGTGATATTTCTCGTCTGAGTGCACGATTATTTTACATTATTCACGGGAAATAATACTTGCAGGATCATTTCCAATATGCCTCGAAAAGCGCGAGTTTCCGTCGAAGAAGCCGTTGAGGTAATAAAAAGTTTTTCGATACACTTCACCACCACAGAATATCCAGCCTGCACGTCCGATGTCTGGAAAGAAATGAGTAAGAAAACAGACGGTAAATGGTGAGCTCACAACTGGTACATTAACGTCAGAGAAGATCGACGTGAAATTATGAGTAAGGCGCGGGCTGATTTGAAAATAATGTTACCAAAAAAAGTTATTGGCTGCACCGAAATTGACGACTCTTCCATATCTGGGGACATTTCTGAGAATTATGACGAAGAGCAATCGTCGTCCATTGACTCAGACTTCGCCGAAACGGGCGGGGAGCAATTTGTTGAATTTGACCTGAATTTATCGGAAAAAGATTGGGAAATTATAAAACCCACTGAGCCACGGGGAAAACGACAGCGACTTTATTTAACGAAGGGTGAATGGACGAATGTCGTTGCCATGAAGTTGTGGGAGCAGGAAACATGGCCCTGCGCAATATCTTTCAAAAGAGCTGACGTTAGACTGACCGAGGACAACACGTACATTATAAAGATTACCGGCGTTTGTACCAGTAAAATGTGCAATAACAAAATGTATGCTTACGGCGAGAAAAAACTTTCTGAGGACGGTTTATGTTTAAAAATCAAAACGTGCGAGGTACGGAATGCATTCCATGAACCGATCAAGAGACAGCTGAATGGAAACCGTCGGCTCAAGGTACAACGCGAACTGGTGGAAAAGGGATCGAAGAATTGGCAGCGAGAGCAGGCACGGCTGTATATGAAGGATGGTGATACGGTGCCTCCTTTTATACCGAACTGCGGTGTTCTGCGTAATGCAAAAAAAGAAAAAATGAATGTCGACCTCGACATACAAAAAGGAGATGGGCAAGATGTGATACAAACCATTTTTAAAATGTCGAGGACCCCAGAGTTCGCAGGCGTAGTGACGTGGATCAGCAAAAGCCCCTTCTTTGTATTTTATTATACTTCAGCTGGGATGAATGCATACAAGGATTATTGCCGAATCACCAAAGACGAAGCAACAATTGCGATAGACGCGACTGGAAGTCTTGTCAAAAAAATTGATTATGGCGATGGATGTTTCAGTGGGCATATATTTCTCTATACAATTGTTATAAATTTCGAGAAAAGTACTTTACCGGTATATCAAATGCTCTCTGAGGCTCACGGAGTCGACATGATAATGTTTTTCTTGAAGCATTGGGATCGGGCTGGTGCACCGAAACCAAAGATAACTGTCTGTGACTATTCCAGGGCACTCCTTGCGAGCTTGTGCGAAGTGTACAACGGCTGTTCGGTAAAAAAATACGTTGATCGGAGTTTTAGAGTCGCTGTTAACGGCGACCCACTGAAATCGAGAAGACCCGACACCATTGTACGAGTTGACGTCTCACATTTGATCCACCTGGTTTGTCGTTGGAAATGCTTTAAGTCCGTGAGAAACTGCATTAAAGAATTTTTCGTTCGCTGCGTAGCCCTTATGGTGGATTCGACGTCCGTCAAAGAGTTCGAGGAGATTTTCGTTCTCAGTTGTGCAGTAGGGCTGCGAAATTATGAAGACAACGAAATCAATTTTAATGGAGAGCAATCAACAAAACAAGCGAGGGAAAAACTGGAAAACAGAATTGCTGGTTCAAAAAAAAATCTGGATATTGAGGCTCTTGAAAAAGCACAAAATGAAGACAAACCAGCTCGCAACAAAAAGACTGACTATGGACCCCATGACATTGAATCTGATTCGGCAAAATCTTCTGAACCAAATTCGTTGTTGAAATGGTTAACGGAGCAACGAAAGAGAGCAGAAACGACTACAACTACGGGTAAAAACTTAAATCCATTTTACCTGCCAGATTTCGTCGAGCGGCTCTTCATTTTGTCGAAGGAATTTCCTTTGTGGACTAGCGCGACAACTTCATGCTTCATGCGTCGCCCTATTGCACGTGCTTCTTCCAGTCACGTCGAAAGCCGGATTGGTGATTTGAAGAAACACATTATGAAAAACACACCACCACCAGTGCGGGCAGATAAATTCCTAAAAATCGACATCCGCGCAATTTCTGGCGAGACGCTACTGTTTTCCTCTATTTTGATACTATTCAATCAACAAAATTGTGCGTTGGATGAAATGGTTCAGAATACGAATGAAGGAGAAAGAAAAACAATACAGGAGATCACTTACGGAGAAGAGGACTGCACTGAACAAGATATTTCGAATCGCAGTGCAGCGGATTTGATAGCTCAAGAAAACTGGAGAAATAAGGCGTCCCATGGAAAAAAATACGTATTTGACTGCACTGAGGACTCGTTCCCAGATTTTTGTGAGCCAATTCTATCCTCATCTCGGCTTGACAACAACATCGAATTACCAGTCGAAAATCCTAAGCCAGCACCAGACATTCTCTGTAACGTAACGATCGACCATAATTATTCTAAACAGGAACCAGCAACAATAACCCCAGAAAAACAGGAAATTGAAGAATGTACATCTCACCCACTCAGAGCATCAGAGCATTCGATGGAAGACCCGTCTAAGCCTCTGCCTGGAACAGCCCTCTGCCTGGAAGACCCGTCTAAGCCTCTGCCTGGAACATCCGGTCAGTCCACAACAGTCGCTGAGCTTCGCGTCCGTGCAAATAAAGAAGTCGTTTCTGGGAAAAAAATAACAAGCAAAAAAAAATCGAAATGTTTCGAACCATACCCGGACATTCGACAGCGTAACATACTTACTGCCAAAACAGGTAAGCCGGTGATCTTGCCGGACGGAAGTATCTGCGATCAACCTGTTCGAATCGAAGGCTGTAAACTGTTCGTCAAATCCACATGTCCGTTTGATTCCCTCGTGCACATTTTGATGACTGGCGCCTTGGACAATCCTCAGTACAGCAGTATCCTGAAAGAATCGTCAAATGAGACTTTAAAGTTTGTTTGGACATTTATGAATAGTGGAGTCACAAAAGAAGTCTTATATGAGAGAGCGACACTGTTGAAACATTTGGGATACACCTGTGTACCTGGACCACAAACGTCCAACAGGATTTTTTCATACAGCCTGAATGCTTGGGACACCATCGCAAATGTCGTAGTAAAGGCTCTCGAATCGTATCCAAGCGTTCATGTAACTGAAAAATGTACAGGATGCGATGGCTTATCATACGCTAAGCCCTACTTGAGCCCAAACCACAAAAAGATCGAGGTGAACGGGTTTCAAACATTAGAATCGGCTCTCGAATTTCGACCAGTCCAGGATGGTCTGAAATGCCGGAAATGTGGATCTGACTCAACGATCCTCATGAGGACCAACACGCACCTATTGATAGATCTCGATGTACGCGCAACGAGCATGTCAGGCATAAGTCGAACCGGAATGACTTGCAAATTGACGGAATTGCCAATCTCCATCAGTCTTCCGCAAAATGACGGAGCACGACTGCAGTATAGGTGAGCTATTATTGTTATTAAATGATTATGAAATTATGGGATATTTATTCTATCAGACAAGGAAACTAATCGCTATTGATATGTAAAAGAATTGAACTGTACATGGAATATAATATAATAATTTCTCATGCAATGGTGTATATATTTACAGATTGATAGGAGTATCCACGTTTTCGAGTTCTCACTTCGTGGCACATTGTCGGCGCGCAATCGGAACATGGGAACTCTTCAACGACATGTCGTTTGAAATTACGAAAAGTTCACTAACCACTGAAGTGGAACCACATCTGGCCGTTTACTTGCAGAATTAACAAGTTCGCAAACGCGGGATTTTCGGAAACTCTCCGTAATTAATCTTTGTTCCAATTTGTCGTTCATTCAAATCAATTTCGATTGCCGCCTTGATGGAGAAAATTCCAACTTTTTATGTAATAAAAAATACTTTTGATTTTTCGCAGGTAATTCCGCTATCGAGTACGGTAGGACGATTCCAATTGAATTTGAGCCGACAATGATTAATTGGGGGAGCAAAACTTTAATAAAATCAATATTCCCTGCTACAAGAACAAATTAGTCCGTACATTGTAAAAATAATGCGAAGCTAACTTGGATAAAAGTATTTAGCAGCACATGTATTTTTAGAGTATTTTTCTATATTGATCTCGCTCTCTTATGCTAAATGAATCTTCATTACACGTCCAGGCAAACTCGAAATTGAATTAACCTAGCGAACAGGCCCTGAAATAAAAAAAAAAAGGAAGATTAAAAATGTATGTTAAAATATATGTGTATATATGTATGTTTACGAATATGTTTTTGTTGTTAACATTCTTGAAGGAATAAGAAAGTTACGTAAAATGTTGGCTTCATGAATATTAATATTGGGAGGGGGGACGCGTCGTTGATGGAAAAGTAAAATTAGCAGAGCATGTATATTGCAATTGCAACGAACAATTGTCCGTTCAATCTCATTTCAAAGAAATTCACTGCTCGATATCAACAAAGAATTCTTGATGGTTCGAATTTTTTTTTTCCCTCAAGACTGTCTTCATCCGCGACTACGACTACGACCACATTTCGAAGAGTCTGTCGATACAAGTATCAAAAAGGCAGGGGCACTGTGAACAACCAAAATTTGTGGTGTACATATACCTGAGACTTTGTCAACGTCTGCGTGAAGAAAAGAATCGTTGTCTTTCCCCCCGTTATCACGCCGTACCGATGGTGTCAGGGCACTCGAGTCACCGTCGTCGTTCGTTGCTGCGAACTCGCGCTGTTCCCAATTGCTGGCACATTGTTCGCCACCGGAGGTATGAAGTCTGCCTCGAAGAAAAATAATCGCATTACGAGTAACAAAAAATGTATAAATTTTGCAATGAAAAATTAGTATAATCTCGATAGATACCTATAGAGCTTGGATCCTCAGTCTCGCCTCTTCTTGGGAATCCTTTTTGGTCGTGAGGACTTGGTACCTGTCGACGAATAGTTGACAAAAAAAATTTCCATCAATCTTGAAAAAATTCTACGAGCAGGCGAGATCCCGTTATCGTCGACTTTTAGAAATTATCCCTTTGACAGCTCCGGAGACTGAGAGAGACTCTACTTATGCACGTGAAATGTTTGGCCTCCGGCTGACGGAATTTTTCAAGCCGAAGCATTTGAAATCGTTGTAAATATGGAATTTTGCATGACTCACTTCTAGCAAATAGTTGGCAATGGCGATTTCGTGACTCCGTTTGTCAGCGAAACGATTCATTAACTCTGTGAGATTCCCCATGAGAAACGGAACTCGAGATCTTCGTGGAAATCGGAGGATCTTCGGACAAAACGTTTTTGGATTTTGACCGATCCGCCAAGCAGGTACATCGAGGCTGTCACTTTGCTCAGAAGTGCGTCGATCGTTGAGGAATCGTTGCTCGCTGGTCGGGGAATCGCGTGCAGAGCTTCCTCGAAGAAACTTCTGCGAGAGAAATCGGAATTAATGAGAGAAAAAATGAATACTCCGACGATGAGGTGAAAAAATGGAAAATAATGAGTTTTCGGGGAAATGGCTTTAGTGAAATTGCTGGAAAAATGATTTACTTGGCCCTCGGTGTGCAATAAGCGTCCAACGTTTTCCTCAGCATCATAATATCCGCACGTGCTTGGATTATTCCTGGTTGACCGAATTTGGCCACACAGGACATCAGTCTGGCTAGCTGTTCGGCGATTGTTTCTACGATGTAGGATAAAACGCGCTTGAGTAATCCAGGCGAAACGCGATCGACCTGCGGGCAAAGAAAACTTGATTTTCTCGATTTTCTTGATTCATTCGCACATACCAGCGAAACCTCACATGATGGGGCAAAAGTTCACAGGTGCAAAAGTTTGTTGGGCGTTGAATTTCCTTGAAAAAAGGTTCCGGCGATATTTTTGTATTTCCGGTATTTTGACCGTGAGCGCAAATCAAACGTTGCGTTTTCTCGTAAAAATCGTTTCAAGGTCAAACGGTTCCGCTATGTTTCATGGCGTCCCAAGACTAAATTATGAGAAAAATGTTGTCGGAAGCTTTCTTGTAGAAAAATTCATGCTCTACAAAATTGGTCTCATGGATTTTTCACCTATCTTCGACCGTTTCGACGCTATGGGCGATATTCCGTCGAACCAGCGAAAAAAATAAACTTACCTCAGCGTCAAATTACCCCGAGTCCTATTCCAAGTCACCAAGATACATGCTCGGTTCGATAGTCCCAACGAATAAGCCTCGAAAACCGCTCCATCGAGAGTCTCCAATTGCGTCCAATCGCTGCGCCAGCCTTCGGCGATTGTGAGATCAGGATAACCTCGAGCTTTGCGTCCCGCGACGACTCTGGGCAGGACGACGTTGAGGGTGTACGCGTATTGTGCAGAGAAATCAATAAACATTTCTCCCAGGTCTGGAAACGAAATTCGACGTCGTTACTTCGAGAAACAAAATCTTCAACCCCCAAAAGTTGAAATAAAATCGTTTTTTTTTTTTGGGTTTGAACAACTTTTTACCGGAGTGGCAAGTCCGCGATGTTTATTTTCCCGGATCCTGCAGCAAGATGGCGAGCCAACGAGTTGGCTGACCCATCGTTCTCGTCAGCGGCTTCTTTACTGCCGCTAAAAGCCAATTGCTGCAATGTGTTCGAGAGAACACGACGAAAAGCGTTTTGACAGCATTGTGGTAAAGCACCTGTTGCACGGGGCTCGTGAGCAACGGAGTTTCTCTCGGGTCGCAAGCTATGGCAGTCTTGCGAGCTAATTCCGGGACTTCCGTCACCATTTCTTCGACCAAACAAGACTGCAAAGAAAAACACATATTAATCGAAGAATTTTTCAGTCAACGAAAACAGAAAAAATTGCTTTAATGACCCAATTACGATGATTCTTAGTTAATGCGAAGATCACTGAACTTTTTTCCCACTTTTGTCAACTACTGCGATTTATGGGAATTTTCAAAATCAACAGATTGTTCAACTCTGGCGTAATAAAAATGGTCACAATCGTCCGAAAAAATGGACCCGAATGAGTTTGGGTTTTAAATATAGAAAAATGAATAACTGCGAAATTTCTTTTGAAAAGGACTTTTTTTTACAAAAAATCGTGTAGAAGTTTGAATTTTTGATTTGCAACAAAAAAAAATTGGTTTGCAGGTTTCGCAGGTCGCAAAAAAGTCTTTGAGGGCGTTGATTGAGTGAGAACGAACCAATTTGATAATGCCACCGTCTTTGTTGGGCAAATATTCCAATTGCTGATTTTTTTTGCGTTGGAGTCGAGAAATATTGTCTGCGGATTGTCGGAACAGTCTGACGAGCCATTGGAGGCGAAGATCGAAGAGAAATTCGCCAAAAAATATACTCGGCAGGTCGAGGTGAATGAGTGCCGTGTACATTTGTCTTATGCATCGTAGGCTGTGGAGGCACCAAGCCGGACTGACGCCGGACGAACAAGATTCCCTCATCGCCTCACTGGCGTGCCGGAGGCAGGACAGGTCATTGCATTGGGTGCATTGGGTCACTCGAATGGCTGATTATTGACTGATATTTTCTGGGGATTGGAATGAAAACATGACTGGGTCTTTTAATAAATTTTCAAGTCTTTATAATCTCAAATAAACTCACTTCTTCGAAAAACTCCAGTTCTGGGGCTGGAACGTACTACCGTTTTTTCAGAATATTGTTTCTTCGATATTCGTAGAACGCATACTGTGCGAGGCGTTGCTGTCGTCTGAGCCTACAATGAGTCTGCAAAGTCTGGTGCACTGTGGGCACTTTGCGTGCTATCGATACTTTTGGTCGATCCACCGCTGCTGATAAACTGAGTATCGGAAACGTTTCTGGTAACGTCGAGACATTGATCACCGCCTCTTTTTATTTTGCCCAGCACGCGAAGTTTGCTCGTGAAGTGTAGGCTGTCAGGATTTAGTGCAGTGCTCAAGCATGCAGTTCCTTGATTGAAACCAAAGCTTGATCTGGTTGAGCATGCTGTCGTTGTCGTGGTTGTGTACTTGAGGAAGTCTTGAGAGCTGTTGGGACGTATTAAGCTTTTTAGGCCCTTTTATCAATCCTCAAGTAACTTACAACTATTTTCCATGGCTATGCTGAGCTAGGTCCGATGGAGAATAAGGCGGACAATCTTTATCGGAGGAAGCCTGGAACTGAAAGCAAGCCGAAAAATGCACGCGCACTGCAGGTCGACCCGAAAACGGCACGAAAGTGTGAAAAGAAACTCTGACAAGACCGAAACCGAGCGAGCACTGAAGGTTAACCTAAAAGGGGCACTAAAGTGGCAAAAACAATCAAATAAAACCGAAAATGCCCCTCACCAACGCGAAGGAAAACTGGGGAACGGCACGAGTGTCCTTGAACCCGGAGAATGCCGAAAAAACGTACGCGCACTGAAGGTCAACCGAAAAACGGCACAAGTGTCCAAAATATACTCGGGGAAGACCGAAAACGAGCGTGCACTGAATAAACCGTCACCAAATGAGAATGAGGAATTGAAATAAATGGTGAGTCATAGTCGGAGGGCCAATTTTATCGGGATCACTGTGACGCGTCATTCTGATTTTCGCACCCACTGCGCATGCAGACCGCGCACAACGGAAGCGGGCGAGTTCTAGGGACCCTAGGGTAAAATCGCGTGATATTATGAATTACTTGCCAATTAAAATGTCTTAATCAAATTACCAAGCATCACCGATCGATTTTATACGAATTAACACTAATTTCAATAATATAAGTTCAAAAATAAAAAAATTGTCCGGCTAGCTCAACGTTGTCACGGTCACGCCCAGCTGATCGGACGGTCGTTTGCGAAAAATTTTCATCTCCGTTTGTTTACGTGAATTATTAATTACCAAAGCTTGCAATTTATTGATTCTTCATCACCTTACGATTCTGTATCGATTGAGTACCTAATTTCAATCATTCTGTGCGAAACAGCCATGTGGCGGCTATCTTTACACTTCAATAATAAATTGTTTGTTTATTAGAAAATATTAATAACCAAACGTTTTAATTATGTCACCAAAGCTCACCAAACGATCACCAAGAGATGCAAATAATTTAAAAATCGAAAACTTTAAGTCGTACGGCTAGGTTTATACAGGTCTGACTGAGTGAGAGACTGATTGATTGACAGACAACGCACACTCTAAACCACTTGAGATAGGATCGTGAAATTTGTCACGGTTATGAAATTTGTCACAGATACTTCTCTCCCATCGTAGACGCTCACTAAGAAAGGATTTCGTTCGTTCTTTATCCAAAAAAAATGTTCGCAATTTTTTTTTCCGACTGTTGCGTGACTGACTCACTGACTGACACACAAAAAAATGACTGGCTGACTGGAAGGACTGGCTGGCACCATGATCCTATCTTCAGTGGTTTAGGATGTTCGTTGTCAATCAGTCAGTCAGTCAGTCAGTCAAATTTCCAAATTTGATCATATAGACCCCAATGAAAAAATCATTTTCATTGGGGTCCCAGTGTCATTGGAGACCATTGTGTGCCCAGCGAAGCGGGCGTACCCAAGGCTAGTCTATATATATAAAAGAGTTGCGTGACTGACTGACTGACTGACTGACTGACAGACAACGCACAGCCTAAACCAATGAAGTTAGGATCGTGAAATTTGTCACGGTTACTTCTCTCGCATCGTAGACGCTCACTAAGAACGGATTTTGTTCGTTCTCTATACAAAAAAAAATTATCGAAATTTTTTTTTTTTCAATTTTTTTTTTCATTTTTTTTTGTTTTTGCAATTTTTTTTTCTATACTCTTCTACCTCAATAAACGTTCACCGAGAACGGATTTTGTTCGTTCTCCACCAAAAAAAAATTTATCGAAAATTTTTTTTCTCATCTATCTATATATATAAAAGAGTTGCGTGACTGACTGACTGACTGACTGACAGACAACGCACAGCCTAAACCAATGAAGTTAGGATCGTGAAATTTGTCACAGTTACTCCTCTCGCATCGTAGACGCTCACTAAGAACGGATTTTGTTCGTTCTCTATCAAAAAAAAAATTATCGAAATTTTTTTTTTTTTTTTCAATTTTTTTTTTTTTCAAATTTTTTTTCTATACTCTCCTACCTCAATAAACGTTCACCGAGAACGGATTTTGTTCGTTTTCCACCAAAAAAAAATGAAAAAAAAAATTCATCAAAAAATTTTTTTCTCATCTATATATATAAAAGAGTTGCGTGACTGACTGACTGACTGACTGACTGACTGACTGACAGACAACGCACAGCCTAAACCAATGAAGTTAGGATCGTGAAATTTGTCATGGTTACTCCTCTCCCATCGTAGACGCCCACTAAGAACGGATTTCGTTCGTTCTCTATCCAAAAAAAAATTATCGGAATTTTTTTTTTTTCTTCAATTTTTTTTTCATTTTCTATACAGTCCGACCTCCAAATAAGAAACCCGGCAATAAGAAACTTTCCCCAGTTCCTCACTCGAGCGCTTCCCCCACTCCGACTTGAACTCTGAGCTCGAGATTTTTGTGCGCGAAACCTCTGTTTAAGAAACCAGCCCGAAAACGAATATTTTGGCGAAATAGAATCAACGCTGTGGTGTCAATTGATGTGTGGATGCGTACGTGAGTATGTGTGTGTGCGTGTGTGAATGTAACACAAAATTTTAAAGTTTATTTTAATCTTTTTGTATTTATTTGACAGATATATGTGGGCGTTGACAAGATTTCATGGAACATAAAAACAAACAGTAGGGCATTTAAAGATTTTCATATAAAACAGCAAAAGATTCCGAGACGTAATGAAAATCGTTTTCGTCTTGTTGAGTATCATTTTGTTCCACAACGCACTCAGCTGACGGTCGAATATTTTCGAGGCAGTCGAACTCTGCCATCGAAGATGAATCCTCAGAAATATCGACTGTTTCTTCTTTTAGATCAATGGGATAAAATAATATGGACATAAAATTCAACGTTTATACTCACTAGACGATGGCATAACGAGCATAGCTCATGGCCAATTTTAAAGAAGAAAAAGAAAAAATAATACGTTACGTTTTTCGGTTTTTTGAATCCAATTTAATACCGTTGTTGCGTCTACCTCTTCATATCCGTGGACTTTTTTCATAAGATTCAATAGCTCGGTTACGTCTCGATCGTCCGCAGTTAGCGAGTTAAAGGTGACGTCAGTGCCCACAGACATATCGAGATTATCGATAATAAAAGAGTCCTCGTCCGTTTGAGTCGACGCATCTCTGATTTTTTTGGGCCATAAGTTTTTCCAGCATTTCTGGATCGTTGTGGGTTTGACCTTTTTCCATGCATCAGCAATCCAGAAAATCACTTTGTGCACGTCAATTGTCTTCAAAAACTCGATCAGCGTCACGTTTTCATTTTGAGCCTCAACGATTGCATTTACGAGGTTAATCTCGTAATGTAATTTGACGGTTTGGATAATGCCTTGGTCCATAGGCTGAATCAGAGAGGTGACATTTGGCGGAAAAAAATTTACTTCGATGTCGTTAATTTTTACGTATCGATGAGATCGACAATTGTCGACGAGAAGTACTGCCGTCTTTGGTAAGTTCTTGGAGTTGAGAAAACTTTCAACTTTTGGAACAAAAACATCTTTGAACCATTCCTCAAAAATCTCTTTATTTATCCACGCGTTTGTCTGACTGCGGTACCAAACTGGCAATTCATCCTTATCCACGTTTCTCAGACAGCGTGGATTTTTTGATTTTCCAATCAAGATTAGAGGCAAGGTGAAAGAGCCATCGGCATTAGAACACGTGGCTATAGTAACCCGTTCCAACTGTTTTTTCCCACCAGCAGCTTGTGCCTGATCAGCTGCAACAAATGTCCTCTTGGGGGTACTTTTATACATGAGCCCACTCTCGTCCATATTGAAAACTTGGGACTTTTCAAGTTTTCTTGTAGCCACCATTTCAGCAAATTCGGCTTTATACATATTAGCTGCTTCCACATCAGCTGATAGTTTCTCTCCTTAAAAGTCCATAAGACAAATATCATCATTTATTGGACAATTTTATTTAACTATTTACTAGTTTTTTTGATCATTTATTTAAAAAATAATTCTATTTTTGTTTACAACGGAAACCGGAGCAAAGAGAGTAAAAGAAAGTTCGGAATCAAGTAAAAAGCTAAATTAAGTAAAAAGTAGAATAATGAAAATTCCATTCTGAATAACCCGAAAAACAATGATAAAATGAAACATATAAACCTAACAAAGGCCAGGTTTCTAATCTAAATACAAGAGTCGCAATTTTTCGCAATACATTTCGAGTAAAACACAAAGATATTCCTTAATTACGAGGAAAAAGGAGGAAATAAGGTAGAAGAGTGTTTTTACTAACACAAAACTATACATATTTTGTTTGGTGCTCCGATCTTTTTCCTCCCCTATATTTGCAATCACTTGCTGTGACCTGTGATAATACTTACCGGTGATTTTTAAATTTTTAATGTGGGTTCGTCTCTTCCATTTCTCTAGCCACCCGTGGCTTGCTTTGAAATTTTCTGGTCCGCCGATTCGAGAGTTTATCACGAGAGCTTGTCGGCATAGCATTGGTCCAGAAACTGCAATGCCTTTGCAACGACAATCAGAAAGCCACGTCAATAATTCGGCGTCGAGCTCATTTGTTTCAGAAACTTCTTTCAATGTTTTCGAATGGCTCGTTTTGGCGGCATTCTTTATTATCTCCTCATTGGATCTCCATTTGCTGAGAACACTTTTGTTCAAGGCGTATTTTGCACAGATTTCTCGAGAGTTCAGGGTTTTACACTCTTCCAAAATTTTCTTCTTTTCTTCAAACGTATATCGATTACGTTTGGTCACAGCAACCTCTTTGTTTAAATTAATATCACTTTGTGGCGGAGATTCCGTAATATTCTCTTCGACTTGTACACTGCAGTCTGATCTCTTACGCTTTTTCAACGTTTCGGTCATTTTAAGACAGTTATATGATCGAAATTCAGACGTGAAATAAAGATTCGCGAGATAAATGTCCACGCGCAGTCAAAAAATTTTTTGCATGAGCGATGGGAATAACAAGTAGGAACTTGTTCGAGCGTGTTTCCTATTGAGAGGATCGCATGCGGAAAAGAGTGAGAGAGACGGACAGAGTCACTAAGCGCGGAGCGCGCGCCAGGTGGGGGTATGCGATATATACGAAAAACTCTTCCCCTTGGGGGCTTTTGGTTTCTTATTGAGAGGTTGGACTGTATAACTATTGCGTGATTGACTGACTGACTGACTGAGTGAGTGACTGATTGATTGACAGACAACGCACACTCTAAACCACTTAAGATAGGATCGTGAAATTTGTCACGGTTATGAAATTTGTCACAGATACTTCTCTCCCATCGTAGACGCTCACTAAGAAAGGATTTCGTTCGTTCTTTATCCAAAAAAACATGTTCGCAATTTTTTTTTCCGACTGTTGCGTGACTGACTCACTGACTGACACACAAAAAAAATGACTGGCTGACTGGAAGGACTAGCTGGCACCATGATCCTATCTTCAGTGGTTTAGGGTGTTCGTTGTCAATCAGTCAGTCAGTCAGTCAGTCAAATTTCCAAATTTGATCATATAGACCCCAATGAAAGAATCATTTTCATTGGGGTCCCAGTGTCATTGGAGACCATTGTGTGCCCAGCGAAGCAGGCGCACCCAAGGCTAGTTATACATATAACTATTGCGTGATTGACTGACTGACTGACTGAGTGAGTGACTGATTGATTGACAGACAACGCACACTCTAAACCACTCAAGATAGGATCGTGAAATTTGTCACGGTTATGAAATTTATCACAGATACTTCTCTCCCATCGTAGACGCTCACTAAGAAAGGATTTCGTTCGTTCTTTATCCAAAAAAAAATGCTCGCAATTTTTTTTTCCGACTGTTGCGTGACTGACTCACTGAATGACACACAAAAAAATGACTGGCTGACTGGAAGGACTGGCTGGCACCATGATCCTATCTTCAGTGGTTTTGGGTGTTCGTTGTCAATCAGTCAGTCAGTCAGTCAGTCAAATTTCCAAATTTGATCATATAGACCCCAATGAAAAAATCATTTTCATTGGGGTCCCAGTGTCATTGGAGACCATTGTGTGCCCAGCGAAGCGGGCGTACCCAAGGCTAGTCTATATATATAAAAGAGTTGCGTGACTGACTGACTGACTGACTGACTGACTGACTGACTGACTGACTGACTGACTGACTGACAGACAACGCACAGCCTAAACCAATGAAGTTAGGATCGTGAAATTTGTCACGGTTACTTCTCTCGCATCGTAGACGCTCACTAAGAACGGATTTTGTTCGTTCTCTATCCAAAAAAAAATTATCGAAATTTTTTTTTTATTTCAATTTTTTTTTTCATTTTTTTTTGTTTTTGCAATTTTTTTTTCTATACTCTTCTACCTCAATAAACGTTCACCGAGAACGGATTTTGTTCGTTCTCCACCAAAAAAAAATTTATCGAAAAATTTTTTTCTCATCTATCTATATATATAAAAGAGTTGCGTGACTGACTGACTGACTGACTGACAGACAACGCACAGCCTAAACCAATGAAGTTAGGATCGTGAAATTTGTCACAGTTACTCCTCTCGCATCGTAGACGCTCACTAAGAACGGATTTTGTTCGTTCTCTATCAAAAAAAAAATTATCGAAATTTTTTTTTTTTTTCAATTTTTTTTTTTCAAATTTTTTTTCTATACTCTCCTACCTCAATAAACGTTCACCGAGAACGGATTTTGTTCGTTGTCCACCAAAAAAAAATGAAAAAAAAAATTCATCAAAAAATTTTTTTCTCATCTATATATATAAAAGAGTTGCGTGACTGACTGACTGACTGACTGACTGACAGACAACGCACAGCCTAAACCAATGAAGTTAGGATCGTGAAATTTGTCATGGTTACTCCTCTCCCATCGTAGACGCCCACTAAGAACGGATTTCGTTCGTTCTCTATCCAAAAAAAAATTATCGGAATTTTTTTTTTTTTCTTCAATTTTTTTTTCATTTTCTATACTCCTCTCCCATCATGGACGCTCACTAAGAACAGATTTTGTTCGTTCTCTACCCAAAAAAAAAATATTGAAACATTTTTTTTTTATCATCTATATATATAACAGAGTTGCGTGACTGACTGACTGACTGACTGACAGACAACGCACAGCCTAAACCAATGAAGTTAGGATCGTGAAATTTGTCACAGTTACTCCTCTCGCATCGTAGACGCTCACTAAGAACGGATTTTGTTCGTTCTCTATCAAAAAAAAAATTATCGAAATTTTTTTTTTTTTTTTCAATTTTTTTTTTTCAAATTTTTTTTCTATACTCTCCTACCTCAATAAACGTTCACCGAGAACGGATTTTGTTCGTTGTCCACCAAAAAAAAATGAAAAAAAAAATTCATCAAAAAATTTTTTTCTCATCTATATATATAAAAGAGTCGCGTGACTGACTGACTGACTGACTGACTGACTGACAGACAACGCACAGCCTAAACCAATGAAGTTAGGATCGTGAAATTTGTCATGGTTACTCCTCTCCCATCGTAGACGCCCACTAAGAACGGATTTCGTTCGTTCTCTATCCAAAAAAAAATTATCGGAATTTTTTTTTTTTTTCTTCAATTTTTTTTCATTTTCTATACTCCTCTCCCATCATGGACGCTCACTAAGAACAGATTTTGTTCGTTCTCTACCCAAAAAAAAAATATTGAAACATTTTTTTTTTATCATTTTACATATAACTATTGCGTGATTGACTGACTGACTGACTGAGTGAGTGACTGATTGATTGACAGACAACGCACACTCTAAACCACTTAAGATAGGATCGTGAAATTTGTCACGGTTATGAAATTTGTCACAGATACTTCTCTCCCATCGTAGACGCTCACTAAGAAAGGATTTCGTTCGTTCTTTATCCAAAAAAACATGTTCGCAATTTTTTTTTCCGACTGTTGCGTGACTGACTCACTGACTGACACACAAAAAAAATGACTGGCTGACTGGAAGGACTAGCTGGCACCATGATCCTATCTTCAGTGGTTTAGGGTGTTCGTTGTCAATCAGTCAGTCAGTCAGTCAGTCAAATTTCCAAATTTGATCATATAGACCCCAATGAAAGAATCATTTTCATTGGGGTCCCAGTGTCATTGGAGACCATTGTGTGCCCAGCGAAGCGGGCGCATCCAAGGCTAGTTATACATATAACTATTGCGTGATTGACTGACTGACTGACTGAGTGAGTGACTGATTGATTGACAGACAACGCACACTCTAAACCACTCAAGATAGGATCGTGAAATTTGTCACGGTTATGAAATTTATCACAGATACTTCTCTCCCATCGTAGACGCTCACTAAGAAAGGATTTCGTTCGTTCTTTATCCAAAAAAAAATGCTCGCAATTTTTTTTTCCGACTGTTGCGTGACTGACTCACTGAATGACACACAAAAAAATGACTGGCTGACTGGAAGGACTGGCTGGCACCATGATCCTATCTTCAGTGGTTTTGGGTGTTCGTTGTCAATCAGTCAGTCAGTCAGTCAGTCAAATTTCCAAATTTGATCATATAGACCCCAATGAAAAAATCATTTTCATTGGGGTCCCAGTGTCATTGGAGACCATTGTGTGCCCAGCGAAGCGGGCGTACCCAAGGCTAGTCTATATATATAAAGGAGTCGCGTGACTGACTGACTGACTGACTGACTGACTGACAGACAACGCACAGCCTAAACCAATAAAGTTAGGATCGTGGAATTTGTCACGGTTACTCCTCTCGCATCGTAGACGCTCACTAAGAACGGATTTTGTTCGTTCTCTATCCAAAAAAAAATTATCGAAATTTTTTTTTTTTTCAATTTTTTTTCCTTTTCTATACTGTTGTCCCATCATGGACGCTTACTAAGAACAGATTTTGTTCGTTCTCTACCCAAAAAAAAATTATTGCAAAAATTTTTTTTTTCATCATTTTACATATAACTATTGCGTGATTGACTGACTGACTGACTGAGTGAGTGACTGACTGATTGACAGACAACGCACACTCTCAACCACTTAAGATAGGATCGTGAAATTTTTCACGGTTATGAAATTTGTCACAGATACTTCTCTCCCATCGTAGACGCTCACTAAGAAAGGATTTCGTTCGTTCTTTATCCAAAAAAAAAATGTTCGCAATTTTTTTTCCGACTGCTGCGTGACTGACTCACTGACTGACACACAAAAAAAATGACTGGCTGACTGGAAGGACTGGCTGGCACCATGATCCTATCTTCAGTGGTTTAGGGTGTTCGTTGTCAATCAGTCAGTCAGTCAGTCAGTCAAATTTCCAAATTTGATCATATAGACCCCAATGAAAAAATCATTTTCATTGGGGTCCCAGTGTCATTGGAGACCATTGTGTGCCCAGCGAAGCGGGCGTACCCAAGGCTAGTCTATATATATAAAAGAATCGCGTGACTGACTGACTGACTGACTGACTGACTGACAGACAACGCACAGCCTAAACCAATGAAGTTAGGATCGTGAAATTTGTCACGGTTACTCCTCTCGCATCGTAGACGCTCACTAAGAACGGATTTCGTTCGTTCTCTATCCAAAAAAAAATTATCGAAATTTTTTTTTTTTTTCAATTTTTTTTTCATTTTCTATACTCCTCTCCCCTCATGGACGCTCACTAAGAACAGATTTTGTTCGTTCTCTACCCAAAAAAAAATTATTGCAAAAATTTTTTTTTTCATCATTATACATATAACTATTAGGGTGTGCCAAAAAAAATCATTTTTCATTTTTTCCTGAGGAACACGTTTCTTCCGTTCCAGCATCATGAAATACAAAAGCCATCCAAATTTCAGCCTTTTAAAAAAATATTTAGACGTGCCTCATCGCACTTTTCTATTCTCCATAAGAATAACCCAGGCAGCACGTCACATGCGAATTTCGCAATTTGTAACTCGCAAACGGGTCGATTTTTGGATTTCCTCAAGACGGTTTTTTGTAGGAAATTGAATGCTCTACAAAAAATGTGTCTTGCTATTTTGTCCTAAATCTACTTATTCGAAAGTTATTGATTGTTAAAAACCAATAATGAGTAGATTTGCAAAAAAACTCCAGTTTTCTCTCGAAATTACCTGAAAAACTTGAAAAAAAGAGCGTTCAGACGAACATCACTTTCGAAGGACCTACAGGAATAGGGAACAGTACCTCATGGGATGGGGTCGAGCTATTATAGGGTCAACAATCAAATATAATTCGTGAAATATGAAAAAAAGATTTTTATTTAAGATTTTTTTTGAAACAATTAGGGAAAGGTTGACGATGCTCCTGTACAACTCTCAAGAGATATTGCAGTTGTTCCTTATCATTCGTTAAACAGTTACTGTAAAAAAATCTGAGCCAAGTACATTTACGCCTGCGAAATAGTTGTTCCCGTTAAAAAAACTGAAAAAAAATTTGTTAAGCAAACCTAAGAAATTTGAGGACAATTCAAATGTACTTGGCTCAGATTTTTTCACAGTAACTGTTTAACGAAGGGTGAGGGAGAACTGCAATATCTATTGAGAGTTGTACAGGAGCATCGTCAACGTTTCCCCAATTGTTCAAAAAAAAATCTTAAATAAACATCTTTTTTTTATATTTTACGAATTATATTTGATTGTTGACCCCAATATGGCTCCACCCCATCCCATGAGGTACTGTTCCTGTTCCTGTAGGTCCTTCGAAAGTGATGTTCGTTCGAACGCTCCCTTTTTTCAAGTTTTTCAGGTAGTTTCGAGAGAAAACTGGAGTTTTTTTTGCAAATCTACTCATTATCGATTTTTAACGATCAATAACTTTCGAAAGAGTAGATTTAGGACAAAATAGCAAGACACATTTTTTGTAGAGCATTCAATTTCCTACAAAAAACCGTCTTGAGAAAATCCAAAAATCGACCCGTTTGCGAGTTGCAAATTGCGAAAGTCGCATGTGACGTGCTTCCTGGGTTATTCTTATGGAGAATAGAAGAGTGCGATGAGGCACGTCTAAATATTTTTTTAAAAGGCTCAAATTTGGATGGCTTTTGTATTTCATGATGCTAGAACGGAAGAAACGTGTTCCTTGATAAAAAAAAAAAAAATGATTTTTTTTGGCACACCCTAATAACTATTGCGTGATTGACTGACTGACTGACTGAGTGAGTGACTGATTGATTGACAGACAACGCACACTCTAAACCACTTAAGATAGGATCGTGAAATTTGTCACGGTTATGAAATTTGTCACAGATACTTCTCTCCCATCGTAGACGCTCACTAAGAAAGGATTTCGTTCGTTCTTTATCCAAAAAAAAATGTTCGCAATTTTTTTTCTGACTTTTGCGTGACTGACTCACTGACTGACACACAAAAAAAAAGACTGGCTGACTGGAAGGACTGGCTGGCACCATGATCCTATCTTCAGTGGCTTAGGGTGTTCGTTGTCAATCAGTCAGTCAGTCAGTCAGTCAAATTTCCAAATTTGATCATATAGACCCCAATGAAAAAATCATTTTCATTGGGGTCCCGGTGTCATTGGAGACCATTGTGTGCCCAGCGAAGCGGGCGTACCCAAGGCTAGTCTATATATATAAAAGAGTCGCGTGACTGACTGACTGACTGACTGACTGACTGACTGACTGACAGACAACGCACAGCCTAAACCAATGAAGTTAGGATCGTGAAATTTGTCACGGTTACTCCTCTCGCATCGTAGACGCTCACTAAGAACGGATTTTGTTCGTTCTCTATCCAAAAAAAAATTATCGACATTTTTTAATTTTTTAATTTTCAAAATTTTTTTATTTTCCATTTTTTTTAATTTTTTTTTTCAATTTTTTTTTCTATACTCTTCTACCTCAATAAACGTTCACCGAGAACGGATTTTGTTCGGTCACCACAAAAAAAAAAATGAAAAAAAAAATTTATCAAAAAATCTTTTTCTCATCTATATATATAAAAGAATCGCGTGACTGACTGACTGACTGACTGACTGACTGACTGACAGACAACGCACAGCCTAAGCCAATGAAGTTAGGATCGTGAAATTTGTCACGGTTACTCCTCTCGCATCGTAGACGCTCACTAAGAACGAATTTCGTTCGTTCTCTATCCAAAAAAAAATTATCGAATTTTTTTTTTTTTTTCAATTTTTTTTTCATTTTCTATACTCCTCTCCCATCATGGAGCTCACTAAGAACAGATTTTGTTCGTTCTCTACCCAAAAAAAAATTATTGCAAAAATTTTTTTTTCCATCATCTATATATATAAAAGAGTTGCGTGACTGACTGACTGACTGACTGACAGACAACGCACAGCCTAAACCAATGAAGTTAGGATCGTGAAATTTGTCATGGTTACTCCTATCCCATCGTAGACGCTCACTAAGAACGGATTTCGTTCGTTCTCTATCCAAAAAAAAATTATCGAAATTTTTTTTTTTTTTCTATACTGACTGACTGACTGACAGACAACGCACAGCCTAAACCAATGAAGTTAGGATCGTAAAATTTGTCATCGTTACTCCTCTCTCATCGTAGACGCTCACCAAGAACGGATTTCGTTCGTTCTCTATCCAAAAAAAAATTATCGAAATTTTTTTTTTTTTTCTATACTGACTGACTGACTGACAGACAACGCACAGCCTAAACCAATGAAGTTAGGATCGTGAAATTTGTCACGGTTACTCCTCTCCCATCGTAGACGCTCACTAAGGACGGATTTTGTTCGTCCTCTATCCAAAAAAAAATTATCGCGAATTTTCCTTTTAGATAATTTTTAGATACATTTTTAGATAATTATCTAGATTTTTTAGATAATTTTTAGATACGTTTTTAGATAATTATCTAGATTTTTCAGATAATTTTTTTTTAGATAGAGGACGAACAAAATTCTAAAAAAAAAATTTTTTTTTCAAATTAAAAAAAAAATCCGTTAGAGAAATTGAGCGTTTACCATGGCAACGGTTACCATGGCAACGGTTACCATGGCAACGGTTACCATGGCAACGGTTACCATGGCAACGGTTACCATGGCAACGGTTATCATGACAACGGTTACCATGGCAACGGTTGCCATGGTAATCGTTGCCTTAGCAACCACTGCCATGGTAATCTATATATGAGGCATTCCACGTCACTTCAGCCAGTCAAAAAAAAAACAATTCCACAAATAATTTTAAAAAATCGAGTTAATTCATCAAAAAATATTCACCGAGTGTTAAAATTTTCAAAAATTTTTTAACGTCTTTTCTCGTTGATTACCATTTTTTAACATTTTTCCATTCAAATGGCTGTAACTTTGGCAGGATTTGATGTATTTACATCTTCAAAAAACGAAAATGTGCATCTTTTTATGGCCTCCCAGAAAAAAATTAATAGAGATTTTATTGAACAAGTTTAACATCCGTTTCAGGGCTAAATATGCAGTAATATTTTTTTTCTTGAGGAACGACACTCGATATTTTTTTTTTTTTTATTTGTCCGAATTGTGAACACAAAAAACGAATTTTTGGTATTTTTTTTATCATGGGATTTGTAAACACCGTGATGTGATAGCTATTTCTTTATTATTTTTTACATTAATATTCGATTGAAAAGTGTGGACCACTCGCTGTCCGCTACCAGGTTTTTGAAATACGTATGACATATGTGGAACATATTTTTACTAGACTTATGAAAAACGCTATCGTCGTTACGGAGATACCACGATATCCGAAGTCCTTTAATTTCACCGCTGCCTGATGATAAATGGACGAAAAAACAGAGTTTTCTATTGGTACCTCAGTTTCGGGTCTGTGACGCTTTGAAGGAGAAAAAAACTGTTTTTGCTTTGTTTTATCGTACTTGATTTGGTCGATTTTCATTAATTTCCCTTCCAAGGAAGCCTCTGAACTCTCCCTCGGAACTTGAACTTGAACTTTGGATTCATCACCACCTTACCTTCAGAAAACCTCGGATAATTGTCAACCTCGAGAGTTAACGCTTCTCGCAAGCGACAGCCATCCCGGAATCACATAAAAAGCGATCGTCTTACACCGATGAAGTGTTCTTCATTGTATAAAGCGACGATTTTAATACTCTATGAAGTGTCTCCGGTGTTTTAAGTGACTACTTGTTTGATCCACTGAATAAGTTGTTGGCGGCCAACTCCTCAATCATGGAAACTTGAATTCTGTTTCCTCTCTTGAACTTCGTTTTTGCTGCTGCAATTCACTAATGGTTGTCAAACATGTCCAATAGATGTGCAAACCCCTTTCGAATCCCCGGCGAAAAAGGCCATGTTGGAAAAGGTCTGCGTGTTCTCTCTGCAAATCTGCGGGAGAAATTTCCGCATTTGCCGAGTGATGCGAAAATCTGTAATAATTGTAGGACAAAAGCAAGTCAGTTGAAGGAGGTCCCTAACCAAGATCTTCAACACTGCACCGAAGTTCTCCTTGATTTATCTGGCAATTCGAATGAATTCGAAGAACCAGAAGTAAAACGTTATCACTTATTATCTCCGTCAACGTCTAGTGTATTTGAAAGTGTCTTAGATCATGGAGCGCAATGTGAATTGAGGAATGATTCTTCTAGCGAAATAGCTGGATTGGAAGGGGACAGAACGGAACATAACAATGCGTCTCCAATATCACAATTGGTAACTTTTACCTCTAGCCTATCTTTCGAGGATGGTACTGCTGCTTCCACTGACTTTTGCGTGGAAAGCGACTTCGGGGAAACTCAGTCTTCCAAAAGTAACGTGCCAGTTTCACCGAGAGAGGCTGATTTGGAATCCATGTTAGATGGACTGAAAGAAAAGTTGAAAGACGAATCTACCTCCGATGCTGATCGTATCAGAATTTTGACAATTGCTCCCAAATCTTGGAGTACCCGGAAAGTTGCAAAGGAATTCGGCGTTACCCGATATATGGCCACGAAGGCGAAAAAGCTCAGGGATTCTAAAGGTGTACTAGCATCGCCGGTTCTACGACCAGGCAAAACATTGTCGAATGAGACGGTACAGGCGGTACGTGCCTTTTACGAAAATGATATGAACAGCCGACTTTTGCCTAATATGAAAGATGTGATTTCCCTGAAAATCGATGGCAAAAAGCAGCTAGTGCAGAAAAGACTTGTACTCTGCAATTTAAAAGAACTCTATCAGTCGTATAAAAGTGAACATTCACAGTCGAAAATTGGGTTCAGCAAGTTTGCAGATCTGCGTCCCAAGCACTGCGTATTGGCTGGTGCAAGTGGAACCCATTCTGTGTGTGTATGCATATACCACCAAAATGTTAAATTGATGCTGGATGCAATGAACATATTTCGCCTGACTAAGAACTGGACACATCCAATAAAAAATTTTAAGGACTGCCTTAACATGATGATGTGCCAAAACCCAAGTCCCGCATGTCATTTCAACGAGTGCCGGAAGTGCCCAGGAATACAAATTTTAGTTCCAAAGTTGATAGAAGTTCTCGATGATGCAATGATCGATGAGATCGAGTTTCGAGTTTGGCAGTCAACGGATAGATCAACGCTACAGACCGTCAAAGCTGCTGTCGTGGACTTTATCGATGACTTGAGTAATCGCCTAGTAGTGCTAAAGCCTCATGATTTCATTGCTAGGCAACAATCCACATTTTGTGCTCATGTAAAAGACCATTTGGCGGAGGGTGAGTTTTTGGTACAGTGTGATTTTTCCGAAAATTATGCTTACGTAGTTCAAGACGCAGCCCAGTCGTTCCATTACAACAATGATCAGTGTACTGTACACCCTATCGTGTATTATTATAGAGAGGGTGAAGAAGTCCGTCACCGCAGTCTCATTGTTTTGTCAGATAGTCTGCTTCATGACGCATCGGCTGTTTACGTTATACAAGAATTGTTGATAGAAAATATGAAGCAGTTACATAGCAACATTCAAAAGATAATTTATTTCACTGATGGTGCCGCCCAACATTATAAAAATCGTTATCAAATGGCCAACCTGTTGTTTCATAAAGAAGACTTTGGTGTGATGGCGGAATGGCATTGTCATGCCACGGCTCATGGTAAATCGGCGTGCGATGGAATCGGAGCTCTTCTTAAGAGAGGCGCAAGTCGTTCAAGTCTGCAGATAACATCTGGTGAACCGATACTCACGCCGGAAGCTCTCTTTCGATGGGCAAAAGAGAACTTACGTACAACGACAATTTTGTTTTATGGAAAAGAAAGGCACGACGAGGTAAAGAAAACGCTTCAACAAAGATTTGCGGCTGCTAAAGCTATCCCAGGCATACAAAAATGCCATGGATTCATTGCTAATGTAGACAAAACGCTACTCCTAAAGCGATACTCCGCTTCAAACGAAGGAAATCTTTTTCCAAAGAAAAAGAAATGAGTGCGAAACGTTTAACTTGGGCTGTGTAATTGATGTGTGGACAAATCGACACTAACACACACAGATGTGCCGGAGAGGGTTTTGAGTTCATAAAATGTGGGAGTGACGCCCCACAGTTCCTAATCTCCACACACACACACACACACACACACACACACACACACACACACACACACACACTTTTTTCTCTCTCTGTTTTTTCGTCCATTTATCATCAGGCAGCGGTGAAATTAAAGGACTTCGGATATCGTAGTATCTCCGTAACGACGATAGCGTTTTTCATAAGTCTAGTAAAAATATGTTCCACATATGTCAATATGTATTTCAAAAACCTGGTAGCGGACAGCGAGTGGTCCACACTTTTCAATCGAATATTAATGTAAAAAATAATAAAGAAATAGCTATCACATCACGGTGTTTACAAATCCCATGATAAAAAAAATACCAAAAATTCGTTTTTTGTGTTCACAATTCGGACAAATAAAAAAAAAAAAATATCGAGTGTCGTTCCTCAAGAAAAAAAATATTACTGCATATTTAGCCCTGAAACGGATGTTAAACTTGTTCAATAAAATCTCTATTAATTTTTTTCTGGGAGGCCATAAAAAGATGCACATTTTCGTTTTTTGAAGATGTAAATACATCAAATCCTGCCAAAGTTACAGCCATTTGAATGGAAAAATGTTAAAAAATGGTAATCAACGAGAAAAGACGTTAAAAAATTTTTGAAAATTTTAACACTCGGTGAATATTTTTTGATAAATTAACTCGATTTTTTAAAATTATTTGTGGAATTGTTTTTTTTTTGACTGGCTGAAGTGACGTGGAATGCCTCATATATAAAAGAGTCGCGTGACTGACTGACTGACTGACTGACTGACTGACTGACTCACTGACTGACTGACTGACAGACAACGCACAGCCTAAACCAATGAAGTTAGGATCGTGAAATTTGTCACGGTTACTCCTCTCGCATCGTAGACGCTCACTAAGAACGGATTTTGTTCGTTCTCTATCCAAAAAAAAATTATCGAAATTTTTTTTTTTTTTCAATTTTTTTTTCATTTTCTATACTCCTCTCCCATCATGGACGCTCACTAAGAACAGATTTTGTTCGTTCTATACCCAAAAAAAAATTATTGCAAAAATTTTTTTTTTCATCATTATACATATTGCGTGATTGACTGACTGACTGACTGAGTGAGTGACGGATTGATTGACAGACAACGCACACTCTAAACCACTTGAGATAGGATCGTGAAATTTGTCACGGCTATGAAATTTGTCACAGATACTTCTCTCCCATCGTAGACGCTCACTAAGAAAGGATTTTGTTCGTTCTTTATCCAAAAAAAAATTTTCGCAATTTTTTTTTCCGACTGTTGCGTGACTGACTCACTGACTGACACACAAAAAAAAAGACTGGCTGACTGGAAGGACTGGCTGGAACCATGATCCTATCTTCAGTGGTTTAGGGTGTTCGTTTTCAATCAGTCAGTCAGTCAGTCAGTCAAGTTTCCAAATTTGATCATATAGACCCCAATGAAAAAATCATTTTCATTGGGGTCCCAGTGTCATTGGAGACCATTGTGTGCCCAGCGAAGCGGGCGTACCCAAGGCTAGTATATATATAAGAGTTGCGTGACTGACTGACTGACTGACTGACTGACAGACAACGCACAGCCTAAACCAATGAAGTCAGGATCGCGAAATTTGTCACGGTTACTCCTCTTGCATCGTAGACGCTCACTAAGAACGGATTTTGTTCGATCTCTATATAAAAAAAAAATTATTGAAATTTTTTTTTTTTTTTCAATTTTTTTTTCATTTTCTATACTCCTCTCCCATCATGGACGCTCACTAAGAACAGATTTTGTTCGTTCTCTACAAAAAAATTATTGCAAAAATTTTTTTTTTCATCATCTATATATGGGGCATTCCACGCCAAATCGGACACCATTCTGCTTTAGCATCTCCGATTTTTTCGTTAATTTTTTATATTATAATACCCATTGAGAGATTTTCATGATTTTTTTCAATTTTTTTCGTCCAGCCGTTTTCGAGATATTGATTTTTCAAAAAAATCGTTCTTTGTTTTTCAAACATCCGTAACTTTTCGGAAAATGGATCGATTGGGACGTTTTTTTTTTGAATTTTTTGTTTTTTACGGAACTTCAAGAGTACACTATCAGAAAAAATCCAAAACCGTCTTTCTTCAATATTTCGAGTTTTTTTCTATAAAATGTTGATTTCCGAAAAACACGTAGCGATCGATTTTATTGAATTTTTTTCCTAAAAAACTATAACTCACTACGCAATTTTTAAGCCTAGTCCCGTGATGGGTAAATGATGGGATCCATTTTTTCGAATTTCTGAAATTTCATGTTTCTTTTTTAAACCACGTAGCAACCGATTTTCTTCAAATTTTCCGTTGAAATACTGTCATGCATCATGCAATGTTGGAATCCATGTTTTTTTGAATGTTAACATTTTTTGTTTCACTTACACTACCAGCGAAAAGTTTCGGGACAAAAATTTGAAAGAGTGCCTGAACGGTTGGCCTAGACTAATTTAACCAACGCCGTTTTGAAGAGGACGGTTCCACCTTCAATTTGGTTTTTTTTTTTAAATGTCTACGATTTTTTTTACACTCAGCACTCAGTTTTGAAAACGACAATTTTTTGTCGTTTTCTATCCCTGTTTAGAGTGGACCCCGTTTAGAGTCAAAATGTTTTTTAGGCATTTCTGTGGATGAAATCATAAAGGTAGAAGACGACGCTTCAATTTCATTTTTCTAAAACTTTCGTAAAATTTTTTTTTCAAAGATTTTTCGTTTTTTCTTTTTTTCGTTCTTTCTTTTTTTCGTTTTTTCTTTTTTTCGTTTTTTCTTAAAAAACGAAAAATCGTTTCGTTTTTTCTTAAAAAACGAAAAATCTTTGAAAAAAAAATGTTGCGAAAATTTTAGAAAAATGAAATTGAAGCGTCGTCTTCTACCTTTATGATTTCATCCACAGAAATGCCTAAAAAACATTTTGACTCTAAACGGGGTCCACTCTAAACAGTGATAGAAAACGACGAAAAATTGTCGTTTTCAAAACTGAGTGCTGAGTGTAAAAAAAATCGTAGACATTTAAAAAAAAACCAAATTGAAGGTGGAACCGTCCTCTTCAAAACGGCGTTGGTTAAATTGGTCTAGGCCAACCGTTCAGGCACTCTTTCAAATTTTTGTCCCGAAACTTTTCGCTGGTAGTGTAAGTGAAACAAAAAATGTTAACATTCAAAAAAACATGGATTCCAACGTTGCATGATGCATGACAGTATTTCAACGGAAAATTTGAAGAAAATCGGTTGCTACGTGGTTTAAAAAAGAAACATGAAATTTCAGAAATCCGAAAAAAATGGATCCCATCATTTACCCATCACGGGACTAGGCTTAAAAATTGCGTAGTGAGTTATAGTTTTTTAGGAAAAAAATTCAATAAAATCGATCGCTACGTGTTTTTCGGAAATCAACATTTTATAGAAAAAAACTCGAAATATTGAAGAAAGACGGTTTTGGATTTTTTCTGATAGTGTACTCTTAAAGTTCCGTAAAAAACAAAAAATTCAAAAAAAAACGTCCCAATCGATCCATTTTCCGAAAAGTTACGGATGTTTGAAAAACAAAGAACGATTTTTTTGAAAAATCGATATCTCAAAAACGGCTGGACGGAAAAAATTGAAAAAAATCATGAAAATCTCTCTCAATGGGTATTATAATATAAAAAATTAACGAAAAAATCGGAGATGCTAAAGCAGAATGGTGTCCGATTTGGCGTGGAATGCCCCATATATAAAAGAGTTGCGTGACTGACTGACTGACTGACAGACAACGCACAGCCTAAACCAATGAAGTTAGGATCGTGAAATTTGTCATGGTTACTCCTCTCCCATCGTAGACGCTCACTAAGAACGGATTTCGTTCGTTCTCTATCCGAAAAAAAATTATCGAAATTTTTTTTTTTTCTGTACTGACTGACTGACTGACAGACAACGAAATCCTTTCTTAGTGAGCGTCTACGATGGGAAAAAAAAATTTTCGCAATTTTTTTTTGCGATTGTTGCGTGACTGACTCACTGACTGACACACAAAAAAAAAGACTGGCTGACTGACTGACGCACAAAAAAATTTCCGAATTTGATCACATAGACCCCATCCGTACTTGATCATAGACCCCAATGAAAAAATCATTTGCATTGGGGTCTACAGAAAAACTGACCATGATCCTATCTTCAGTGGTTTAGTTTGTTCGTTGTCAGTCAGTCAGTCAAATTTCCAAATTTTATCATATAGACCCCAATGAAAAAATCATTTTCATTGGGGTCTACGGAAAAACTGTTTGTTCGTTCTCTACCCAAAAAAAAATTATTGCAAAATTTTTTTTTTCATCATCTATATATATAAAAGAGTTGCGTGACTGACTGACTGACTGACTGACTGACTGACTGACTGACTGACTGACTGACTGACAGACAACGCACAGCCTAAACCAATGAAGTTAGGATCGTGAAATTTGTCATGGTTACTCCTCTCCCATCGTAGACGCCCACTAAGAACGGATTTCGTTCGTTCTCTATCCAAAAAAAAATTATCGGAATTTTTTTTTTTTTTCTTCAATTTTTTTTTCATTTTCTATACTCCTCTCCCATCATGGACGCTCACTAAGAACAGATTTTGTTCGTTCTCTACCCAAAAAAAAAATATTGAAACATTTTTTTTTTATCATCTATATATATAAAAGAGTTGCGTGACTGACTGACTGACTGACTGACAGACAACGCACAGCCTAAACCAATGAAGTTAGGATCGTAAAATTTGTCACAGTTACTCCTCTCGCATCGTAGACGCTCACTAAGAACGGATTTTGTTCGTTCTCTATCAAAAAAAAAATTATCGAAATTTTTTTTTTTTTTTTCAATTTTTTTTTTTTTCAAATTTTTTTTCTATACTCTCCTACCTCAATAAACGTTCACCGAGAACGGATTTTGTTCGTTGTCCACCAAAAAAAAATGAAAAAAAAAATTCATCAAAAAATTTTTTTCTCATCTATATATATATAAAAGAGTTGCGTGACTGACTGACTGACTGACTGACTGACTGACTGACTGACTGACTGACTGACTGACAGACAAGGCACAGCCTAAACCAATGAAGTTAGGATCGTGAAATTTGTCATGGTTACTCCTCTCCCATCGTAGACGCCCACTAAGAACGGATTTCGTTCGTTCTCTATCCAAAAAAAAATTATCGGAATTTTTTTTTTTTTCTTCAATTTTTTTTTCATTTTCTATACTCCTCTCCCATCATGGACGCTCACTAAGAACAGATTTTGTTCGTTCTCTACCCAAAAAAAAAATATTGAAACATTTTTTTTTTATCATTTTACATATAACTATTGCGTGATTGACTGACTGACTGACTGAGTGAGTGACTGATTGATTGACAGACAACGCACACTCTAAACCACTTAAGATAGGATCGTGAAATTTGTCACGGTTATGAAATTTGTCACAGATACTTCTCTCCCATCGTAGACGCTCACTAAGAAAGGATTTCGTTCGTTCTTTATCCAAAAAAACATGTTCGCAATTTTTTTTTCCGACTGTTGCGTGACTGACTCACTGACTGACACACAAAAAAAATGACTGGCTGACTGGAAGGACTAGCTGGCACCATGATCCTATCTTCAGTGGTTTAGGGTGTTCGTTGTCAATCAGTCAGTCAGTCAGTCAGTCAAATTTCCAAATTTGATCATATAGACCCCAATGAAAGAATCATTTTCATTGGGGTCCCAGTGTCATTGGAGACCATTGTGTGCCCAGCGAAGCGGGCGCACCCAAGGCTAGTATATATATATAAAAGAGTCGCGTGACTGACTGACTGACTGACTGACTGACTGACTGACTGACTGACTGACTGACTGACAGACAACGCACAGCCTAAACCAATGAAGTTAGGATCGTGAAATTTGTCACGGTTACTCCTCTCGCATCGTAGACGCTCACTAAGAACGGATTTCGTTCGTTCTCTATCCAAAAAAAAATTATCGAACTTTTTTATTTTTTTTTTCAATTTTTTTTTTATTTTTATTTTTTTTTTTTTTCTATACTCTTCTACCTCAATAAACGTTCACCGAGAACGAATTTTGTTCGTTCTCCACCAAAAAAAATTGAAAAAAAAAATTTATCAAAAATTTTTTTTTTCTTCATCTATATATATAAAAGAGTCGCGTGACTGACTGACTGACTGACTGACTGACTGACTGACAGACAACGCACAGCCTAAACCAATGAAGTTAGGATCGTGAAATTTGTCACGGTTACTCCTCTCGCATCGTAGACGCTCACTAAGAACGGATTTTGTTCGTTCTCTATCCAAAAAAAAATTATCGCAATTTTTTTTTTCTCCAAATTTTTTTTTTTTTTTTCCATACTCCTTCCCCATCATGTACGCTCACTAAGAACGGATTTTGTTCGTTCTCTAACCAAAAAATTTGCGAATTTTTTTTTTCTATATTCTAAATGGTTACGATAACAACGGTTGCTAAGGCGATGTTTACCATGGCAACGATTATCATGGCAACGGTTACTATGACAACGGTTACTATGGCAACAGTTACCATAGCAACGGTTACTATGGCAACAGTTACCATGGCAATGGTTACTATGGCAACGGTTGCTAAGGCAACGTTTACCATGGCAACGGTTACCATGTCAACGGTTACCATGGCAACGGTTACTATGGCAACAGTTACCATAGCAACGGTCACTATGGCAACAGTTGCCATGGCACGGTTGCTAAGGCAACGGTTACACATGACAACTGTTACCATGACAACGGTTGCTAAGGCAACGGTTATCATGGCAACGGTTGCTAAGGCAACGGTTACCATGGCAACGGTTACTATTGCAATAGTTACCATGGCAACGGTTGCTAAGGCATTGGTTACCGTGGCAACGGATGACTATGGCATCAGTTACCCTGGCAACGGTTATTACGGCAACAGTTACCATGGCAAAGGTTACTATGGCACAGTAAAAACAACAATGGTTACTATGGTCACGGTGGCTACGGATTTTCGGCTCGGTGGAAAAAGGTTTTCAGTGAAATTTTTTTTTTTTTTATAGACAACGAACGGAATCGTTTCTTAGTGAGCGTTTACGACGGGAAAGGAGTAGGAGCGTTTACGAAGGGAGGAGGAGGAACCGTGACAAATTTCGCGATCGTAACTTCAGTGGTTTAGGCTGTTCGTTGTCTGTCAGTCAGTCACGCCACAGTTTTATATATATAGATGAATATATTTAATCAGGACGATAAAACGATCGTTTTTCGGGATTCAAAAACAAAATTTACACGAAAATTGGCCTTTCTTTTAAAAGTTAACAAAAAATTAAGGGAAAAAGTATTTTTTATAAGTTTGATTTCTTTGAATTTGAATTTGAAATTATTGAATGTAAATAAATGCAACGCATACCTCTACGCAGTACCAAATAGGTCATGTGGAAATTTGTGTTGGATACTATTGTGTGCCCAGCGAAGCGGGCATACCTTGGCTAGTCTATATATATAAAAGAGTTGCGTGACTGACTGACTGACTGACAGACAAGGCACAGCCTAAACCAATGAAGTTAGGATCGTGAAATTTGTCATGGTTACTCCTCTCCCATCGTAGACGCTCACTAAGGACGGATTTTGTTCGTCTTCTATCCAAAAAAAAATTATCGCGAATTTTTTTTTTAGACAATTTTTAGATACATTTTTAGATAATTATCTAGATTTTTTAGATATTTTTGAGATACATTTTTAGATAATTATCTCGATTTTTTAGATAATTTTTAGATACATTTTTAGATAATTATGTAGATTTTTTAGATAATTTTTTTTTAGATGGAGGACGAACAAAATTCTAAGAAAAAATTTTTTTTTCAAATTGAAAAAAAAATCCGTTAGAGAAATTGAGCGTTTACCATGGCAACGGTTACCATGGCAACGGTTACCATGGCAACGGTTACCATGGCAACGGTTACCATGGCAACGGTTATCATGGCAACGGTTATCATGGCAACGGTTACCATGGAAACGGTTGCCATGGTAATCGTTTCCTTAGCAACCACTGCCATGGTAATCTATAAAATGGTGATATATAAAAGAGTTGCGTTACTGACTGACTGACTGACAGACAACGCACAGCCTAAACCAATGAAGTTAGGATGGTGAAATTTGTCATGGTTACTCCTCTCCCATCGTAGACGCTCACTAAGAACGGATTTCGTTCGTTCTCTATCCAAAAAAAAATTAGCGAAATTTTTTTTTTTTCTTTACTGACTGACTGACTGACAGACAACGCACAGCCTAAACCAATGAAGTTAGGACCGCGAAATTTGTCACGGTTACTCCTCTCGCATCCTAGACGCTCACTAAGAACAGATTTTGTTCGTTCTCTGCCCAAAAAAAATTATTGCAAAAATTTTTTTTTCATCATTATACATATAACTGTTGCGTGATTGACTGACTGGGCAGTAATACAACTCTGCTCTTTATATTTCTATTCTTAAATAACTCTGTGCTGAATATCCGTATTTTGAGACATCTCTGTTCTTAATTATCTCTACTCCAAATAACTCTGTGATTAATTAATCTCTATTCGTGAATAACTCTGTTCTTAAATATCTCGTTGGCAAATTATCTCTAATCCTAGACATCTCCACTATCAAATATCTCCATTCGTAAATATGTCGTATCTTCGACATATCTATTCTTCTTCATTTTTATTCCTAAATATGGTTTAAGATAACTCTATTCCGACACATCACCACTCTGATACAACCCCATTCCAATGCTTGATCAAAACAATTGCCAATCAAGCTTTATCCTGAATTATCGACGGTCGAAGTAGTAAAGCGAAGAATCGTTATGGACTCGTCGACTGAGATATTGTTGAATATTGCGATTGCATTAACAACACAACGACGTTTTCACAGTTCGTTCGCAGCGAATGTTTTTGCGCAGCACACAGTTCCAACAAAGGCCATAGCTGGTTAAGTCGTGCAATTTGCTCCCGCATTATTTTCAGCAAAATTTGGAGTACATATTCACATCCATAAGAAAGAAATTCCTTGGAAATTTCAATTAAGACAATGCAGTTCATTTGTCGACAATTCAGACGATTTGTACGAAAAAATGGAAGCATGTAATTCACCGGTGAAGCTTGTAGGCACAGTTAGTCAATCTAGAAACCAGAGCCAGCTTTTTTTTATATCTAGCGGATTACGAACTGTCCGACATGGACCGCTGATCGGTGATGGTTTGAATTCATTCGCCGATGCTACACTATTTTACGAGACGTAAATTGCCATAAACAAATTCGCTGCAAAATTTTTACCACACAAATATATACATTTTCTCGGGAGCGTGGATTTCACTAATGCAAATATCTCTGAATATGTCGTCGAGAAGCTCTTCCCTTGGACCACAGATTCTCTTTTTTTTTAATTCTTGATTTTTGTAGTTTTTAAACAGTCTGAAATCGTCAATTTATCAGGAATCGACAAAAGAGCAGTGAATCTACAAAAACTTATGTACAATTTCAATGTCCCTTCAACGCGTAAAAGTCATTTACATAAGTGGAATAGAAGAGACAAATCCTTCTGCAAAAAAATCAATTGAAATATCTTTTTAAAAATGATAAGAATTCCGGGACAAAGAGCGAATTCTTGGCGATATACACATAACGATTATGTATATCATGAAGATAGCCGCTACCCAGGAAGAAGATATGTGTGTGCTAGCAGTACTGCAAAACCAAAATGTCCTGTGACAATTTTAACCTCGGAAAATGGTGGAGTATCGGTTTATGGAACCCATATTCATCCACCACCAACAATAAATATTCGAGCTCCAATTATTCGGGTACTGAAAGAGCGGGCCTTGAATTATGATGTAATGGCGAGCGATATCGTTGATTCCGTGTTTGCCGAGTGAGTGAAGTGACATACTTGAAGAATTATATTATATCTATATTACATAAACTAAAGGTCATGGTAGAGCCAAATTCAAGGGCGAAATTTAACTTAAATAATTAACTCTGGAATGGTACCCTTATTTTTTTTACCTATTTTTAGTTTTTACAAAAATCGTTTAACCGCTTCAATTTTTCCAAATATTGTAAGATATTGTGAATAAATATGTACTCATTTTTTTCTTTTTATAAAAATTGTCGAAATTTAATCGTTTAAATGCAAATATGAAAAACCAATTGCTTCCTCAAGGTGCTCGCTCAAGATGCACGATGCTCAAAGCTTTCTCAAATTTGCAAATTTCAATTTGCAGCGTTTTTTGTATTTGCATTCGAATAATCAAATTTCGACAACTTCCCTAGAAAGAGATATGGAAGTATTTATTTATTCACAATATCTTACAATTTTACAAAAAATTGAAGCGGTTCAACGATTTTTTTTTCATTGAAATGGGTTCAGTGGCTTTCACGGAACAAGTGGGCATTTACACTGCCGCTTAAAAGTTGAGATAAGCTACCCAATATTTCTTACGGCACTAAACGTTAGATAACTTTGTCAAAAAATAAGATTTTCCAATTTTTGAAGCGGTTTTGAAGGGGACAAATCAAGCTTCAGTTTGCTTCGTTTTAATATTTTTTACGATTTTTTCTCGACTCAGTACAGACTTTAGTTCGTGACTGTTTTTAGGCTTTTTTTTTACCATGGCAAATCAGGTGCACAGCTTCAGGATTTTTGAAATTTTTTGTTAAATGATGACAAACTTGAAACTGGATGCAATAGCTCCATCTTCGTTTTTTCGAAAAATTTTTGCGATCTATTTTCGAAAAGTTATCTGATTTTTGCCTAAAATCAATAAATTTTGAAAAATTCCAAATAACCCGAGAACTATAGGGTTCAAGAGAAAATATTAAGAATGAAAAAAGTTGTGTATTTCGATTCTGAATCGCGTTGAATTTTTGTGGAATTATTCTTTGAAATTTTTGTTTTTGAGTATTTTTTTCGAAACGTAGTTTTTTTTTAAGGCCGATAAAGTAATGATTCAAGGCACTCACCCCACTTAGATAAGTTTCTGAAACTTGGTTTCTAAGTGGGGTGAGTGCCTGGAATCGTTACTTTATCAGCCTTAAAAAAAAACTAAGTTTCGAAAAAAATACTCCAAAAAAAAATTTCAAAGAAAAATTCCGAAAAAATCCAACGCGATTCAGGATCGAAATACACAACTTTTTTCATTCTTAACATCTTCTCTTGAATCATATAGTTCTCGAGTTATTTAGAATTTTTCAAAATTTATTGATTTTAAACAAAAATTAGATAACTTTTCGAAATTTTTTTTCTAAAAAACGAAGATAGAGCTATTGCATCCAGTTTCAAGTTTGTCATCATTGAAAAAAAAAAAAAATGTTTAATCCTGAAGCTGTGCACCTGATTTGCCATGGTCTAAAAAAAGCCTAAAAACAGTCACGAACCAAAGACTGTACTGGGTCGAAAAAAAATCATAAAAATATTGAAATGGAGCAAACTGAAGCTTGATTTGTCTCCTTCAAAACGCCGCTTCAAAAATTTAGAAATCTTTTCTTTTTGACAGAGTGATCTCACTTTTAGTGCCGCAAGAAATATTGGGTAGTGTATTTAAACGTTTGAGCGGCAGTATATATGTCTATGTATACATACAGATTCATGTTTATACTTTTATATGATTTCGTGAATCCATTAACTCATTGAACACTTTGAACTGAACCCAATTGCTCAAGATATCCGAACATCATTGGAATCATGAGTCGCACAAGTGCAAAACAGATCGTAAATAGAGAAAGATCGAACGATATGCCGCCCATCCCTCAGTTGTTCAGCGATCTTGGAACGATGCTAGGAAATTGGCCATGTGCTGCGGCTGTGTATAAAGGCCAATTCGTAGCCGATGACGGTTCAATCGGCATCGTGTTTTACGATGAAAATATGTTTAGGAGAATGATTACTGCCACAGAATATCACCTAGACGGCACTTTCAAGGTAAGAAAACTTGGAGAATCTTAAAAAATGTCAAATTTAATGGAAAATATCTGTCTCACCGTTGGTCCGTTAATTAGGATTTTTTTGAATATATCCGTTATCGTGGCTTCATTTTTTTAATTGTAAAATTCTCACCAATGAGACTTTGCCCTAAACTGATACCGCACACTGAGAGGATTCTCTCTGTGTAACTGAGAGAATTCAAAGTGAAAAGTCACCTTACAGCATCAAAAATAGTGGACAACTTTAAATTCTTGATTGTGGTTGAGGAAAATGTGAATTTTTGCAGAAGAAAAAGTGAATAATTCCTTCAGTAAACAAGGAATCTTATTTTATTTTCAAGAATATGCACATATTTCTTATTATTGATCACAAGAATTCGAGGTTGTTCGCCATTTCTGTTGCCAAAACGGTAGTTAGCAAGTTTCTGTTCTCTACTCTTCCAGCAACTATTTTGTCACTAATTATTCAATAAATCATTACAGTGCACTCCGAGGGTACCAAGGGCATGCCAGCTGCTAATAATTCATATTAGACGAGTCGATACAGTAAACAATTATGGAATTTGAATAGTTAATTATTATTATCATTATTATTATTATGCTATTATTAAATTTAATACCCCATTATTTTTGCAGGGCTTCCCTGTTGTATTCGTTTTGTGTCAGCGTAGGACCGCAAGTTTTTATCGGGCAATGTGGGAATTTTTAAAAACCAGGGCACCCGCAATTCTGAATCACTTGAGAGTCGTTAGTTGCGACTATGAGCGAGCCATAATATCGGCAACTCGCTCATCTCTCGGTGACCAGATTCATATCAGAGGCTGCTGGTTTCATTTTGTACAAGTAATTAATATCATTGAAACATCAAAGTTTTTGAACATTAATTATTTTCACATTCTGTGAAATAATTGGAATTTTGTGTTGATGTTACCCAAAAAAAATTCAGGCATTGTCGAGAAGATGGCAGAAGCTGCGATTACCGAGGGACGAACACGGAAACAATATTCTGAATAAAGCGTGGGCTATCGCTTTGCTACCTGCTGAAACTTTTGGTGAGGCAGTCGATATTCTCTCAGACTATGCCATACAGCTACCCTTGGATCGAGCAAAAGTTACTGCTTTCATGGCGTATCTCAGAGGGTTTTGGTTGCGTCACGCGAATATTGTTTCCGTGTTCGGATCCCCGGTGCGAACGAACAACCTCACGGAGGCATGTCATCGCCATATTGTAGGGAGGCTCGGTGGCGTCCACCCACCACTCTCGAAATTCATACGTATGTTCTTCCATGTTCATACCAAGGATCTTCTTGTTCTTAACCCTAGAACGGTATCATTTTTTTACCTATTCCGATAACCTGGGACCATAAATGACCTTACTTTTAAAAAATTCATATCTCCGGTAAAATGCAATGGAAAGAGTGGGCTCATTCTTTTCGTTTTTTGATGCAGGATCACGTGATCATGAGCAAATTCAGTCCAAGTAAAAAAATTGGTCAAAAAGATGGTAAAACGATATAAAACGGGAGAACGAAAGGAGGAAAGGCGCAGAATTGCAAGTCACCTGGGGTCGTTTTTGACCCAGGTAACCGTTCTAGGGTTAATTTCCAAAATGTATACAAAATATTTTTTAATTACAGCTCGACTCGTCATTTATATGAAAAAAATATCTCTTGACTGGCAAGAGATGGACGAAGGATTAATTCGCCACCAACATCGGCAAATTACCCAACGGCCGAGGGACCGACATATTCGGCATTTCCAGGATCTCTTCGTAGACCATCGGTGAATGTTTTAGAAACAGCTCACAAAATGCCTTGAATTTTTTATATGCATATAACAAAGAAATATTTTTTTTTTTTTACAGAATAAATATCCTCGACTTTTTAACAATGTCGATACCACGGACCGATCGGGAGGAGATCGACGTGAATTTAAATTTGCAAGGAAGTACGTTCACCATATTTAATCGCATACGATTATTGCCTATTATTACGAATCTCGATAATATTGCATGCTAATTATTCGGTCTTTCCGCTTGCTGTAGATGATGAAATCGGTGAAGTTGCAGAAGACGAGGCAGATTTTGATGACAATCTGTTGGGTCCTGCAGAACAGATCGAGAGAATTGATGACCAACATCGAGGTAAAACGTGTATCATTTGCATTTTGAGGCAAAGATGAAATTAAGGAAATATAAGACCAAAATGAATACTGTGAAGATTCATGGTCAGATCGTGGCTCCAGCGATCTCGAAAGGCGTTATTTGTCTCGAGCAAGAGAAACGCAGTAAAAATATAGCCCGCTTCATTAGTTGGATTTTCGACAGACTCCCTGGGCCCTCGTGTAAATGCCTATGGGATGGACGTTGCTTTATCTTATATTATGTATTATTATCAGGTATTGCAAGCATTTTTAATCATTCTTATTGGTCTTGCTGAAGTTCGTCGCCAACCTATCGCTCGAAGACGTAGGCTGCAAAACGCAGCGATTCCGGTTCCTCGTCGTCGTCGTGGACGACCCCGACGAGTGGTCCCCGACCCACCGCAACCACAACTGCTACAGCAACAGCAACAGGAGCAAGAACAACAGGTGCAGCTTGAGCTACAACAACAGCAACACGAGCAGCTTGAGCTACAACAACAGCAACAGGAGCAAGAACAACAGGTGCAGCTTGAGCAACAACAAGAAGAGCTACAACGAGAACAGCAAGAACAACAACGAGAAGATCCGCCCAATATTATGGACAATGCAGCCCTGGAAAGGAGAGAGCCTCACAATGACCGTCAGCATTTTATTTTAAAGCGACGTATTTTTGTTGCCTAAAACTATTTTAATATTTAATCTTCATGACAGAATTGGAAGAGAACGATGCACCAGTTGTGAATGCTGCGAATATCTGTCACATCTGCCTAAACACACTGGCGAATATAGTTTACCTTCCCTGTGCGCATCTGTGCTCATGCTTAGGCTGCGATGAGATGTTCAGAAGAAACCACGATGATGCTTTATTGAGAGGCGATCGAGACATCCCACGCTTTCTAAGATGTCCTGTGTGCCGGGAACGTATAGAAAGTTCTTTGCGAATTTATATCTAATTATATCGCAATTTTTCCAAACAATAGCCCATTTTGATATGTGATACACGGCAAGCCTTGATATGTAAATATTTATATGTAAAATAAAACACAATAAAGTAAGATTATAATTCAGATAAAAGATTCATTGAGTTTTGGAAAAATTGAATCTCTTTGAAACTACTGCATTGTCTCAATTAAAATTTCTGGGGAATTTGTTTCTTATGCATGTAAATATGTACTCCGAATTTTGCTGAAAAGATTGCGGGAGCAATCCACTCAACCTATGGTCTTTGTTCGAACTGTGTGCTGCGCAAAAACATTCGCTGCGAATGAACTGAAAACGTCATGTAATTTCAAAACAATATCTCAGTCGACGAGTCCATGACGATTCTTCGCTTTACTACTTCGACCGTCGATAATTCAGGATAAAGCTTGATTGGCAATTGTTTTGATCAAGCATTGGAATGGGGTTGTATCAGAGTGGTGATGTGTCGGAATAGAGTTATCTTAAACCATATTTAGGAATAAAAATGAAGAAGAATAGATATGTCGAAGATACGACATATTTACGAATGGAGATATTTGATAGTGGAGATGTCTAGGATTAGAGATAATTTGCCATTGAGATATTTAAGAACAGAGTTATTCACGAATAGAGATTAATTAATCACAGAGTTATTTGGAGTAGAGATAATTAAGAACAGTGATGTCTCAAAATACGGATATTCAGCACAGAGTTATTTAAGAATAGAAATATAAAGAGCAGAGTTGTATTACTGCCACTGACTGACTGACTGACTGAGTGACTGATTGATTGACAGACAACGCACACTCTAAACCACTTAAGATAGGATCGTGAAATTTGTCACGGTTATGAAATTTGTCACAGATACTTCTCTCCCATCGTAGACGCTCACTAAGAAAGGATTTCGTTCGTTCTTTATCCAAAAAAAAATGTTCGCAATTTTTTTTCCGACTGTTGCGTGACTGACTCACTGACTGACACACAAAAAAAAAGACTGGCTGACTGGAAGGACTGGCTGGAACCATGATCCTATCTTCAGTGGTTTAGGGTGTTCGTTGTCAATCAGTCAGTCAGTCAGTCAGTCAAATTTCCAAATTTGATCATATAGACCCCAATGAAAAAATCATTTTCTTTGGGGTCCCAGTGTCATTAGGGACCATTGTGTGCCCAGCGAAGCGGGCGTACCCAAGGCTAGTATTACTATATATTGACGTTCTTAACGACAATGCGACGCCTGTCGGCCGTACTTGGAACCACCGTTTCCGGACAGATTTGGGACGCTATCAATGTTCCTTCTGTCTAGTCTTCATGTTCACGGAGGTCGATCGCGTCGAATACTCGAGACCACCGAGAATGTAAACAAACCGAACAGAAACGCGTGGAACGAGAACAAAACAAACGACTTACACCAAGTAAATTTATTCCAAAATATTCGATAAATATGCGATGGATAAACTTCCGAAAAAGGAAAACCGAATTTCGTTCGTCCCAAGGATTTTTGGCGATTCGCAATATTTCTCGAAATATTGAATTTTTTGGGTACGCTGTTTAGCACGCTCTGGTATATCTATGTATATATCTCGCAACGCGCTGCGGCTCCCCACTGCGATGTCCAGTAATGCCCACTGTGCCTATTCACAAAATATAATAAACGAAAATAAAACAACAGTCGGGTGGGTTCAACATCCAGCATTCACGTATAGTACCGAGCAGTCACCGGGCCTGAATTTTAATTTAAACTTATACTATTTTTGAAGAATTTTCTGACTGTTACGAAATAAGCAAAAGTGGGTAAATGGTTTTTACACAGAGGTGTGAAAACTTGGAGCGTGGGAGGTGACTCGGATATGAAAACGAATATGGTAGTTCTATTTTCTGCCATATGTGGCGCTGTCACCTAGCGGGGAAATTGTTAACGCATATATACATCACAATGCATATATACAGACTACATGACTCTTGACTAGCCTCGTGCGATGAATCTTGACTAGCGTCGTCTCACCGTGCCTGTTGTACTGCTCGTACCGGCTGTACGTTATAACCCTCGCCGCGGACCGTTGCCGTATATTTTTTAACTACTTTATCCCTCATTTTACGTAAGCTTACAGAAAAACTCCTCAACTCCTATTATTTTTTTACTCATTACAGGATGAGTACTTGTTTGGAAATGTTCCGTCTGAAATTCCCGCTCCGCGACGCGCACTCTCAGCGCGGCACTACAGTCGCGAATATGACGACCAATGACAGGAGGCTGCCAAGTTGTCGGGTGGCGCTGCCACAATGGGGAACGTGACAACTTGACCAGCGTCCATCTTATTCTCTCTTCTCGATCGATCTCCCTACAGAGACGACGTGATTTTGAGCTCTCGTGCTCTCCGACCTCGCGACACGAGGCATCGCGGCAAATGTCCTTTAAGTCGTATTTTACTCTTGCTCTATCGAATTCCCACCCGCGTGTGTTGAAAGTGTTCGTATTAACGCCGCGAAGAGACAGCTCCTTATTTCTCTACTTTTTATCTGTACTCTCTGACATAAACTCTAAACAAATCTCTGTCTTCTCTCATCTCACGGCGAACACGTGTTGATGTTACGCACAAAGTGCGAGTGATCGCTCCATAACTGACTTTGCTCTATGTAATTATAGGCAATAAACTAACAAAAGTGTACTCTCTAAACGCCTCGTGTCAGTCTCTTATTTACTCAAACCCAAAATTCTCTTGCATGATTCCATCCCGCCGTCGATCATAAAAACAGCGGCAAAATCCGGGTCAGTTTCCGGAACAACACATGTGTTCCCTGTAAGGGACACATATAAAAGTGTCCCTTACAGGTCACTAGCGTCGCCCGTCGTACTTGTCGTTTGTCATCTTTGCAGCGTTTTTTGGAACGTTCGAGAATATTTTCGAACCAGCTCTCATTCCCCGTAAGCTCATATAGAAACCCCGTAACTCCGATTTATGTTTTACTCTTTACATGTAGGTCAACCAAATATGAAACCCCTTTACAGGTGTAGGAATGGAGAATTATTTTTCAGCTGGTGACCTCGCACCTAACGCGAGTCGAAAAATTCGGGAACCAGCAAAGCATGACGCGAGATAAACGTACAAAACATTTTTTTTTGATTATTTAATTCTTCTCCGATCTTTTGGTCTGAACATTAGTGAATCCTATATATCCCGAATCCCATGAATTATATTCCAGATAAAATGAACACAACAGAAAGCAGCTTGTCTTCGTCCAGTGAACAAACGGCAAAAAAAAACTAAGAAACGGAAACGATTTTCGAAGGCGTACGTCCAAAAATATAATCCTGGCTGGAATTCGGATCCTGCTTTCAAAGATTGGCTTTGTCCGAGCACAAAGGGCAACGCTTTCTTCCACTGCAAGGTATGCGATGGTGACTACACGACAGTCGGGGGGAAGTCGAATCTGCAAAAACATGCTTCCAGTGAGAAACATTGCACAAAAGCCAAAGCTATCACGGTGAAACAACCTGCTATCGAAGACTGCTTCTCAAAATCGACTCAGCTATCGCAACGAGTGAAAGAATCTGAAATCCGAATAGCAGCGTTTCTGGCTGAGCATAATATAGCATTCAATGTTGTCGAGCATTTGGTGCCACTTATTAAGCTCATTGGTAGGGATCCAGAAGTTGTAAAAAACATTCATTGCGGCAGAAAGAAAATTACGCAAATCGTTAAAAACGTTACGGGCGTGAGCGGGTTCGAACAAATAAAACAATCTCTCGAATCGAACAAGTTTTCACTCATCGTAGATGAATCAACAGACATAAGTTCTGTTAAACATCTTGTCTTAATTGCAAGATTCTTTGACGGAAAATCGATTAGCGATCATTTTCTTGGATTGATTCCTGTCGCAGACGCTAGAGCTCTGAGTTTGTACCAATGCATCGTCGATTTTTTCTCAAAAAACGGAATTCCGTATACAAAAAATCTTATCGGTTTTGCCGCAGATGGTACAAGCAATATGTTTGGCGTACACAATTCACTTGCTGTTTTGCTAGCAAACGACGTCCCGAATCTTTTCACTATGAAGTGCATTTGCCACTCGTTCGCTCTCTGTGCAAGCTATGCTTGTGCAACGTTACCACGAATAATTGAAGATGTCTGCAGAGATATCTATAATTATTTAAACAACAGCTATAAGCGGCTTGAAGAATTCAAGCAATTTCAACTGCTAGTGGAAACAAAGCCGCAAAAGATATTGCAGCCTAATCAAACCCGATGGCTTTCGTTTTTGCCGGTCGTTAAACAAATCCTCGAGCAGTACGATGCCCTTGAAAAACTTTTTGACAAAGCGGCTATCACCGACAAAATTCTTGCAGCAGAGACAATTGCGGGGAGATTGAAAGAAAAATAGGTTAAAATGTATTTGCAGTTCCTTGAATTCGTCTTGCCGCTTTTTCATTCGTTGAACATTGAAATGCAATCTGAAGATTCGAAAATGCATGTTCTTTATGAGAGAGTAGCAGCAGTCTTCAAAACGTTCGTGGAATTTTTTTTGAAGCCCGATTATTTGAAAAAAACACAACTCGAGGACATAAACGTGTATAATCCTGACAATTATCGTCCGTTGGAAGAGGTATATTTGGGTGCTACATTGACAGCAGTTTTGTTTCAAAACAAACACGGCGTAAAAAGCGATATAATTTATCACTTGCGACAACGATGTTTGGCTTTTTACATAGAAACTTGCAAACAAATCCAAAAGCGTTTCAGTTTCAAAGATCCAAAAGTCAAAGTCATGAAAATGTTCTCAGTTCTTGATTCGCAGAATTTTACAAAAAATGGTAGCTCAAACACATCGATTGCTGCTCTCGCTTCATGCTTTCCGAATTTGGTCAACGAAAATCAGTTGAATGATTTAGATGCTGAGTGGAGGGAACTCAGAAACACTGACACGTTAGCCGAAAATCAATCGCTCTCAACGAGTCAATTTTGGATCGAAATTCAAAAAGTCAGATGTGGCGATGGTAGCTCAAAATTTCCCCTAGTATCAAAGTTCGCTCTCAATATTTTGTCGTTGCCTCACTCAAGTGCCAATGCAGAACGCATCTTCTCGCAAGTGAACTTGAATAAAACAAAAACACGAAACCGTTTAGACACTCCGACGCTGGAAGGCCTGTTGTACACAAAATGTATGATAAGCGATAGCACGTGCTTCGATTTTCCACTCGATCGAAATGTTTTTAAAAAACACAACGATTCGATGTACGATCGATAGAATACGTTGTAAAGATTCCAGTCTTAGCGGTGGATTCTAGTCGGATAAATTAGAAAAAGTTGTCTGCAAGACATAAAATCAAATTGTAAAATGTAAAATCTCCAATAATTGTACGATCTCATGTGTTAATTAATAAAGTTTAGTCTGTGTATCGACAATGTTGCCTTTCTTTTCATTAAATAAAAAGGAGGGAAAAGCATCTATTCAAATTTTCCGCCGAATGCAACAACTTCGGACAAAAGTCGCACAAATCGCTTCTGTTGCGTGCGTTAAGAAATCTGAAGAAATACTTCAGCGCCATCTACAGAATTATATCTACTCCGACGTCACAACACTGCTCCTGTCGTGTGCGGGAAAACTTTTTTGCTCTTCGCAGCGGTGCATGGTTCTTGCTCGGAACTCCGATTGGTTTTTTATTGCGGTGTAGAGCAGGGATGTCAGACGTACCAACTTCTTGGTAAAGATACTAGTTTTTAGCGTCACGTACCATATACGTGAGTCCTTGTACGTAAAAATACCAAGATCGGCCGTTAATCGACAGACATACACCGATAATTAACTAAAAATGATGTATTGTCAACTTTTCTTTCTGAACACGAAACTGAATATAACACGGCCAGAAAATCGTAGTCAGCTGTCAGTTTTTTGTCACTGTACGGTTGGTAAAACTGCTTGGCTTGGCTATGGTTAGTGTTAGTCGATTACTGCGCCATCTGCGCATCGTATTTCTTGTTTTTGTTTACCTTTTTCTGTACTTCGCGACTTCGCTGTCTCGCGCTCGACCTTGGCTTACGTACGATTTTGAACCACGAAGAAAAAGGGCGACTTAGACTTTTTCGTGAGTGAACTTCGAATGTCCGGATTCGTATTGTGTCAATTGTGTGCTTCGCTGTGAGTTTTTATTTAGAAAGAGGTAAGCATGATATTTAACGACGACGACGATCTACAGTCATCGATTCTATAAGCTCGTTTGACATCAGTTTTCGACAAAATAATCATAACCGTATTTTTCGATAGATTTTGTTATCCGCGTTTAGAAATTGAACGTTGAACTACGATTAATGTTTGTTTATAAAACTCTGTTGCATTTGCAGTTAGTACACGTTTACAAACCAGGGCCCAGAGGCCATGAATCGTTACTTTTTTCTGCGGAAAAGTTTTTTTTGAGGTTGTAAATCATATTTTGGAGCTAAGACGACTAGACGATCGAAGTGTCAGTGTGTAGCGAAAGTTCTCCGCTTTGGTGTCCCCCATTCTTCGTCCTCAACGTAAGTAAAATGCTTCGAAACTATTGAGTTTACTGATATGTTCGATTTACCGTGAATTTATTCTTTTTTTTCTCATAAACATTTTCTTAAATATCGATTGCTCTGACTACCAACTCTAACATAGCTGTGTTGACATATGATATAAAAATTTGTTCAAATCTATCGGTTACAAATGTTTAGAAGAACACAATGAAACTTGAAAATTTGCACTTTTATACTGATGAGTGGATTATCTCGTTTCTTTTTCTTTTCCATTCATTGCACGATGGAATATTTATATATTTTCACACGTTTTTTTTTGCATGCATTGTGACATATTTTTGCGTTTTCACGATAGCAATAACCGTGGTGATGGTGATGGTGGTGGTCAACTTAATAAATTTTGATTGAGGTAAGTATGTCATCTGCAAGTGAGACCGAGAATGACGAGAATGACTCTGGAAACGGGCCGCCTACGCCAAAAAAACTACGATTGGCTCCTGGAGATGCGAGACCCAAAAGACAAGCACATCGAACTCAAAAATATCGAGTCGAATGGGAACGAGATCTGCAATGTTCGCCCTGGCTCGGGCCGGATCCAGCTTCGAAGACAAAAGCGAGGTATAAATGGAGCAACGTTCCTCTCATCGCCGATATCAGATTGATCAAAACCCACGGAAAAACCAAAAAACACGAAAAAAAAAGCTGCAGCTTACGAGTGCAGCTCGTCAAAAGCTTTGAGCAAATTTTTTAAGCCTCAAGCTACGTTTAACACTCAGGACAGAAATATCACGAATGCAGAGATCAAGATTTGCGGTTTTTTGGCAGCTCACAATATTCCTTATGCCGTGGTCAACGATCTTTTTCCGTGCATGAAGTCGGCATTCCCAGACTCCAAAATCTTAGATGGAATATCCATGAAAAGGCAGAAAGCAACAAAAATCGTCACCAACGTCATCGGTGCTTCTCATGAAGAGGAAATCGCCAATCATCTAAAGAAACAGAAGTTTTCTATTCTAACCGATGACTCCACGGATTGTTCCAGCGTCAAGACCGCGTGTATCGTCGTTCGGTTCTACAACGAAGACCTTGGACGAATCGCCAGCGTGTTTTGGGAGTTGTCTAGTATTTTTCCTGAAGACGATGCTAGGGCAGCTCAGGAAGGAGCTAGTGGTCGACATCTATATAATTTGATCATCAAGTCCTTTGAAGAAAAAGACATTTAGTCCAGGAACCGGGTATTTTTACGTGACAACGAGCCGGAACGATTCTAATTGACATATTCTTGTAGGGCTGATGCCCCCGATGAAGGCCTGATACTTTCCAACCACAGATTTTGGGGGGCTTTTTTTTGCCAGGCCGTCAAAGTTGGCGAAAACATGTTTTTGAGGAATAGCGTCTAAACTATCCACCGCGGAGAAAAAAAGTTGAGTAACTATTTGTAGATATTAAAAAAACGAACAATTTGGCGGGTCGCAACTCAAAATCGGTTCATTAGTTCGCCCGCAAAAAATTAAAAACCGGCTAAAACAGCCCTTTCTTTTATAGCAAATTATTAGTTTAAAAATGCATGTGCAGAGTTAAAAATCTCAGAATATATGTCCCCCGGGACACTCAACAAGTGTGCAAAATTTGAGCTCGATCGGATAAATAGTTTTTGAGAAAAGCCATTTGTTGTTAAAAAACCGACTGTTTTTGCAAGGAATTTCTACATCGGGAGGGTGTCACAGTGCAATAAAACCAAAGACAAATGATTCCGAAAGAATCGAACTCTTATGTACACTTTGGGGCAAATCGATTTTTTATAATTAAAGGGGTGAAAAACGGCTCCAAAAATGGAGTACGATTTTTACTCATAAACAAATGGAATTCTATCGCGAATTTTAAAGTTACAGACCCGGGAGTGACATCATTTGAAAGCGGTTATTTTTCTACGAATTTAGAATATAAAAAAATTGCTTAAAGTTAATTAGGGGGAGATTAAAAAATTTGTTTTTCAATAATTATTGCAGCTGCTCATTTCAACATAGAGAGCTGAAAATTGGACAGCGTACGGGGTAAGGCTTATGCTACCTGGAGAAAAATTGGCGGAAAAATCCCATATAAATTTATTGTTTTCGGTGAAGGTTTTCCGGGAGGCCAAATTTCACGTAGCGTTTGGCGGCAGAGTGGGGGTAGCCGTCTCCGGCTCGCGCGCGCTCGCGCGAAAAGTGAATTCGCGAGTTCAAATTCCACCAACATGGAATATCTTCGGAACTAATGAACATATCGGGTTGTTTTTTTTTTTAATTTGGGCTAACTTTTTCCGCTGATCATGATTTTGCTATTAAAAATTTTGAAAAATGACAAATTTACCGCCAAATTCATTGATAATTTATAAAAAAAAATTTTTACACCGTTTTTTTCATTAACTTTTGGGGGGAACCTAATGCGAATATCCTCGTTGTTTCCGACCACGGATCGACACGTGCTTCGCTAACAAAACATTTTGGATCGAATTTTTTTTTCTCCGTACGTACCGTGGTTGGAGAACATCACAACGAGGATATTCGCATTAGGTTCCCCCCAAAAGTTAATGAAAAAAACGGTGTAAAAATTTTTTTTAATAAATTATCAATGAATTTGGCGGTAAATTTGTCATTTTTCAAAATTTTTAATAGCAAAATCATGATCAGCGGAAAAAGTTAGCCCAAATTAAAAAAAAAAACAACCCGATATGTTCATTAGTTCCGAAGATATTCCATGTTGGTGGAATTTGAACTCGCGAATTCACTTTTCGCGCGAGCGCGCGCGAGCCGGAGACGGCTACCCCCACTCTGCCGCCAAACGCTACGTGAAATTTGGCCTCCCGGAAAACCTTCACCGAAAACAATAAATTTATATGGGATTTTTCCGCCAATTTTTCTCCAGGTAGCATAAGCCTTACCCCGTACGCTGTCCAATTTTCAGCTCTCTATGTTGAAATGAGAAGCTGCAATAATTATTGAAAAACAAATTTTTTAATCTCCCCCTAATTAACTTTAAGCAATTTTTTTATATTCTAAATTCGTAGAAAAATAACCGCTTTCAAATGATGTCACTCCCGGGTCTGTAACTTTAAAATTCGCGATAGAATTCCATTTGTTTATGAGTAAAAATCGTACTCCATTTTTGGAGCCGTTTTTCACCCCTTTAATTATAAAAAATCGATTTGCCCCAAAGTGTACATAAGAGTTCGATTCTTTCGGAATCATTTGGCTTTGGTTTTATTGCACTGTGACACCCTCCCGATGTAGAAATTCCTTGCAAACAGTCGGTTTTTTAACAACAAATGGCTTTTCTCAAAAACTATTTATCCGATCGAGCTCAAATTTTGCACACTTGTTGAGTGTCCCGGGGGACATATATTCTGAGATTTTTAACTCTGCACATGCATTTTTAAACTAATAATTTGCTATAAAAGAAAGGGCTGTTTTAGCCGGTTTTTAATTTTTTGCGGGCGAACTAATGAACCGATTTTGAGTTGCGACCCGCCAAATTGTTCGCTTTTTTAATATCTACAAATAGTTACGCAACTTTTTTTCTCCGCGGTGGATAGTTTAGACGCTATTCCTCAAAAACATGGTTTCGCCAACTTTGACGGCCTGGCAAAAAAAGCCCCCCAAAATCTGTGGTTGGAAAGTATCAGGCCTTCATCGGGGGCATCAGCCCTACAAGAATATGTCGGTTATAATCGTTCCGGCTCGGTGTCACGAAAAGGCTCTTTTTCGAACCCGGTTCCTGGACTAATTCCCTTAACGAATGTATTGGGGTTCGGTTGTGACGGCGCAAGCGTCAACATCGGTGCGCGAAACTCGATTGCAAGTCGCCTGAAAGAATCATACCCTGGTATAATTATCATGAGGTGTGTATGCCATTCTCTCCATTTAGCAGCCAGCAAAGCCTGTGAACAAAACATTCCTCGGAGCTGTGAAGACCTCGCCAGGAACGTTCACAACTACGTTCAGCACAGTGCGAAGCGCATTGCAAGTCTCGCGGTATTTCAAAAATTTCTAAATGTAGCTGTCCACAAAATTCTCCATTCAGCACAAACGCGCTGGCTTTCGCTGCTCTCGGTTGTCGATCGCATGTTGGAGCAATGGGAGCCACTCCGTCTCTATTTCATGGAACGACATATGGAAGAACGAACACTGGCGGCAGAATCGATTTTCATGTGGTTGCGAGACCCGTTCGTGAAGCTCTATCATCATTTTCTTTCGTGGGTTTTACCCAAAGTTGTCACGATGAACGCCTACTTTCAATCGGAATCGGCCGTCATCACATCTCTCGCTGAGAAAATGGAGTTTGCGTTTAAAGAACTTCTTACGACGTACATGGCCCAAAAGTACGTAGCAACGACACCACTCAGTAAGGTCAATACAGAGAATAAAAGCGAAATTATTCCACTCGAGAACATATACCTGGGTGTGCAAGTGCTGGAAGAGTTGAAAAAACCAGAAGTATTGACAAGACCGGACTTGGTAGCAGATTTCCGGGCAAGATGTCGTAACTTCTTGATGAAACTCTGCAAGGGGATTCAAGAGCGATTCGATTTCGATGATCCTCTATTAAGAATGCTCCCCTTGCTGCATCCATCGAAAGCTACGTCGAGAAATGAGCGAAACAAACGTCAGTCGATCGTCGAGCTTTGGAGCATCGTTCCCAGAGTAAAGCCCGAGAACTTGCAAGCTCTTCAGCGCTTGGATGATGAATGGCGTCGTCTTCCGCTCGACGAAATTCCTGAAGACGTAGTCAAGGAAAAAGAACCGGACATTTTTTGGCACAAAATTGCTCAACTGACCGATTCTGAGGGCTGCAAAAGATACATAGAACTACCATCTTTCGCATTGGCAGTTCTCTGTACTCCTCACGCAAATGCTGATTGTGAAAGAGTTTTTAGCAAATACAATTTGGTAAAAACCAAAAGTAGGAACAGGCTGACGGTACAAAATATTGAAGGCGCTATGCTCGCTTCACAAGCAGTTAAAGTAAACGCCAAGTGTTGCGCCGCGTTTGAGCCGACGAAGAGCATGCATAGTCGAATGACGTCTGCAATTTTGTACGATGCTCCGAACAAATCAATGGCGGATGCAGAAGAGGACCACCGGACTATCAACGATTTGGACGTCATATTCGAAGAGATTTAAATCAGCAGGCGACACTACAAAGAACACAGCATCGGATTGGATTGGATTGGATTGGATATTTATTAAAGCCTTGGCCTGAGGCCTATAGGCAAGTAGTTCAATGTAGTTTAACAGGGGGGGAGGAAAACCTCCAAACGCAGTTACAAGAGGTGAGGAATATGCTCAAACTCCTACAATTAGAGTAAAGGAACAGCGCGACAGTACAATATGACAATACGTAGCGATACAGAAATTAACAGCGGTGATATAAATTTCAAAAATACGCACGCTGAGGTAAATGCAATGTGTAAACGGGTTGGTGATACATACTAGAGTCGCTCTGTAACCGGAACAGTACGCCAAGGCCATATAACAATGCATATTATAATCGCAGAATATAATAGCTATCGTCTAAATATCAAAATCGCTCGCTGAGGTGAAATTCGATGAGCAAAACGCTTTGGAGAAACATGTTAGAATTGCTGAGTAACGGCCGGATAACAATGATATAAAATAAACGCAACGTAGATGCGAAAGTAAGATCAGGGATGACCGCAGTTAAATTATTATTAAGTGTCGACCAGCTCGTTATCAAGAGCCTGTAGGTGCAGAAACAGATTTGTCTTAAAAACAGTGAGAGAAGCACTAGACGTTACAGAGACCGGAAGAGAATGCCAGAAATACATAGCGGACAGGACAAACGAGTTTCGATAAGAAACAGTACGGTGTAGGGGAATCAGAAATGTTTCGGGAGTTAGCTGGCAAGTTGGGCGGATAGTAGGGCGCGCTGGTGGGAACAATTCAATCAGATATTGCGGCGCATTGCCCTTAAGGATATTAAAAGTCATTATGCCCATAAAATACAATCTTCTGGCGTCGACTGTGAGCCAACCCAGACGTCGGCGATAAGGAGAGATATGGACATCACGTCTGAGGTCAAAAATGAACCTGATGCAGTAATTTAACAATCGCTGGAGAACGGTATTGAGTTCGTCAGTCAAATCCGCGTATACTAAGCAACAATAGTCGAATATAGGCAAGATTAAGGTCTTGATCAGAGTAGCTCTTAGCTCAGGAGACAGCGCTGTTTTATTGTATTTAAGCTTGAAGAGAGCAAAATGAACATTTTTAGACAGTAATAAAACGTGCCGCCTCCAGGAGAGGTTCGACGTAAAAATCACTCCCAAGTTCCTGACTTCATTTACATACGGAAGAGGAATGTTATCAACTGTGATGTTTGGAAGCAGGCCGAGATCAAGCTGACTGACGAAGGCACGGCTGCCTAGGACGATAACTTTCGATTTCGACAAGTTAAGTTTAAGACCGTTATTTGAAGCATATCGAGCAATGGAGCGAACGTCAATATTGATATTATTGATTTCATTAGCAAGGGCAGATGGAGAACAGCTAGAAAAGATCTGAAGGTCATCAGCGAATAGCATGTGACCTGTGTGTTTTAAAATTGTAGCGATATCATTGATGTAAAGAGAAAAGAGTAACGGGCCAAGAACCGAACCTTGAGGCACGCCCATGGTTGTGGACAGCCAATCAGAGCACGGTCCCGTATTATCAGCAACAGCTTGTGATCTAGTGGTTAGGTAAGAAAAAAACCACACGACGGCTTTGTGGGAGAAGCCCAGATTACGCAATTTAACCAAGAGATTGAGATGAGGGACTGTGTCGAAAGCCTTGCTGAAATCAAAAACTACCAAAATTGTGACCTTCCTTTCGTCCACAGCCCGTCTAACTTCGTGACAAATACGTAGCAACGCAGTTTGTGTGCTAAAATTCTTCCTGTAGCCCGATTGCCGTGAATCTAATACATTACGTGACGAGCAGAATTGGTTAACTTGTTTAAAGACCGTTTTCTCAAGAATCTTTGAAAGGAAGCTGAGATTAGCGATCGGTCTACAGTCTGACAGTGACAAGGGTGGATTTGACTTCAGAAGAGGTCTAATATAAGCTCTTTTCCAAAGCATCGGGAAATAGCTGTTCTCGAGCGACCGATTGAAAACTGCAGCCAGAGACTCCGATATTAGAGGTAGGGTGGAGTGAATTACAAAAGAGGAGATGCCGTCAGGCCCAGTTCCGTGTGAGGGGACAGTGGATAACAGAATTAGACTAGATACTTCCTCGGCAGTCACGGGTGTAAAATTAAAAATGTCAATGGCTGTCTCAGCCTCACCTACAAGATTCGTGAGATCGGCTAATCGACACGGGGCATTGACGCTGGAAATTTTCACGAAGAATTCAAGCACGAAGCTGAGTTAGATTTAACGAGTCCCAGGCGACCCAGTTCCTTCCACAAGCGAGACGGACAGGAAATGCTCGAAAGCTTGGCTAGCTGGAACGATGTTTTTGCACGTTTTAAATTTTGCGATAAATTATTACGATAATGCCTAAAGATGGCCAGCTTGAGAACATCTCCTGATCGCCTGGCCTGTTTATAGAGAATGTTCTTAATTTTTATTTGCTTCCGAAGGTCAGGGGTGAGCCAAGGAGCATGGGGTCTGGACACCTTGAATGTGGTCAGAGGTGCATGCGAATCGAGGGCAGTTATCAAGCATCTGCCAAGCATACTCAGCAGGAGATCGATGTTAACATCATCTGGGCAATAATGATGATTAGCTATGGGTTGTGCATTATAGATTTGTGAGAAAGTGGATAGGAAGTCAACGAGAGTAAAATTACTAAAATTACGACGCATTAAGGTGCGATTCATTGGTGACGGACAATCAAGTTTATGAGTGAGTTCGATACGATCATGTCCAGCTATGAAAGGAACGGCAGATTTTGAATAGTATACTAGTTTGTCAATATTGTCAATGATAAAAATGTCAAGCCAGGAATCAGAAGCACCAGAATGGTGAGTTGCCTCAGAATCTACAATGCACAACGATTGCGACATCACAAGGTCCCTTAAATACTGAGACTCAACATTGGCATTGGCTAAATTGCAGTTTAGATCGCCGGTTAAAATAATGTTAGAATAAGCAAAAGAGTGACGTGAAAATGCCGATAAGAACTCTCTAAATAGTGTACCTTTAGGTCTACGATAGATGGCAGAGAAAAGAACAGGATGGTTATCGTCGTTGGATAGTTCTAATATGACATACTTTGGCTCGTTTAGTACAGTGTTTGACGAAAGCTCAAGTACCTTGACCTTCAATGACTCATGTATATAAACAGCTATACCACCCCCACGCTTGACCTGTCGGTCGTGACGTACGAGTACATAGCCATCAAATCGAACCAAATCATCAGAGATAAGAGGGTGTAGCCAGGTCTCGGTGATCGGGATCACATGAAATTGACCGGGAGCAAAGTGGTGTAAGAAGATATCGAAATGACCAAGAAGAGAGTTAGCATTGAAGTGCGCAATCCTCAGTTTAGCCAATTCTGTTGCGTGGGTGAGAGTGGGCTGAATATCAATAGCGCATGAATCACTGGAGGCCAGGTTAACAAACAGTCAGTCGAGCATGGCTAAATCTGCTTCTGATGAAATGAGCACCTCGGGTGCACCATGCGATTTTCGAACATGAATTAAACCTCCACGCAGCCAGACACTGCTGCGGGTTTGTTTAGCTTTGGCTTTAACCTTGAGATAGAGGTTGTATGTTGCTTGCGGTAACACTTCATTAATAAAAATCCGACCCGGATGACTTGGATGGCTCGTTGACCATATGTCTGTAGCAAACAGTTGCTTTTTATTTCTACTCGTACTTGCAACCCGATCACGTTGAGTCTGAGAAATCATGGTGACCATGATGGTACCCGAGCCACTCGTAGGAGCAGAGTCAGCAGAGCTACTGTTTCCGATCGGTTCGGGCTTATTAGCCTTCTTAGGGATTATTTTGATTTCATCGACCTTACTAATCGCTTCCGGAATCCCGAGTGCCGTGAATACTTTCTCAACTACTTTTTTAGGGCTGTCCCCAGTATCAGAGGCACACCTGCAATCGAAAGCTTATCGGAGTCAATGATTGAGGTCTCGAGTCGGTTTACACGATTTGCTAAGTTCACAGAGGTAGTCTCAGATGCTTCCAAGTGGGTGACACGATTTATCTAGTCCTCCGAAATTGCCGAGGTATTTTCTAAAATAGTCACACGATTCACGACATCTTTAACTTCGGTTGATATAGGGACGCGAGACCACGGTTGAGTTTACTATCAAGATTGTCCATACGTCGGCCTACATCCTCAACATTTTGTTTCATACTTTCATACGCAGACAGCATCGGCAGTGAAGAGTGGAGATATATAATTGTTCGAAACAATATCATAGATTTATTCAGCGTTTTTGCAACGATATTTTAATAATCTGTTATGAAATTTGATAATAAATAAAAATAACATTGTTGAACCCTCGTTTCCGATAAAAAATCATTCCGATAAAAATCAGTTATAAATTATTTATTCATTTTTCTCAATATATTTTACATTCCATGTCTGAAGTGCACAAAAAAACGGTTCAAAGTGTGGTATTTTTTCAATGCGTTCAATAATTGAAATTGAAATATAAAATTTTTTCACTAGGAAGCGATTTCCGGCGTAGTTTATATACCAGTTTGGCAGCGCCGCAGCGGAGCACAGGCGTACCAGTTTTTCGTTTTCAATACCAGCTTTCAGCCAGCTCGGCACAAGAGGGGCGGTATTCATAGTCGAGTCTCAAGACCGTTCTCAAGATCGCCTCACATAAGATCGTCTTAAACCACTGAGACGATCTTGAGACCTTATGTATTTACAGTCGGAAAGAAAGATCACCTTAAGTAAGAATTTGGTCTCAAGCATTTACTTATTCTATTTAAGATCGCCTCAGTTAAGACAATGCTTGAGACAATCTTAAATGAGGTTCGGGTGTTTCCGGAATAATTCTGTTATAGCAGCCAATCAATAAAGACATTTAGTCGTCACGAAATTTCGTGTCGTGTCGTGTCGTTCCTACTCTATACTGAAATCTTATAAGTCATGCTCGCATTTGTTTGTACGAATGCGAAATAGCTTTTGGAGAAAAGACCGCGAGATTGCAAAAAGGAATACCTGCGATATAATTATTCATTTACTTTATCAGAAAGGCATAGGCATCCATTATTATATAAAATCATACAAAAATTTTCGAATCATTGAAGTTTGATTTGACGAAAAACATTACAACTTTTTTTTTTTATAAGAAATTGACACCCCAGCCATACCGCTAATTAACGTCGGGTTTGAATTATATTTCAATTGATAATAGGAGCCTTTTGATTCATCACTTTTTTAATTTCTTGTGAACTTTGAAAGTTCAAAATATGACAAAAAAATATGATTTTGCCGTTCGGGTTCCCGAAACAAATAAATTATCGCAATGTGGTACAGCCTGCAACCTATTCTGATTTATGAGCTTCATATGCCTGTGAACGATTCATTGAAATTAATTCAGTGGTTTTTGCGTAAAAAGGGCCAAACAGAATTTGTCATTTCAAACTCAGAATTTCTTCGCGAAATCATTCAAATGATCTGAAAATAAAATGCCCATGTATGCGAGTCACTTCCAATACTCCTGTCGTGAAATATATCACACACTATTGAACCTGTCGTAAAATATATCACACACACTATTGAAAGAACTGACGTTTTATTGGCGAAAAGTTTCTAAGGTGATCAAGAGGATGCAGCAGTCGATGGAAAATGACAGCGCCCCCCCCCCATTCCTGGCGGTACTGCAGAATTCGACGACGAGCTTCTGCAGACTACCGCCAGATGTCACGGCGCGCGTCTTCCTATGGGTATTTTCGTGTGGTCTAATGAATTGATACCCACAGAGTTGTAACTTTAACAACGTAAAAATATATTTATTGAAACAGATATTTGTACAGTCTTAGAGCTCGTATTGTCCAGGCTCGTTTTACGTCCGTTAATCGCTGACTCTCTTAACGGAATGATTGACCTAATTATTCGCTCCAGCTATGGCGCCGCTTAACCTCCAAGGGCTACCAACTTTTGACGATTAAACGCCGGAGTTTTTGAGTATTTCGTTTTCGTGCGTTGAGCGCACTGTTTACGAATGACGATGCGGATTCGCCACATCTACTCCCCCCCCCCCCCCCCCCCCAGTGACGTAGCCACTTGAGGCGGGAACGATACTTTTTTTATTTTTCTTGAATACGTTTTTAATGGTTTTTCGTCAATAATACTGTTGTCGTCTTTTATCACATATGCAGGTTTCAGTCTATCTAAGGATACGGTTTTGTGTTTTCCATTGACGTCGATGACGAATCGACGATCATCCAGTCTTTTTACAACTTCGTAGGGACCGGAGTATGGACGTTCAAGCGGAGGCTTTACTGCGTCGTTTCGGAGATGCACGTGCGAACATTTATAAATGTCTTTGAGGATGAACATCCGCGTCTTATTATGATGAGCCGTCGGAGTAGGACGAATGTCTCTCATGTGGACACGAAATTTTTCTATGAAGATCTGAGGATCTGCTAGCATATCTTGCGTGATGAAGAATTCTCCCGGAACTCTTAGAGTTGTGCCATAAAGCATCTCCGCGCATGATGCTCCGATGTCCTCCTTGAATGCCGTCCGTAATCCCAATAATACCGTCGGTAATAACTCCATCCATGGAGTTTGAGATCTGCACATTAACGCCGCTTTAAGCGTGCGATGCCAACGCTCGATCAATCCATTCGATGACGGTTGATACGGCGTTGTTCGAATCCTTGCTGCGCCGACAAGATTAGTTAAAGCTTTGAATAATTGCGATTCAAATTGGCTGCCTTGATCTGTGGTGATCGTGAGAGGCGTTCCAAAGCGGCAAATCCAATTGTTATAAAATGCGTTTGCCACAGAGTCGGCCGTCATGTCTTTTAGTGGAATTGCTTCAGGCCATCTCGAGAAACGATCGATCATCGTCAAGCAGTATCTGTAACCTTGTATAATTGGCAATTCGATTAGATCCAAATGTACATGATTGAATCTATTTTCTGGCACGTCGATTGCACGAGGTTCTAGTCGATTGTGACGCTGGACCTTCGATTGTTGACAAACCATACAGAAACGAACCCCTTCGAGTGCGTATTTTTTTATTCCAGGCCAAATATATTTTTCTTTCAGTTTCCGGCACGTGCTCCTGCCACTTGGATGTGAGAGAGCGTGCACCGAATCGAAAGCTTTTTTTCTTAAGGACGCTGGGATGTATGGTCGAATCGTGCCGTTGTAAACGTCACAATAAATTTGCGTACTTGGTTCCATCGATAACCGTTGTAGATTAAGTGTTGATTTTTCCAATAGATTTTCCAATTCCGGATCTTCCTTCTGGGCGTTGCTGATTTCTTCTGCCGATAGGACTTTTGGCATTTCAATTTGCGAGATTTGTTGAATTCTCGATAATGCATCTGCCACCACGTTGTCTTCTCCTTTTAGGTAAACAATTTCGGTGGAGAATTGAGAAATATAGTCCAGCTGCCTCAGTTGTCTTTCAGAAATTTTATCGGAATTTCGTTTGAAAGTGTAAATCAAAGGTCGATGGTCCGTGCGAATTACGAAAATTCTCCCATCGAGAATGTGCTTGAAGAATTTCACAGCAGCAAATACAGCGAGCAGCTCCCTGTCGTACGTGCTGTATCTTGTCTCCGTTGGCGAAAGTTTTCGAGAGAAAAATCCGACTGGTTTCCATTCTTCCTTTTCCTGTTGTTCTAACGATGCTCCGATGGCAGTATTCGACGCGTCCGTCGTTAGTCTCAACGGTGCGTTTGTTAGCAAAAACGCGTTCAACGTAGCCGAGGCCACGCTCTTTTTGCATCGGTCAAATGCATCTGTCGATTCTGGAGTCCATGGAACTGGTCGTTTGTCGTTTTTCTTCGAATCTTTCAGGAACTCGTTCAGCGGTGCCTGTTTTTCCGCGAGACCAGGAACACATCGTCAATAAAAGTTGACCAATCCAAGGAATCTGCGTAAATCCACGATAGTTTTTGGTTTCGGATAATCGAGTATCGCTTGAATTCGATCTTCAGGAGGTTTGTAGCCGTTTTCGTTGATTTTGTATCCCAGAAATATCAACTCGGATTTTCCAAGAACGCATTTGCTCAGGTTGATAGTGAGTCCGTTCGCCTGAAGTCTCTCGAATACCATTTTCAGGTGCGTTTTGTGTTCCTCTTTGTTTTTGGATTCGATCAAAATATCGTCGATGTAGACGATGACAAAGTTCAAGTCTCTGAAGATGGAGTCCATGAACCTTTGAAATGTTTGTTTGGGTTTGTTTGGGTTTGTTTGGAAATGTTTGTGACGCGTTCCTCAGTCCAAAAGGCATCACCAAGAATTCGAAGAGTCCCAAGGGTGTAGTGATCGCTGTCTTCGGGATGTCCGCCGTCGCCATTGGGATCTGATGATATGCTCGCGTGAGATCGAGCGTCGAGAATATTTTTTTTCCATGCAGACCGATAAATATGTCGTGGCTGTGTCCTGTGGGATAGCGACCTGGTACTGTTTTCGAATTCAGGGCTCGAAAATCTCCACATAATCGCCAGCCTCCTGATTGTTTTGCTTGCAGATGGATCGGACTGGACCAGGAACTTTTGGATGGTCGTATCATTTTACGTTCCAAGAGATACTCGATTTCCTGTCGGAGCGCTTCGAGTTTTTCACCAACGAGTCTTCGCGGTCTGTGTGTCACCGGAGATCCAGTCGTCTCGATGAAGTGAGCGACCGTGCTGTTGTCTTCCGTCCTGTTCACATCTGATGGTTTCGTTATTGTCGGGAATTACGCGAGGAGTTCAGCGTAACCAATGCTTTTGTTTGTTGTCGAGATGCTGTGCAGCGTGGTCTTCCGAATAACACCCTTCGATGTCAAATTTGTAACCGAATCTATTAAACATTGGTTTTTTAGATCGATTAGGAGACCATAATGTGCGATGAAGTCAGCTCCGATGATTGGAGTCTTGACCGCTGCGATAATGAAAGGCCATCTAAACTGTCGACGGAGTTGTCAGATCCAGCGTCAGAATCTTCTCGCCGAACGTGCCAATCTCTGTTGTGTTTGCTGCGTACAGTGTGAAAGATTGTTTGTTAAGATTTTGCTTTATCAATTCTCGAGGTAATACTGTGACGACTGAACCAGAATCTATTAGAAAAGTGTAATTAGTATTTCTGTCGTTCATCAGCAAGCGGATTTCAGCATCACCGATGTTTCTTGCGCTGTCCTCGACCGCTTCGACGTGGATCAGCGGAGTCAGTTTCCCTGGTTCCCTTGTCGCAGCGCTGGCTGGAATGAGCAGGGTAGTATGCACCGGGTCGATGACGTTCCAAAACGGTTGTGATAGTAACAAATTCCGTTCGTCGCAGATCTATTTCTGCTACGAGAGTGAGAGCGTGGTCTTCGCCCTTGTCGATCCTGTCTGTCGCTGTTTCTTTTATGATTTTCTCCTATTTTGGAGCAAAGATTTTTTATATCGGATCTCAACGCTGCGATATCTTTCTCTATAGAGTTTTTCCATGAGTCAGACTCTGTTCTTTTGTTGCTACGTGGATCCATAGCGTTAACTGAAACGTCACTCGGTTGAGATTGTGCGTTCACTGCCATTACGCTAGGACAAGACTCGACAATTGTGTCAGCGATTTCAGCCCATTTTGTTAAAGATAAATCTACGTGACTCAATAATACTGTGCGCACATTCTGTGGCATGCAATGAATGAACCGGGAGCGAAGGAACTCTTCGTGAACCATATTTCCTCCCAAATCCGTCATTTCTCTCAATAATTGTGACGATTTTCGATCATCGAGATGTAATTCTGTCAAAAATCTTCTGATTTGCTTTTCTTTTGAGTCCGTAAATCTACTTATTAATAATTTTTTAATGGCTGGGTACTTATCTGTTTCTGGCGGGTCTCGCATGAAAACTGTGATTTGCTGGAGTATTTCTGCGTTTAACGCTTCCAGAACGCAATCGTTCTTCCTTCGATCGCTCCGTATTTGTCGATTGTTGAACGTCGCCTCGATTTGATCAAACCACCGTTCTGGCAATTTTGCCCAGAAATGCGGTAATCTGAAGTAATCGATCGCCTCGACTCGATTTCTTCTGTTTTCTTGAACTCGAAGAGCCTCGTTGTCTCCTGGTGGAGGGTCGTTGCCGTCGATGATCGTCGAATCCAACGTGTCGTCGCCGTCCGCCATTTTCTTTGACCACGTTTTTCGGAGAAAATTTTAATGTCTTTTTGATTCGTGTTCTCGTCCAATTTTGACGATTTCAGGGTCACCAATTATGGGTATTTTCGTGTGGTCTAATGAATTGATACCCACAGAGTTGTAACTTTAACAACGTAAAAATATATTTATTGAAACAGATATATGTACAGTCTTAGAGCTCGTATTGTCCAGGCTCGTTTTACGTCCGTTAATCGCTGACTCTCTTAGGGCCGGTTCCACAACTCGAGGTTAAACGCGAGATTTAGTAACCGAGCGTTAAATCTAACCGCTCCTCTAACGAGCGATTTGTCGCAGTTGCGTTCCACAGTGCACTTTTAACCGGGGTTTTTGGAAACCTATATTCCATTAGAAATAACTCCTGTTAAGATTTAGCAGGAGATATCGGAGAGAGTTTGGGTGAAATAAATGAGAGTGTCTATTTGCAGAACAATTGTGTATTTAATTCAAATAAGGAGACAGGTGAGTTGTTAAGCATTTCGCAATCGACTGACTCGCAGATTTTTCGTATCTCGGCCGCTCGCACTCTCTCACACATTCGCACACGTACTCATGACAATTTTTCCCCTACTCCGGTCTTTGGCCGAAGACTATCGGGCATACTCACGCACACAATAACGCGTATCAAACATGTCCAACACTTCCACCGTTTGTACGCGTTTTGTTTTCGTTCACACCAATACTTTCGCGCAGCACACGGAATCGATCTTTTGGCAACGCTTTTGTGAAGATGTCTGCCTTTTGTTTTTCCGTGCTCACATACTCTACTCTTAGCTCGTTTGACTCGACTTTTTCGCGAATATAGTGATATCGAATCTCGATGTGCTTGGTGCGTTTGTGGAATTCTGGATTCCTTACTAATTTTATTGCACTTTGGTTATCAATAAATATTACTGTCTCACCCGCACATGGACATTCGATATCTGACAATAATTTTCTTAACCAAATTGCTTCGCGTGACGCAGCTGAAGCTGCAACATACTCGGACTCTGTCGTACTAAGAGTCACTAATTTTTGCCGCCGACTCGACCACGTCACGGGACCACCCGCGAGTTGAAATAAATACCCGGTCGTCGATCTCCGCGTTTCAACGTCTCCAGCATAATCGGCATCGGAATAACCGACGAGACCTTGCACGCTTCCACCGCCACGGAACTCAATACCGTAATTTACCGTGCCTGACAGATACGCTAATATCCTTTTAACCGCTCGCCAGTGTTCGCTGTCGTTATTATTCAAGAATTTGCTCACGGAGTTCACCGCGTACGCGATATCGGGACGCGATACAATAGCGAGAAACATGAGTGACCCGACGGCTTCTCGGTACGGCACTTTTGTTTTCTCTTTTTCTTCCTCAACCGCAGGACGCAAAGTTACATTCGGATCCGACGGCACACTGAGCGATTTTGCTTCGCTCATCCCGAATTTTTCGATTACTCGTTTCGCGTACGTGCTTTGGTGGACAAATACCACTCTCTCACCGCGATTTCTCTCGATTTGCATTCCAACAAATAAACTAGTATCGCCTATCGTAATTTTAAACGCTTTTCTCAGATGCTCCAACACGCTTTCGATCGCTTTACTTGACTCAGCCGCGATTAGACCGTCATCCACGAATACACGATCGATTTTTCAATTTTTCCGACGAAAATGCATTTATCTGCATCGGTTTCGCGAAAATCGAACTTTAACAGGAAATTACTAAACTCTCGGTTCCAGCATCGCGGCGATTGCTTGAGCCCGTATAAGGACTTCTCGAGTTTGCACACTACGTTGTTTACCGCACTGTTCTTTACACTGAGACCTTCAGGAATTTCCATGAAAACCTCTTCTTTCAGTTTTCCATACAGGAAAGCTGTCTGGACGTCGAATTGGGCCAATTCAAGATCCATTTCTGCGACTACGGCCAGTAAAACCCTCAGAGAGTCATACCGGACGACAGGAAACGTTTCAGAAAAATCGACGCCTTTTCTCTGCATAAAGCCTCTGGCACACAGGCGAGCTTTGTATTTACAGATGTTTCCTTCGCTGTCCTTTATTACTCGAAAAACCCACCGGGAATCTATGACCTTCATTGACGGCGTTCTCGTTACTAACGACCACGTTTTGTTTACTTCGTGTGCTTCGAGTTCCTTCTCGATAGCCTCGACCCATTTTGGAGCTTCGTCGCTCGTCATCGCCTCTTCAAATGTCGCTGGTGCGTCGTACTCGACTACGTTCGTCTCGTAGCGCGCTGGTCGCTTCAGTGATGCTCGATCTCTCAAATTTCTGACGAGTTCCAGTTGATGAGCGCGTTCCGCTGCCTCAGGTTCTTCGACTTCCACCTCTTCGATCGCTGGCAGAAAAACGTCGTCGTCGTCTTCTGCGTCTCGTTCGACCTCTTCGCCAACCGCATTCTCAACCTTTGGGAGGATAATTTCGTCGTCGGGGCTCAAATCCACCATCCTCGTGGTGTTACCAACTCTTTCTCGAAATACAACGTCCCTTGAAACTTTCACTTTCTTTGATTCCGGATCGTATACACGATAATTCGAAGAGTTTCCTTCGTAGCCCACCAGGATCATTCGTTTTGCCCTCGCGTCGAGCTTTGTTGTTTGTTGTTTCGGAGTATTCACATATGCTTCGGAGCCGAAGATACGTAGATGCCCTAGGTTCGGCTTTATCCCCATCCAACGTTCGTACGGCGTTTCTCCATTTTTCGCGCTCGAGGATCCCGCTCGATTCATCAGGTAGACGGCCGTATTACACGCTTCCGCCCACAAACACTGTGGGAGTGCGCTCGCGTTTAGCATCGTTCTCGCACTTTCCATAATGGTGCGATTGTCGCGCTCTGCCTTGCCGTTTTGCTCCGGAGTGTATGGCGCCGTACACTCGCGCTCGATACCACGTGACTCTAAATATTCGTCCATTTTCTTATTTCGAAATTCTTTTCCGTTGTCCGATCGCAAAATTCGCATCACTTTACCGAATTTGTTTTCGATTATTTTATCGAACACCCGGAATTTTTCAAACACGTCACTTTTATGTTTAAGAAAATAGACGTACCGAAAACTTGTCGCGTCGTCTTTGAACGTTAAGAAAAACCGCGCACCTCCTAGCGATTCAACGTTCAACGGACCACACACGTCCGTGTGGATTACTTCGCCCGGTTTCGTTTCCGCGCGCGATCGTTCGCTCCGAAACGGTTTTCGATGCGACTTACCGACTTGGCACTCTTCACAAAAAATATCACCGGTTTTGGGTAGCGTGATTCCCTCGATTAATCCCTTTTTTGTCAGCTCTCTGATCGCGCGACCGTTCACGTGCCCGAGTCTCTCATGCCACACCTGGAGGCTCGTTTTGGCGACGTTCACTTCGTTTAACTCGCGGTCCACTTTTACTCTAAACAACATGCGGAAAATTTGATTTTCCTGTTTAATTCCCTGAGCCAGAATTTGTTTGTCACTAATTATTGTCACTTTCTCACCCGAGAACACAACGTCCTGTCCTCGAGAAGTGCATACACCCACGGAGAACAAATTTTTCTTCATGCTCGGGATATGGAGAACTTTTTCGATCCGCGAAGGATACCACGCACCGTCGACAAATTTTTCTATTTTAATCGTTCCTTCACCGACTACGCGACACTCTTTATTATCACCGAGCGAAACTGTACCACCATTCGCCAACTCACGATACTCGGCGAACCATTCTCTACGATACGTGATGTGCCTTGAGGCACCACTGTCGGTAAGCCAAACTTCGTGTTTTTCCGCTTTTAATGTAGCATTTGCCACCTTGACGAGTGATTTGTCGATTCGTTCATTCTCGCTGTTCGCGAGCCGTTGCGCGCCCGATTTTTCGACGACGAACGCGCAATCACGTGATTCACTCACCTCACGATTTTCCCCATCTCGTTTCTTCTTTTTCTTGCACTACCGCGAGAAATGTCCTCTTCCGTTACAATTGTAACACCGCACTACCGGTCTGTGCCTTGAGAACTTTTTCTCTCCGTCACTGGGGCTGGGCTTTTCTTTTTCTTTTTCAGCCGGTTTCTTCGTCGCTGAGAACGCTCCCGGGATTTCGTCGTCCATCGACATTCGCTCCTCTTCTCGAATCAATCCCACCTCGAGACTTGCGAGTGTCTGCCTCTCAGCCGGCATCGTGTCCCACGCGGTTCGAAATGCCGCGTATTTCGATGTTAAGCTACTTAACACTTTCGCCATTACAGTTGTTTCGGACACTTCTTCCCCAATATCGGCCAGCTGAGCCGCCATATTCCGCACCTTGGCCACGTGTTGCACCATCGAGTCTCCCGTAGACATTCGATATTCGCAAAGTTTCGACATGAGCGTTAACTTGCTCGATGCCGATTTTTGCTCATGCAGCCTCGATAGACTGTCCCACATTTGCTTGGACGTCGTGCACACGAGCAACGGGCGTAACTGTTCTGGCTCCATTGCCGAGGAAATCAGAAACATCGCGCGCGCGTCATCCGCCAACCACGTTTCTCGCGCCTCATTTTGCGCGTTCTCGTCCGGCAAAGTTTTCGACCCATCCACTACTCCGTATATCTTATGCGCCAAAAATAATGCGCGCATTTGAAACTTCCAGCTCTGAAAGTCTTGCCCATTAAATTTCGTGACGTTTCGAGTCGAGATTGCTTCGGACATTTTTGATTTTTGATTGACTTTCACTCACTCGCGAAAAATACGTTATCACGGCACAATATGGCTGCCCGCACGCCGACCGCGTGTTCTCTATATGAATTCACCCAAATTACTCTTAAAAGCTCCACAGCCAACGATGACTGGGCCCATAACCTGTTAAGATTTAGCAGGAGATATCGGAGAGAGTTTGGGTGAAATAAATGAGAGTGTCTATTTGCAGAACAATTGTGTATTTAATTCAGATAAGGAGACAGGTGAGTTGTTAAGCATTTCGCAATCGACTGACTCGCAGATTTTTCGTATCTCGGCCGCTCGCACTCTCTCACACATTCGCACACGTACTCATGACAATTTTTCCCCTACTCCGGTCTTTGGCCGAAGACTATCGGGCATACTCACGCACACAATAACGCGTATCAAACATGTCCAACAACTCCAACCGATCGCTTATTCCTTTTCAAATATCTTCGATGATTGGCTTTCTAGAATGGGATAGTGTATGGAAGGGATACGTTGATCACATACATTTTCATTCGTTAAGCGAAGTCGGGCGGGAAAATTGATGTCATTAAATTCATCAAAATGATCTATTCGTCTTTTAACCACTTTTGGTCTCCCATGTTAAAAAAAATGTTTGATGTCTGATTGAAGACGATAATATAGCATCGATAATTCATCTGACTGCTATTTTTTCGCAACATTATTATTTGTGCGTCCACTCGAATTATTGTTAACTCTCCGTAAACACACAGTACAATTAGTGTACCGTCCTATAGGCACACATGGGTCTGAGGCGCCCTACTGTTTTTTTTTACTGTGCTTTCGGACTTGTTCAGGAAATCTGAAAAATTCAGGAAAGTAGTTCTCGATCTATGGGAAAAGAACCTGCAGTGTAGGTAATGAATAAAAATTCTTTCTTTTCAATTATTTTTAATTCTATCTATCACGAAAGGGGTTAAGATTTTCTTAAGATTTTTTGCAAATGTTCTTAACATTAAAACGAACTACTTTTCTATGGCACGAAACATTTTCTGCCGTCTAGAAATTGAGATATGCGATTGGCAATTTTTTATTTTTCTCATCTAACCCCGTGTAAATTGAAGTCGCCTTTCTTTTGTTTTTTTTTCTTGCAACTTTTTTAACGAAACATCACTTCAGTTTACATGCGTTTAGATAGGAAAAATGGAAAATTGACAATCAAATATCTTAAATTTTAGACGGCTGAAAATGTTTCGTCCCATAGAAAAGCTGTTCGTTTTAATTGCAAGAACATTCACACAAAATTTTAACAAAATCCTAAATCAACCTATTTTGCGATAGTTCTACCTTAATTATTGTTATATATTTAATGGTAATCTATACGAAAAAGGAGAAATTAATGGCACCCGCTGAATGTGCTGGACACCCCAGACCCAGGTGTGTCTGTTGGGGGTTAATACAGTACATTACACAGAGAGAATAGGACGTTATAGGTTAGGGACGTTATAGCTGTCAGTTGGCACATACACATCACTCACACACTCATAACCTATATATGACGGAGGTTTAGCCCGTTAAACGCACAATCTTGGCCGGTTATATTTGACCGACGAATCGCTCGTTTAATCGTGGTTTAGGAAGTTGTGGAACGCGCTCTTTTCATTAAACCCCGTTTACCAACTTAACCGAAAGTTGTGGAACCGGCCCTTAACGGAATGATTGACCTAATTATGCGCTCCAGCTATGGCGCCGCTTAACCTCCAAGGGCTACCAACTTTTGACGGTTAAACGCCGGAGTTTTTGAGTATTTGGTTTTCGTGCGTTGAGCGCACTGTTACGAATGTCGATGCGCCACATTCCATCGAGTTCCAGCGTTCCGCACGAAGCGAGCTCGAGACTCGATGAATGACGTTTGCCGCGTGTCAATGCCTCCGATGGTGGAAACCGTCGGGTTCTCGCTCGTGGAAGCGGTGGAAAAAATTATAAACAATTGTATTGTTTATACGAAGGAATTTCCGTCCTTCGGCGTATTTTCAACGATTTTCACCGTTGAAAAGTTCAATCGGAATTGAACTCTCCGACGGTGAGCACCGTCGGGTTCTCGCTCGTGAAAGCGGTGGAAAAAATTATAAACAATTTTATTGTTTATACGAAAGACTGTGCGTCCTTCGGCGTATTTCCAACGATTTTCACCGTTGAAAAGTTCAATCGGAACTGAACTCTCCGACGGTGGAAATCGTCGGGTTATCGCTCGTGAAAGCGGTGGAAAAAATTATAAACAATTGTATTGTTTATGCGAAGGAATTTCCGTCCTTCGGCGTATTTTCAACTATTTTCACCGTTGAAAAGTTCAATCGGAATTGAACTCTCCAACGGTGAGCACCGTCGGGTTCTCGCTCGTGAAGAAGCGGTGAAAAAATTATAAACAATTTTATTGTATATACGAAGGACTGTGCGTCCTTCGGCGTTTCTCCAACGATTTTCACCGTTGAAAAGTTCAATCGGAATTGAACTCTTCGACGGTGAGCACCGTCGGGTTCTCGCTCGTGAAGAAGCGGTGAAAAAATCATAAACAATTTTATTGTTTATACGAAGGACTGTGCGTCCTTCGGCGTGTTTCCAACGATTTTCACCGTTGAAAAGTTCAATCGGAATTGAACTCTCCGACGATGTGCACCGTCGGGTTCTCGCTTGTGAGAGCGGTAGTATGGAAAAATAATCGATACTTACAATCCAAATGACTGGCCGTCCTTCGAAGTATCTCCAACGATTTTCATCGCGGAAAGTTCAATCGGAATTGAACTGCCCGACAGTGAAGATCGTCGGGTTCTCGCTCGCGAGAGCGGTCACATCGATAAATAATCGATATTGTTTCTTCGAAGGACTGGCCGTCCTTGGAAGTATCTCCAACGATTTTCGTCGCGGAAAGTTCAATCGGAATTGAACTGTCCGCCAGTGAAGATCGTCGGGTTCTCGCTCGCGAGAGCGATCACATCGATAAATAATCGATATTGTTTCTTTTTAAAGGACTGACCGTCGTTAAATTTGTTGCATTGTTTAACCTCGTTCGGCGCTTCGTTTTCACGATTTTCCGTGTCGTTTTCATCCTCAATTGCTCGGCTCGGCGCTCTCCATCGTCTCGAAAAATATTCCACCGGCACACGGCAGCTCCCGGAAACGTCGCCAATCACGATCTTGACCGAATACGCGAGCTCGCAACGACTTTGACCATTGATTCAATTTTTGCAATTGTTCCTCCGACTGTTTCAACATTTTGTCCAATTCCTCGCCCGATAAATTTTTGTCCTCCTCCTGTTGATGCATTTACATTAATTACTCATTTTCCACAACCTTTTTTTATTTTCGTTTTCGTTTTCAAAAAAAAGAACGCTGTATTTTAGATGATTTTTTTCTAATTTCTAAAAATTCGTATTTTTTTTTTTTTAATTTCAACTCTTTAGAACTTCAATTTCAACATTTTTCGTATTTTACAGAAATTCATGTCTGCGTTTTTCCGAATTGAGTCAAATTTTAGTCGTGATCTCGCTTTTTACTGGGATTTTTTTTACGTTTTTTTCAAAATAATGAAAATTTTAGTCGCGATCTCGCTTTTCAATGGGATTTTTTTTCTTTTTTTTTTTCAATGTAAATTTTAGTCTCGATTAACTTTTAAATTAACCTTCGTTAACTTCCTTCATGAAAACCTTTTGGACAAAGACCAAATGATTGAGAAGGTTAAGGAATGTCCGAAGACTCCAATGTCCGCTGTCGCGCTCAAATAACTTCCCTGCCGCAAAACTACGCCGGCTTGAAAAACAAAAGTTCAAAAATGTCCATAAAGTGAAAAAAAAATGTCCATAAAAAAAAAAAAAAAACACAGTGCAAATGGAAAATGATGGAAATTTTGGTTTACCTGCAATTTTACTCTCGTTCAAACTGCTCGTTCCTTCCTAAATATATTCGGCGGACACGTGGACTTTGGGGAGCTCGATACTCGCTTCGGACGGCAAGTTTGCTTCGGTCACTTGAAGTTTCGTCGTGAAGCTCAAACTGTGACGAGGCAAATCGATGGTGAATTTGGCTTTGCTGCCGGTTATTCCGGAGCTGTTGACCTGATCCATTTTGTATTGCACCTGAAGCGACGGCAGGAGGGCGGCTGTGATGCTGAGACTTTGAAGAATAATGTGAAATTGCATAACGATCGGTTCCAGCAGGCTAGAAACTGCTTGCGGCTTTTCGACGTCGATCGTTGGTGCGGGTTGATAATGATGAGGACTTTCTGGTGCTCCGTCGACTTCCTCTTGTTGCTGTCCACGGGACAACCTCGACGAGGTCCTCATCACCCTCAATTCCTAAAATCGACAAATAACAAGAATTGCGCGTTTTTATCTTTGCAGATTCAGTCAAAATCCTTTATAACACAATACTGATAAATCAAATGTTTTCAATTGTGAGATTTTTCAAAAGCAAGATTTTAAAATATAAGATTTCAAAAAAAAAGATTTTCGAATAAAGCGTTTTTAAAAACAAGATTTTTAATCGCATCGCTTGGAAAAAACGAGATTTTTAATTAAAACGTTTTAAAACTCAAGATTTTTAAATGATACGATTCAAAAAACGAGATTTTTAAATTAAACGTTTTGAAAAGCAGGAGTTTTTAATAAAACTTGAAAAAGAGGAAAAGATTTTCGAATAAAACGGCTTGAAAAACAAAATTTTAAATTAAATCGTTTTAAATGTCAATATTTTGAAACAAAATGTTCTAAAATGCAAGATTTTTGAATAAAACGTTTCAAAAAGCAATACTTTAAAATGCAACATTTTGAAAAAAAAAATTTCAAATTAAGCGTTTTAAAAAACAAGATTTCTGATTAAATCGTTCGAAAAAACAATAATTTTTAATAAAATAAAATAAAAAAAAGACTTTCAAATCATACGTTTCTGTTCGGGAATTGAGTGCTTAGGAAATGCCGGGATATTGGGGATCGTGCCGACGTTAGAAAATAAGCTTGTCTTAAGACGCGATTGTTAGCGCGGGGATCCGCTTGTCGAGTTTTATTTACAGAGTTAAGATTTTGTACAGATTTATGATATTTACAGTGGTTGTTAGCGGTTAAAATACGCGGTTTAACAAATGATAGCGGTAATTAATAATACGAAAGCGGTGTAGCAATCGTCGGATCTCGCGCACTGATTTTATTGATCTTGCGGCTCAATCACGACGTGGATGCGGGGTCTATGTGGAACTTGTGACACACGTGGCTCGGCCCGGCCACGCAGTGAGAAAAAGAGTTTGGTAAAAATGCGATGTAGACAAGCGGGAGTCGATTGCGCCTAATGCGCCAATCGAGCGGGATTAACGAGCGCAGAAGGCACACGTTCGCGATGCATTAATGTCACGCGGACATTATGCGGGTGGCGTTACACGAAATGGCTGCCATACTCGGCAGCAGCGTGCTACCGAGCATGGCCACACGCGAAAAGTGATAACGAGCTCAGCAACGATGTGCTACGGAGCACGGCTAGAGACGAATAGGAGGAATTTTGGGCGCTCTCGCACGCCGATAGGCACGAGGATCGACAGATCCTGCGCACCGAGGCGAAACGAGAGCGTCCGCGAGGTGCTGCCCCGGAGCGGGTCGATAAGGCAGCTCGCCCCGAGTTTTTGGAGAGGCGGAATCCTGAACAGTTTCGAAAAACGAGATTTTTGAATAAAACGTTTTGGAAAGCAAGATTTCCCAATAAAACTTAAAAAAAAAGGAAGATTTTCAAATAAAACGTCTTGAAAAACAAAATTTTGAATGAAATCGTGTGAAAAAACGAGATTTTTTATTTAAACTTTAAAAAAAGGGAGATTTTCAAATAAAACGTCTTGAAAAACAAAATTTTGAATGAAATCGTTTAAAAAAACGAGATTTTTCAATAAAACTTAAAAAAAAAAGGAAGATTTTCAAATAAAACGTCTTGAAAAACAAAATTTTGAATGAAATCTTTTGAAAAAGCGAGATTTTTTAATAAAACTTAAAAAAAAAAGGAAGATTTTCAAAAAACGTCTTGAAAAACAAAATTTTGAATGAAATCGTTTGAAAAAACGAGAATTTTTAATAAAACGTTTTAAAAAGCGAGATTTTTAAATAAAGCGTTTTAAAAACGAGAATTTTGAGCGGGTTTGTGTCCAAAAAAATGCATGGAAAAAAAATTGGCCAAAATGTTTATTGTTATTTAAAAATCAGCGTACCTGCAAGGTTGAGGATAATTGTTTGCTTCCTCTGGTCATCATGCCATGCAGAGCGACAGGATGTTGTGGTATATCGATGTTGACAGCGCCAACACTCAACAATCCGCTGTTTTTATCTTTCTGGCGTCTGGTGACGCTGGAATAAAGGGCTTGGGACTTGCCGACGGTAACTTTGACGAGAGTTTGTTGACTAGGAGCAACGCCCTCGAGAAGAACGATCATGGTTCTGCCAATTTGTCCTGTGAGGCTGCACTCGAGGCTCGAGGGACGAGATTTTTTTCGACACGTTAAACTCGCGTGTAGGCTCGTTATTTCAGCCTCGAGTTTCAAACCGCTGAGAGTCGCCAATAACCTCGTTCTGTGTATTCTCGCGACTCCAAAAATGATCAACCGTGTCCGTTCGCCGGTGACAACGACTGAAAATATTTTGAAATAGTGGAAAGAATTTTTGAATTCTTGAAAATTTACGAGTTACTCGAAATTTCATTCCGTTTTACCGCATTTTTCGGTCTTTTTTTTTACTTCAAGCAAAATTGCCACAGGCTTTCGCGATTCCGCATTAAAAGACGAAAAAAATGAGCCCAATTTGAACTCTTTTCGTTGAATTTTACCGGAGATATGAATTTTTCAAAATTTCACTCATTTTTGTGACCCCGGGTCAGCGGAATGGACAAAAAAAAACAAAAAAAAGTGGTCACCGTTTTAGGGCTAAAATTCGTTGAATAAGATTTTCATTTTTGACTCACTCAATTTTCTAGGAGGCGGGACAGGAGTCGAGCCACTTTCAGCGTTCAATCCCTTTTCCAAATCGGCTTCTTTAGCTTCGTGCAGATTCTCATATTTTCGTGATCCTTTGTAATGGTGGCCGGAAGTCTCCGCAGGTATGGAAAAACGGTGAGTGATCGTTTTGGTCTCGGGTTTCGTCGCGTAAAGATCAAGCAGATAATAAATCGTCTTCCAACATCGAGGTGTCAGCGCTGCGTTGTCCTTGCATTTGTCCGACACGACGCTGTACTTGTCCAAACCCGAGCCACTCGGACTAGCCCCAAAATGCGGCGTTATCACTCCCTCACTCAGGTTTATATAACCTTTCACACTTTTTCCCGTACTGCGAAGCTTTTGCGCGAAACTGTGCGGTCTCGAACGTATGCTCGCCGAAGGTGATATCACTTTTGGCTGGTTCGGGTCGAAGTTGCTTCGCAAAAGTGGCTCTTCCAACTTTTTACATCCTGAGAGAAGTTGGTCTTGGAGATCGGAAGCTGTAACGAAGAAATCCCAATAAATCCCATATTTCTACGTCCCGTTATCGTTCATCGTTCAGAATTTATGATGTTGAAGTTTGCATCGTTGGAATGCAACGAAATTCAGTTTATTTTTCACCAGAGCTCATACTTATAATTCAATATTTGTCGCAGATCGTCTCTCGAGTCCCAAAACCTCGATCTCGACGAAAATTAGCCACGATTTTTAAAATTCACTAAACAATCAGTGCAAACAATATTTTTCGTTGAATCTCAACGCTGCAAACTTCAGAGAATTTAGAAAAAATTTGGTACAGTTGTAAATCATGATGAGAAAAAGGTCCAGGCAAATTTTCAACAGGCTACAGAGAGCCAGAAAAAGAAAATTCGCATTTTCATGAATTTAATATTGATTTAAAAAATTTCATTGCATTTTACAACAAAAACTGTAATTTCTCATAATAATTGATAAGAATTCATTGTAAAACACAACGGAAAATGAGATTCGTCAGAAAATTTTGCAATTATTCCGAAACTTTATTTAATAAGTGTTTTAATAATGATTTGATTATTTAATAATCGATTTTTCGAATTACGATCGCGCATCATTTTTGGAAAACCTGAATTTTTTTTTACCACTTTTTTGAACATTTTCTCTGAAAATGTTTCAATAATTGATAAGAATTCATTGTAAAATACAACGAAAAATAAGATTCGTCATAAAATTTTGCAATTATTCCGAAAGTTTATTTAATGAGTGTTTTAATAATGATTTGATTATTTAATAATCGATTTTTCGAAAAGATCGCGAATCATTTTTGGAAAACCTGAATTTTTTTTTTTTACCACTGTTCTGAACATTTTTTCTGATCGATTGGTCCGAGTGTTTTTTATCAAAAAATCTTGCTAATTGAAACGTTTCATTTAAAAAAACTTGCTAATTAAAACGTTTCATTTAAAAAACTTGCTTTGTAATACGTTTTATTGGAAAATCTTGTTTTTGCAAAAGTTTTATTTAAAAATCTTGTTTTTTGAAACGATTTAATTGGAAAACTTGTTTTTCGAAACGATTTAATTGGAAAACTTGTTTTTCGAAACGTTTCATTCAAAAATCTTGTTTGTTTCGCAAAATTTAATAAAAAATCTCGTCTTCAAAAACGTTTTATCTGAAAATCTTGTTTTTTTTGAAATGTTGATGTTAAAAATCTTTCTTTTGACAAAAATCGTCAAAATCACGTTTGACAAAACGTTTATACAAAAATCTTGCTATTTGAAACGGTTTTATTCAAAAATCTCGCTATTTAAAACGTTTTTATTTAAAAATTTTGGTTTTGGAACATTTTATTTAAAAATCTTGCTATTGAAAACGTTTATATTCAAAAATCTTGCTATTTAAAACGTTTTCATTCAAAAACCTCGAGATTTAAAATGTTCTATTAGAAAATTTGGTTTTTCGAAATATTTTAATTTAAGGGGTAACACCACTGTAATGACTCGAAAAAAGCGGTTTTCAAGGGATTTTTTGTTGTTTGGAAAGAAAGGTGGTAAGAAAATACAATTCAAGGAAATTATTGAATGTATATTCAAGTATATTACAAAAAATTCTCGTCCGAAAATATTCGAAAGTGGCGACGCGTGAGCCATTCTCTGGAGCCATGACGAATTCAAGGCGCACTGCGGCACGCAGCATAACTGATGCAGTTTTGACCTGGAACATAAAACAAAAATTGTCCAATATCTATACAGTCAAAGCTAGAAAAAGACGTAGGGGATTTCAAAAATACTTATTTTTGTAAAATTGGCGAGCAATCAAACAGAAAGTGTATTTTTTCGCAAAAAAAAAAGACAATCATTCGTTAATAAAAAATGTTTGGATTACCCTATCGAAAATCCCGTACGTGTTTCTCTTCGAAATGTTATTTTAAAGACATTGACAAAATTTGAAATAAAAAGAATGAAAATTGTTCGAGTTATGCTGCGTGCCGTTTTAAAAAGTGACATTTCGAGAAAAACGCGTTTTTAGTTTGAGTTATAAGAAATGAAAAATTCAAAGAATAAAATTTTTTACCGTCAATCTGCTATCCCAGGACCATAGAGCGTCCCTTCGACTCTGCAAAATTCCCCCTCACTTGCTCTTCTCGACGATTTCATGGCAGAGCGGATAACGAATAACCAGTTCAAATTTAAAACTACCCACAAGAACCTTGTCGATTACATACGCACTGACTCTGTACCCACTATGCTGACACTTTTCCAGCAGCGTACTTTTCATTGGAAGTATTTCTAGCTGAACGCATGCTATGACGTTCGCCGGCAGGAAATTTAAGGTTAGAGCACTTATATAGGGCGGTATTCAGAGTCGATTCTTAAATGTAAGTCGGCCTTAAGGCGATCTTAAGAACGCATTTCGATTCACAGACGCAACTTGAGCCTGCCTTAAGGCAGAACTTAAATCTCGACCTTACCTAAGGTAGAACTGATTCACAAACGATGCTTGAGCTCGTCTCAAGAACGATCTGACTGCGTACGATTCACAGTCGATTCTGAGATGTCTTAAATGCCAACATAACCTCACTATTTGAGCAAAAAAGCCGAAATATTTCAAGTCGACGTTCTAGTCGACTTAAGACCACCTTAGAAACTTTTCGCCTATAAAACGTTAGTTCTTTCAATAGTGTGTGTGATATATTTTACGACAGGTTCGATAGTGTGTGATATATTTCACGACAGGAGTACATATTGGAAGTGACTCGTATACATGGGCATTTTATTTTCAGATCATTTGAATGATTTCGCGAAGAAAAATTCTGAGTTTGAAATGCCAAATTCTGTTTCGCCTTTTTTACGCAATAACCACCGAATTAATTTCAATGAATCCGATGAATCGTCCACAGGCATATGAAGCTCATAAATATCAGAATAGGTTTCAGGCTGTATCACGTTCCGATAATTTATTTGTTTCGGGAACCCGAACCGCAAAATCATATTTTTTGTCATATTTTGAACTTTCAAAGTTCACAAGAAATTAAAAAATTGATGAATCAAAAGGCTCCTATTTATCAATTGAAATACAATTCAAACCTGACGTTAATGAGCGGTATGGCTGGGGTGTCAATTTGTTATAAAAAAAAAGTTGTAATGTTTTTCGTCAAATCAAAGTTCAATGATTTGCAAATTTTTGTGTGATTTTATATAATAATGGATGCCTATGCCTTTCTGATAAAGTATAAATGAATAATTATATCGCATGTATTCCTTTTTGCAATCTCGCGGTCTTTGCTCCAAAAGCTATTTCGCATTCGTACAAACAAATGCGAGCATGGCTTATAAGATTTCAGTATAGAGTAGGAACGACACGACACGACACGAAATTTCGTGACGACTAAATGTCTTTATTGATTGGCTGCTATAACAGAATTATTCCGGAAACAGCCGAACCTCATTTAAGATTGTCTCAAGCATTGTCTTAACTGAGACGATCTTAAATAAAATAAGTAAATGCTTGAGACCAAATTCTTACTCAAGGTGATCTTACTTTTCGACTGTGAATACATACGGTCTCAAGATCGTCTCAGTGGTTTAAGACGATCTTATGTGAGGCGATCTTGAGAACGGTCTTGAGACTCGACTGTGAATACCGCCCTAGAGCCGCCGGCAGTCAATTCGGAGCAGCAGCTGTTTCAGCGCGCGTCCGACGTGTGTCGCGGCAAGGCACGAAATTTGATGGAATTTTTTTTTTTTTTTTTAATTTTAATGTTTATTATCAATAATGAAATATTTTTAATAATTTTTTTTAAACAATTTACTGGTCCAGTAAAGTCCAGTAAATTTTTTTTTCGGTAAAGAAGGGTTCAGAGAATTTTTTAAGCTCATAAAAAAAAAAAAATTTTTGCCCAAATTTACAGTGGTGTTACCCCTTAAAAATCAAAGAAATTCAACGACTGCGACAAGGGTTGCAATGAAAAAAAAGCGCATGGTCTGCGAAGGATCAAGAACGTGAGAATTCGGTACAAGTTCGAAGTAAGAAATGAGATAAAAACCTGATTTATCTTGTTTCTGGACAACAGTTCGACTGCAAACTTCGTAAGTGCCTTCGGAAACGACGCAAAGATTCATGATGCTGGTGTCGGACATGTCGGGCTTCAAATCGTCCAAGGAAGTCTCGAAATCTTCAGCGAATCGCAGGCAAAGGCCAACGAATCTGAGATTTCAAGGATCGAAGTGAAATTCGCGAAATAATGGGAGGAAAAAATAAATAAAAAAGTAAATAAATAAATAAATATTGATGCGATTTTGGGCGTTTTTTTCGTAGGAAATTGGAGAATTTTTCTGACCTTCCTTTGCTGACGAGACTTCCGCTGCTGCACGCCGAGATGCTCGTGTTTTCCAACGTGATGACAACTGCGCCGCGCGATTCGCTGTCGTACAAGCCACGGTTGAGGCCCCAATTGTTGGGCGGCAAAGGATTCAAGGGAATGCAATTGCCGATATCGTCGATGGCGAGCTGAAGGAAAAGCGTGCCCAAATGTGAAGCGCTCAGCCGACTGGTCAGTTGACCGAACGGAACTTTTTCAAAAACTTGTTGCGTCGCGGTCAAAACTTCCTTGTTCAAATTCGCTCGTTTCTCGTTCCAATATTCGTAGGCATTTTTGTAATTCAACCAAACGAGAATCGCCTTGTCCACGGCCATTGGTTGGATGTAAATCAAAGGACGTTTGAGCGTTATCAAAACGACTTCTTTATCGTCGCCCTGAGCCATTTCTTCCTGGAATGCATTGCGAAGGCCGATTCGTGTGTTGAAGAAAGCGAACTGTTGAAACTCCGGCTCGGCCTCCTCGAACATCACGTTCTTCAGCAATTGTCCCAACGAGAGATTTATATCGACTTGTGCTTTACCGAACAATTTCATGTACGGATTTGGCTGCGTTGCTCCTGACACGTTTTACACCCTGCTCGAGAGCTGAAATTCCACTGCCCCGGTTTCCAGTCGCACTGCCGACTTCGTCGGCGTTGTTGCGGTCAGTTGAATCCTCTGGAAATTCAAACGAGACTAATTTATCCAAATTTTCCGCATACGAAACTTTGGAAAACACGAAATTCGCCTCTTGGACCCGTAAGTTTTTGTGCGATCTAGTCAATTTTTATGGCGCGTCGGATTTTTGTCCGGCCACGTCAGTTCTCACACGTATTTGGAGAGAAAACGATCTGGGCTAATTCTGGAATATTCTTCATTGATTTTATTTTGAGGTTTCATAGTTTTGATAGTCGCTGCATTTATTTCATTTAAAACTTTTAACATTTTTTTGAAAAATACGATTTTTAAGTGAAATCTTTTTATGGCAAGATTTTTAAATAAAATGCTTTAAAACAACAAGATTTTTAAATAGAACGGGTTGAGAAATGAATTTTTTTAATGAAACGTTTTTAAAAACAAGATTTCTTATTAAATCGTTTTAAAAAACAAGATTTTTAATAAAAAAAGGTTTCAAAAAACAAGATTGTTAATAAAAACTTTTGGAAAAAACCAGATTTTCAAATAAAACGTTTTGGATAGCTAAATTTTTGAATAAAACGTTTTGAAAAACATGATTTTTCAATAAAACGTTTTTAAAAACAAGTTTTCTTATTAAATCGTTTCAGAAAACGAAATTTTTAATAATAACTTTTGGAAAAACCAGATTTTCAAATAAAACGTTTTGAATAGCAAAATTTTTGAATAAAACGTTTTGAAAAACAAGGTTTTTAAATGAAACGTTTTAAAAAACACAATTTCACATCAAATCCCAGTAAACCAGGGGCGGTATTCACAGTCGAGTCTCAAGACCGTTCTCAAGATCGCCTCACATAAGATCGTCTTAAACCACTGAGACGATCTTGAGACCGTATGTATTCACAGTCGAAAAGTAAGATCACCTTGAGTAAGAATTTGGTCTCAAGCATTTACTTATTTTATTTAAGATCGCCTCAGTTAAGACAATGCTTGAGACAATCTTAAATGAGGTTCGGGTGTTTCCGGAATAATTCTGTTATAGCAGCCAATCAATAAAGACATTTAGTCGTCACGAAATTTCGTGTCGTGTCGTGTCGTTCCTACTCTATACTGAAATCTTATAAGCCATGCTCGCATTTGTTTGTACGAATGCGAAATAGCTTTTGGAGAGAAGACCGCGAGATTGCAAAAAGGAATACATGCGATATAATTATTCATTTACTTTATCAGAAAGGCATAGGCATCTATTATTATATAAAATCACACAAAAATTTGCAAATCATTGAACTTTGATTTGACGAAAAACATTACAACTTTTTTTTGTATAACAAATTGACACCCCAGCCATACCGCTAATTAACGTCGGGTTTGAATTATATTTCAATCGATAAATAGGAGCCTTTTGATTCATCACTTTTTTAATTTCTTGTGAACTTTGAAAGTTCAAAATATGACAAAAAATATGATTTTGCGGTTCGGGTTCCCGAAACAAATAAATTATCGGAATGTGGTACAGCCTGAAACCTATTCCGATTTATGAGCTTCATATGCCTGTGGACGATTCATGGAAATTAATTCAGTGGTTTTTGCGTAAAAAGGGCCGAACAGAATTTGTCATTGCAAACTCAGAATTTCTTCGCGAAATCATTCAAATGATCTGAAAATAAAATGCCCATGTATACGAGTCACTTCCAATACTCCTGTCGTGAAATATATCACACACTATTGAACCTGTCGTAAAATATATCACACACACTATTGAAAGAACTGACGTTTTATTGGCGAAAAGTTTCTAAGGTGGTCTTAAGTCGACTAGAACGTCGACTTGAAATATTTCGGCTTTTTTGCTCAAATAGTGAGGTTATATTGGCATTTAAGGGCGGTATTCACAGTCGAGTCTCAAGACCGTTCTCAAGATCGCCTCACATAAGATCGTCTTAAACCACTGAGACGATCTTGAGACCGTATGTATTCACAGTCGAAAAGTAAGATCACCTTGAGTAAGAATTTGGTCTCAAGCATTTACTTATTTTATTTAAGATCGTCTCAGTTAAGACAATGCTTGAGACAATCTTAAATGAGGTTCGGGTGTTTCCGGAATAATTCTGTTATAGCAGCCAATCAATAAAGACATTTAGTCGTCACGAAATTTCGTGTCGTGTCGTGTGGTTCCTACTCTATACTGAAATCTTATAAGCCATGCTCGCATTTGTTTGTACGAATGCGAAATAGCTTTTGGAGAAAAGACCGCGAGATTGCAAAAAGGAATACATACGATATAATTATTCATTTACTTTATTAGAAAGGCATGGGCATCCATTATTATATAAAATCACACAAAAATTTGCAAATCATTGAACTTTGATTTGACGAAAAACATTACAACTTTTTTTTTTATAACAAATTGACACCCCAGCCATACCGCTAATTAACGTCGGGTTTGAATTATATTTCAATTGATAAATAGGAGCCTCTTGATTCATCACTTTTTTAATTTCTTGTGAACTTTGAAAGTTCAAAATATGACAAAAAATATGATTTTGCGGTTTGGGTTCCCGACACAAATAAATTATAGGAATGTAGTACAGCCTGAAACTTATTCTGATTTATGAGCTTCATATGTTTGTGGACGATTCAAAAGGGCCAAACAGAATTTGTCATTTCAAACTCAGAATTTCTTCGCGAAATAATTCAAATGATCTGAAAATATAATGCCCATGTATACGAGTCACTTCCATAATACTCCTGTCGTGAAATATATCACACACTATTGAACTTGTCGTAAAATATATCACACACACTATTGAAAGAACAGACGTTTTATTGGCGAAAAGTTTCTAAGGTGGTCTTAAGTCGACTAGAACGTCGACTTGAAATATTTCGGCTTTTTTGCTTAAATAGTGAGGTTATGTTGGCATTTAAGACATTTCAGAATCGACTGTGAATCGTACGCAGTCAGATCGTTCTTGAGACGAACTCAAGCATCGTTTGTGAATCAGTTCTACCTTAGGTAAGGTCGAGATTTAAATTCTGCCTTAAGGCAGACTCAAGCTGCGTCTGTGAATCGAAATGCGATCTTAAGATCGCCTTAAGGCCGACTTACATTTAAGAATCGACTCTGAATACCGCCCTAAGACATCTCAGAATCGACTGTGAATCGTACGCAGTCAGATCGTTCTTGAGACGAGCTCAAGCATCGTTTGTGAATCAGTTCTACCTTAGGTAAGGTCGAGATTTAAGTTCTGCCTTAAGGCAGGCTCAAGTTGCGTCTGTCAATCGAAATGCGTTCTTAAGATCGCCTTAAGGCCGACTTACATTTAAGAATCGACTCTGAATACCGCCCCAGGCGTACTATTGGGTACGAGGTACTCAAACGGTGCTGCTACGGTACTGGTATGAAATACCAGCGCCACGCTGTATCGGTACGGTGGCAGTATGTGTTACCACAGTACGGCGTACCACTACTGTACCGATACTATGTACTTTTCGCCAACTTGATACGTTCTTCACAAAAGTGACCTTACCGTACCGGTACGGCGTATTGAAAATGTACCGTTTGCCACTTTGGTACGTTTTCCACAAACGAGACCATACCGTACCGGTACAGCGTATTGAAAATGTACCGTTTGCACTTTGGTACGTTTTCCACAAACGAGACCATACTGTACCAGTACAGCGTATTGAAAATGTACCGTTTGCCACTTTGGTACGTTTTCCAGAAAATTAACCGTACCGTACTGGCACGGTGTACCGAAAATATACGATTGCCACTGTGTTACGTTTTCCACAAAATAAACCTTACCGTACCGGTACGTCGTACCGAAAATGTACACATTTTAAAAGAATTGCAGCAAAGTAATGCATTTTTGCGATAGAATTGCATATTCATATGTTTATCGGCAAATCTTGGCCAAGAAATTTCAAAAAGATATATATTTATTTGCATTTTTGTAATGGCATATTATGTTGGTCTTACGCAGCGTGTTAAAGTTACTCGTACCGTACCAGTACCATCAGAGTACGCCGTACTACCGCGGTGCGCATGCGCATCATCATAATCAAACAGTCGTTTGCTCCATTCTTGCGCGAGGATTTGATCCGAGCTCACGTATACTTCTAAACGAAAAGGATATCCGAAAATTGTTTTTTGTGCAAATTTTGTGACGAAAAGTTTATTTTGCAATTTCAGAATCACTTTATTGGTTTGGTTTGGTTCATTTACATTTTGCGAATATTGCCTCGGAGGTTTCTATACATTTATGGGATAGAGTTTTTGTTTGGATACATAATGTTATACTGTTTTGAATTTGCCTTTGGGCTAGTATTTTTGTTTTTCTACATCCTTTTTTTATACTTAATTAGTATAATTAGTAAAGGGAATGGATGATTAAGGACGAAAGGGGGGGGGTTAGAGGAGGGGCAGTTGGATCGGGCAGAGAATGTTAGGTTTTGCCGATGGGTTGTCGTATGGCCGACGATCTTCCGGTGTAAGTCCCCGTAGATAAGGACAGGCGTGGTTTCGGAGTTTGTCCAGATTTTTCTGGTGAATCTCGCATAGGCGCTCGAGAAAGGGTTTTTCGCCTGTCACTGTCCACAAGTCGGCTGTTGGAAAAGTTACCGGTAGACCGGCGGCTTCTTTAAGCGTTTTTTTGTACAGTATCTCCATTTTTCGTAGAGATGTCTTATTATATAGCGGTAGTAGACCACCGGTCCGTAATCCAGTGATGGGAGGACGCATGCCCTGATTACTCTCCATTTTATGTATGCATCTACTTCGCTGTAGCGTCCGATAATTCCTTGTAGACAGTTGACTACAAATTTCGTAATTCCCAGTCTTTTCTCGGATTGCGGTGTTATTTTGAGGGTTCTCTGTGTCGGTGTTGTCGTCCGAAGATCATCGCTTGTGTTTTTGAAGCGTTGCATCTGAGTCCCTATTTTTTTGTAGTAATCGAATAGTTCTTGTGTGTTACTTTCCGCCAGGTATTGTACTCGGCGGGGAGTATGTCCGTTGTTCAATATCATCATATCGTCTGCGTATTGGGAGCTAAGACTGGCCGAGTGCGGGACGTCAGAGATGTACAGGTTGAATAATATCGGCCCAAGCACCGAGCCTTGTGGAACTCCGTGTGGTTGGTGAATGGCCTCACACAGCTCGTTTAGAAATTTGCCCTGCAATTTCCGATTTGATAAATACGACTCAAGTATTTTTATTAAACCCAAGTCAATATTTTTTTCTGTTAGTTTATATGCGTGGTTTGCTAATGCTGCGTGGTTTATGCTGTCGAAAGCTTTTCAAAGATCCAGTGAGACAGCATAGCAGGTTGTTTCTTCGTTTATTGCTTTTTGTATGTGGTGTATTGTTCTGGTTAGTTGGCTGTCTGTCCCTAAGCCTGGCCGGAATCCATGCTGAGAGTCTGGTAGTATTTGGAAGCATGAGTCCATTGTGTTTTGAATTATTCGTTCTAGCCATTTACCCATTATATTAAGCAGTGTGATCGGCCTATACGAAGATGGTTCGTTTACGGGTTTCCCCGGTTTATGTAAAAAAATGCATGTTCCGAGTTTCCACATGTTTGGAAAATAATTGTGCGTTAGACATAGGTTGAAAATTTCTTGAACTCTTGCGAAACAGCTGTCGTGCATACATTTTAAATGCTTCGCGCCAAGTCCGTCTGGTCCGGGGGCTTTATTGTTTTTTAGTTTTTTCAGTGCTTTTTTCATTTCTAGATCGTTAGTTAAGGGTAGAGGCTTAGAGGGTGTGTTAACGACTGTTGATTTGTGTTCGTCCTTGACTGCGCTTTCACGCGTGATCGCAGCGTCAGTTAGCATCGCAGCTACTTCTTTTTGCGTGGTTGCGCCATCAAAAAAGGGCACCCGGTTTTCTGGCCTCTTGAGGGATTTTTGTATTTTCCACATTACCTTACGATTGTCCGTTTCGTTTTCGATAAGGCTTAGCCATTGCTCTTGTTTATATTCCCGTATTTGCACGAAAAGTTTATTCAAACGGTGTTTTGCGAGTGTTTATTTTGTTTCAGCATCAGGAGCAGTACATCGGAGTTCTCCCACACTTTCTTCCAGGAATAATTCGAGGTAAGTGAAACTTCATTCTCAAACAACGAACGGTTTTTTCAACTTTGCCATCGTTCGTAGTTTATTTAAATAGAACAGAAACAAGACGCTTTCTCGCTTAATACGATAATCGCATGCTCCTTTAATCGCTTACTCGCTGTTTTGATTGAGTGTGTTGTAATTCTTGTTTCATATGTGCAACAGAATTTGATTGCATTTTTGCCACGAGATTTTCTCATGTCCGATTTTGGCAGTAGGACAACTCCATTCTTCAAAACTCTATTCTTGAATAACTCTATGCTGAAAATCTTTATTCCAGGACATCTCCATTCTCAAATATCTTTCTTCTGAATAACTCTATGGTTAATTAAACTCAATTCGTAAAGAACTCTACTCTTAAATATGTCTATGCCAAATTATCTGTATTCCAAGCCTCACTATTCCTCAATAACTGTATTCGTAAATATGTCTTAGCTCGAACATTTCTATTCCTACATCCAGAGACTCGGCAGAGTCTCGGGCCGAGTACATTCGACAGCGTCGTCTGCTGGCGCGAGACTCACTCGAGTATATTATCTCTGAGAAAAGCGATTCGGCCGGTGGGGGTAAACACTTTCTTAAAATACAAAGCTCAGGGGTTATTTCATGATCTGAAATTTGAATTAGAGACTAATTACGTTATCCCCCCTCGTTTAAGCCATAAATCAACGGGATTGATGCTGTAATTGCTGAGAAAAAACTTTGCACGGGTAAAATTATGCCATGATCGAAGTGTGCGTGCGTGTATGTATACGACACAGAGAAAGGGCCCGTGGCGCTAGCCTTTTTCTGATTGGTCGCGACGGTTAGGAGTGTCGCGGTGGTTAGGAGTGACGCGATGGTTTCAGTTACGTCCGTTACGTCTCTACTGTGTACTGACATTTTGCCCGCTAGGTACACACGTTTTCTTCTGTACCGAGCGGGCGCGAATCACCGAATGTACTTGGCCAAGCCTTTTTCCCCGGGAGGGGATTTTTGGCTAGGTATCTTTATTCGTAAATATGATTAAAAAAAAACTCTATTCGAAGATATCTTCATTCCAAGACATCTCTATTCCGAGGAATCTGTTTGCTCGACAAAAATAATTGACCATCAAGCTCATTATCGACTGTCGGAATAATAGAGCAAATAACATTTCATCTACAGAACGACCGAGAAATTGAATTTTCTGATCTTGGCGTCATTTTCCAATGTAATATTTTTATTATTTGAGTCATCACCATTATGAGTTGCCATGATTATAGCAACTCTCTGGGCCGAAGAACTATAGCGCAGGCAACTTATGCAAACACGTATGCGTGTGCACGTGCACGCCCATTAAGTCGTGGTGCGTAAATGATTCGTAAATCATATTTCTTTGAAATTTGCAATGTGATTCCAATCGGTATTGCTTCACGCATGGTTTTGGAGCCCCATGTTTCGGAATGAATGCACCGTATTGAAGAATTTGACAAAAAAAGGATCATTGTTACGCGAGAGGATGAAATACAACCGTCTTTATTTTGATCCATAATAAGATCCTTACAGGGATAATAGTTTAATATATAGAGGTATTGAGGCATCGAGGTTCACCGATTACCATACATAAAACATTAGGCTATTGTCTGAAATTACTGCCACATCAGAAATAAACTCGCATAGAATCATCCACGCGTCCCCGACACACAGAACATCTCAAAAAACGGGGGTTACGGGGGTTGTCATTGTTCAACAACAAGTTCTCATGATTTTGTCTGAGTCCTTCAGAGCAGTCTTGGCACGAGCACAGATGCCCACAGGGGAGATATACAATATTTGCCGGTGCATTCAAGCAGATGCGGCAGACATTTCCAAAATTTGGAAGTGGGACCCCATTCTCTTCAAATTCTATAACAAAGATCAATTATTTAAATACTTCGAGGTCATATTAAAAAAAGAGCATTTTGAAATCAAATGCTGACGGTCGTTATCGGGTTCTTCCGGTATGTTCGGCAGATTTTGTGGCTGTTGAGGGAGTTGCGGTGGATCGGGCAATGTTATTCGGGGTCGTCCGCGACGACGAGGATGAACCGGGATTGCAACGTTCTGTAGCCGGCGTCTCCGAGCGACTGGTTGGCGACGAGCTTTTAATTGAACAATATTGATTGTTCATTCGAGGTGAAATGCGTACAGCATTTACCTCGATGTGGTGGTTCACGATCGTTTCTCGCGATCGGCTCTACGGGGCCCATGATATCTTCTTCCAAATCTGCCTCGTCTTCCACCACGTCAGCGATCTCGTTATCTACTGCAAGCGCAAGGATACCTTATAATATAATAATATATCGATATTAGTTTAAATTGTATATAGTTGATTATAGTGAACCTGCTCGCAAATTCAAATCAACATCAATATTCTCCCGTTCGTTACGCGGTATGGCCATTGTCAAAAAATCGAGGATGTTTATTCTGCGAGAGTAATGATATTTCATTTTTGTAAAATCGAGGAACAATCCAGTGTAATTGTTGAACTGTTAAAACAACATCTACCGATCGGCTTGCAGGAGATCCTGGAGATGGCGGATATGCCGATCCCTTGCCTGTTGATTAATCTGACGGTGACGATAACGTATCACGCCTTCGTCCATTTCTCGCCAATCAACGGATATTTTTTTCATGTAATTGGCAAGTTTAGCTACATTTCAAGAAAGCTCTGTGTGCATTTCCATATCTCGGTGGAAAAAGGTCGTAAGATAAATTAATAAGCACCTTTTGAAAGACAGTTTCAGCTTCACTTTGCCATTTTGGATAAGATTTTTCAATTTTTTTATAGTCCCCGCTCGCTTTTGAACAGGGATGTTTTTCGATGATTTTTTGAGCTCTGGCGACGGGCTGCCTGACTACTAGAAAATATTCCTCGTAATTCCATTGATCATAGTTTTGAAGAGGATATAAAACACTGTATTTTCGTTTTTTAAAAAGTATCGTGCGATTTTTTTCGCAAAAATATTCTTATTTTTGTCAAAAATTGAGAATTTTATTAACTTCGATGTATCTTGAAAACGGCGGGTGATCGGAGAAAATATCAAGAGGGTGGAAAGTTGCATTAGATTATGATGGACCTGGTAGAATTATTTCCGAATTTTTTTCCGCCTTTCGTTTTTTCCGACTTTTGGAGTAAAAATTATTTCAATTTTCTCATGTTTTTTTTTCTTTCTAGAGGTTTGAGGCACTTTTTTTATTGGTTTTATCACCATCTTGGCGTAATTTTAACTAGAAATTGTTCCCACAATTTTTTATACGGTTTTTACGGAAAAAAAGTATTAAAAATTGTGAAAAATTTAATTTTTAGTCAAAATGACGTCAACATGGTGATGAAACCAATAAAATAAATGCCCCAAACCTCTAAAAAAAACAATCACGAAAAAATTAAAATAATTTCTACTCCAAAAGTTGGAAAAAAAAAATGTCGGAAAAAAATTCGGAAATAATCCTACCAGGATCATAATAATCCAATTCAACTTTCCACCCTCGTGATATTTTCCCCAATCACCCGTTTTCAAGATACACCGAAGTTAATAAAATTCTCAATTTTCGTCAAAAATTGGAACATTTTTGCGAAAAAAAATAGCACGATACTTTTTCAAACACGAAAATGCAGTATTTTATATCCTCTTCAAATGATCAATAAAATCGGGAGGAATATTTCCTAGTAGACAGGCAGCCCGTCTCCAGAGCTCAAAAAATCATCGAAAAACTGCCCTGTTCAAAAGCACGTGGGGGCTATAAAAAAATTGTACAAAATTATCCGAAAGAGCAAAGCGAAGCTGAAACTGTCCGTTTTTAAACGGTGCTCATTAATTTCTCTTACAACCTTGTTCCACTGAGATGTGGAACTTATACCGAGGGTGAGAATTTCGATATGTAATTTCAAATGTACGTCATGGTAAAAACATACGTATGAATGCAGACAGCGGTGGGTGAATGCCACCGAGCCTTCTGACAATATGGCGATGACATGCCTCAGTCAGATTATTCGTGCGTACCGAAGATCCGAACACAGAAACAATGTCCGCCTGACGCAACCAGAAACCTCTCAGATATGCCATGAAAGCGGTAACTTTCGCTTGATCTAGAGGTAATTGTGAGGCATAGTCCGAAAGGATCTGAATTGCATCATTGAAACTACCAGCGGGTAGCAAAGCGATTGCCCATGCTTTATTGAGGACATTGTTACCGTGTTCATCCCTCGGTAAACGCAGTTTTTTCCATCTCCTCGACAATGCCTGCAAAATATTTTTCTTTCATTCAATAAGCTGAATCGAAATTTAAATCATTCCATCATGTAAAAATAATTTAAATTTAATATTATCGATGATTTTATGACTAGTATGAATTACTTGAATGAAATGGAACCAGCAGCCTCTAATGTGCACTTGGTTCCCAAAAGCTGCTCGAGTGGCCGCTATTATTGCCCGCTCATAGTCGCAGTTCACCACCGTCAAGTGATTGCTAACTGTAGGAGCCTTCTCTTTGACAAACTCCCACATTGCTCGATAAAAACTGGCCGTTCTGCGCTCACACAAAACGAACAAAACTGGAAAACCCTATCAACATAATCATCGATAAATTGAATGTTGTTTGTGCTTTAGTACTCAGATATATTTAAATTTTATAATTAATTACAATATCTGCGCGCCTAATGTGTACAATCAGAAGTTGGCAAGTCCTTGGTAATCTGGGAGTGCACTACAAAAATATAATTTCAATTATTAGTAACGAAATAGATTTCAACTACACTGCCGCTCAAAAGTTTAGATACACTACAGAATATTTCTTGCGGCACTGAAAGTTAGATACCTCTGTTAAAAAGAAAAAGATTTTCCAATTTTTAGAGCGGTGTTTTGAAGGGGACAAATCAAGCTTCAGTTTGCTCGATTTTAATATTTTTTATGATTTTTTTTCGACCCAGTACAGACTTTGGTTCGTGACTGTTTTTAGGCTTTTTTTTTACCATGGCAAATCAGGTGCACATCTTCGGGATTAAAATTTTTTTTTTTTAATGATGACAAACTTGAAACTGGATGCAATAGCTCCATCTTCGTTTTTTAGAAAAATTTTTGCGATTTTTTTTCAAAAAGTTGTCTGGTTTTTGCCTAAAATCAATAAATTTTGAAAAAATCTAAATAACCCGAGAACTATAAGGTTCACGAGAAAATGTTATGAATGAAAAAAGTTGTGTATTTTGATTCTGAATCGCGTTGAATTTTTTTGGAATTATTCTTTGAAATTTATTTTTTTGGAGTATTTTTTTCGAAACTTACCAGTGAAAGTTTTTTTTAAGGCTGATAAAGTAATGATTCAAGGCAAGTTTCCCTAAATTATCTAAGTGGGGTGAGTGCCTTGAATCATTACTTTATCAGCCTTAAAAAAAACTTTCACTGGTAAGTTTCGAAAAAAATACTCAAAAAAAAAAAAATTTCAAAGAATAATTCCAAAAAAATTCAACGCGGTTCAGGACCGAAATATACAACTTTTTTCATTCTTAATACTTTCTCTCGAACCCTATAGTCCTCGGGTTATTTACATTTTTTCAAAATTTATTGATTTTAGGCATAAATCAAATAACTTTTCGAAAAAAAATCGCAAAAAATTTTTTAAAAAACGAAGATGGAGCTATTGCATCCAGTTTCAAGTTTATCATCATTAAAAAAAAAAAAATTAAATCCTGAAGCTGTGCGCCTGATTTGCCATGGTAAAAAAAAAGCCTAAAAACAGTCACGAATCAAAGTCTTTACTGGGTCGAAAAAAAAATCATAAAAAATATTTAAACAGAGTAAACTGAAGCTTGATTTGTCCTCTTCAAAACGCCGCTTCGAAAATTGGAAAATCTTATTTTTTGACAGAGTTATGTAACTTTTAGTGCCGCAAGAAATATTCTGTAGTGTGTCTAAACTTCTGAGCGGCATTGTAGATTTAAAAATATTACGGTAACCTTTTTTTACCTATTCCGGTAACCCGAGGTCATAAATTTTGAAAAATTCATATCTTCGGTGAAATTCAACAAAAAAGGTTCAACTTGGGCTTATCTTTTCGTTTTTAGAGCAAAATTACGTGAGTCTGAGGCAATTACCTTGAACGTCCCGTCTATATGGAATTCTGTGGCGATGCTTAATTGCTGCAACATGCTTTCATCATAAAAAACTATGCCGATCGAGCCGTCATCGGCTATGAATCGGCCTTTATATATAGCAGCAGCACATCGCCAATTTTGGAGCATCGTTCCAAGATCGCCAATCAATTGAGGGATCGGCGGCCTATCATTTAATCTTTCCCTATTCACGGTTGTTGTCGCGGTCTCACGACTCAAGACTCCGACAATGTTTGGGAATCTAAAATAATGTAATCGACTTTTATGGAATGAGTTCACCAAAAATGCATTTCACATTTTCATGGTTTATCAGGATCAAAAAGTTTCAACCCACGCGAGAAAATGGTAAAAAAACAAACTATTTTATTCTAATCAGACGAATGGTATGGAAAATTTACTTTTGGAGTTTGCAGTTATGTTTTTCGCACTCGCGGGATCCTAGCAACTTGAGTAATCCTTAAAAGTTAAAGGTAGAAGTAAAATTTAAAGTGATATAGCATCCTGATAAGGTACCACACCGCACCATACTCACTCGTTAAAAACCGAATCCACAATTTCACTCGTCGTCACTTCATAATTTAGGGCCCGCTCTTTCAATTCGCGAATAATTGGCTCGCGAATATTCAAGATCGGCGGTGGATGAATGTGAATTCCATTCACCGATAATCCACCATTTTCTGATAGCAAAATTGTCACTGCGCATTGCGGTTTGGCAGATCTTGACGCGCAAATATATCTTCTCCCGGCATAGCGTGGATCTTCATGATACAAATACTCATTGTGACAATATCGCCAAGAACCTTCTCTCTGCCCAGGAATTTTTAACATTTTTCCCTAATATGGGGTTCCGTTGTGGGAAACTTGTTCAACTTTTTTTGCGGCTCGTGTTGGTTAACTATTTTAAAGTGCCTCTTTCTGATAAATTGACCCTTTCAGACTGTAGAAAATATCGAATCATGAAAAAAAGAGCATCTGATTTTTCAAAGATATTCTCATATTTTCATGTATTCTGAATATATCCACACTACCGAGAACAGAGATATATGTGCGCTGCTAGATGAAAAATCAAAATCGAAAGCCCGTAATTCGAATTATATACTAATTATATTCGAACGATAAAAACTAAATTGATAGGAACGGAATTTGTTTATGGCTGAAATTCGAAGTCGGAACTTTTTTTCACTATAAAAACGACTCATTTCTATGAAAAATCCAATCGGGAATTTCCTAAAGGGCTTTCGAGTAGTGCGAGAAAGTTATTCGGGGTCGTGGGTCAAAAATTGCTCGAAGAATATAATTCTTTGTACGCTCTTTTCCACCGAATTAAAGAAATGTTTATTTTTTCGTTCATAAGCTTTGGCGTGAGCTCGTAGGGACAGCATCGATGTTTGGTTTTTGCAAAAATTTGTCAAAAAACCATGAATGAATAAACTTTTTGACGACGACAAGATCAGGAAATTCAATTCCTCAGTGGATCTATTTTATATAAAATGTTGTTTGCTCTATTATTCCGGCAGTCGATAATTAATCTGAATATTGAGCTTGACAGTCAATTATTTTTGTCGAGCAAACAGATTCCTCGGAATAGAGATTTCTTGGAATGAGGATATCTTCGAATAGAGTTTTTTTTAAATCATATTTACGAATAAAGATTTGTAGGAATAGAAATGTTCGAGCTAAGACATATTTACGAATACAGTTATTGAGGAATAGTGAGGCTCGGAATACAGATGATTTGGCATAGACATATTTAAGAGTAGAGTTCTTTACGAATTGAGTTTAATTAACCATAGAGTTCTTCAGAAGAAAGATATTTGAGAATGGAGATGTCCTGGAATAAAGATTTTCAGCATAGAGTTATTCAAGAATAGAGTTTTGAAGAATGGAGTTGTCCTACTGCCCCGATTTTATAACTTCCCTGCGGCTCGAGTTCGTGTTTAAATTTGTTATTCTATCATTACGAATTATTTCTGGTTTTGTTCTTGAGTCTTCGCTTTCCATCAAACTATCTTCGCTGTCGAGCAAACTTTATTTGGAGCCATTCTGCGACATGGTTTGACTTTGCTGATCTTGTTCAACGCATTGACATGGCCTCGGTCATTCTTTTTCCACTTTTGTTGCAAAAGCTTTTGGAATTCATCGTCGAATCTTTGGCTTGAAGTTCATTTCCCTCGCAGTAATGACAGAACTATCAATCTGTCATAGTTTTTTATTCGCACATTGCTCTCGGCAGCTCATGAGATTTCCTGCTATTTGCTTGTACTGCGCTGACATTTTTTTTCAATCTCTTGACTTGTCGAACCGCTTGTCAAATCACAGGCTTTTTTCAATTCATTTTCCTAAAAATAAAAGTACCGTTCAAGACATTTTTCATGCTAACAAAATTTCTCTTCGCGAAAAGCCTGCACATGTTTCTGCGTTAATTTGCATTTGGAACATTCCATTCACATGATTTTGTTGTCACGTGTGATTTGTTCACTTCCTTCCGGCTCAAGTTTTTTTTTTTTATTTCATGACTCGATGATTAAAAATGATCTCCCTTTTTTTTTGCGGAGCCATAAATCGTCTTCGCTTTTGAGCACACTTTTCAAGTTTTACTGCGACATGATTTGACTCCGCTGATCTTTTTGTTTGATGCATATTAATAGGGTCTCGGTGTTTTGTTTTTCACTTGTCGCAAGCTTTTGAAATTTATTGTCCGACGTTTGGCTCAAAGTTTTTTCCCTCGCATTAATGACAAAACTATATTATTCTATTATTTCTTATTAATTGCACATCAATCTCTTTGACAGCTTATAAAATGTCTTGCTATTTGCTGAAACTCCTCTGAACTTTTTTTTTCAATCGCTTGACAAGTTCTTTGTGATCCTATCTATTTCACTTGTCACAGGACATTCGCCGCTGACCCAACCATGAAATGCATTGTGAAATCACTGCATTTTCTCAGTTCAATTTCCGTGAAATAAAAATAGTGTTCAAGACATTTTTAATTCTAACAAAATTTCTTGTCGCGAAGAGCCTGATTTATCTATACATGTGGCTACGTAAACTTGAATTTGGGGCATTTCATTAGCTATAGTGTAGCTAATTAGCTACACTTATTTCTGTCAAAAATTACGTTTATCGCCTGCTTTCATTGTAAAAATTATTCTCTCATTTATGGTTTATTCAATTTCCTGCGATTCGCGTTGAAAAAAAAAACAATACTTCATTTACGGAACATTTTTTTCTCGTCGGTACTTCCTGGTACAAAAAGTTTTGATCTGTCGTTTAAAGGAAGGTGGAATTGAAGTGGCAGTATTTTTTAAAGTATTAAATCCTCTTTAAAAAAAAGATTTCATAGCCCCGATCGCCACAAAACTTTTTTTCCGTCATTCTGATGCTTGCTTGATAGTTCCCGTGAAATAAAAAAGTTACCATTTTCCATACCGGAAGCGGTAAAATTGTTCGTAGTATTCAACCTCCTTAAAAGACACGTTCCATTGAGCGGATCGTCGTAAAACGTTTTTTCTGTTATTTTTATGCCTATTCGAAACTTCCTATGGAATAAAAAAGTTACCATTTTCCATACCAGAAGCGGTAGAATTTTTTCGACTATTCAAACCCCTTAAAAAATACGTTTCATACCTTGGATCATCGTCAAACTTATTTGGCGTTACATTTATGCTTAGTGGAAACTATTCATGAAATAAAAAAGTTACCATTTTGACTTTGGAAAAATTTCAAATTCGTTTATTCGAAACGATAGAAACTTCAGGATCATGAATTATTACAGTCTAATGAAAAGAAATAACATCCATCCGGTCTCTTGATTCGAGAACCTCCTTGCTTTTTAGGAAACTTTTTGAGCTTATACTCCAGCATGCCTCGGCGATAATCTTTTTCTTTGACGTGACAACAAATTCACCGTTGGCCTGTCAATTGCACTCATCACAGGCCATTTGCTTACTGATTGATGAAATCCTTTGTTGAATCATTGGATCTCGGATCTCGGAGCTTATTTCCCTACAAATCATAATACAGTTCAATAAATTAATAGTTTAACAATAAATTACACTTCAAAAAATATTGAAATCATTTTGTTGCATTTACTTTTTTCTGCATTTGTATCTATCGCATTCCATGTCAATAAGCATTCTCATATCTGCGGCTTGTTCAAATTTTTATTATTTGAGTTTTCTTTTTACATCTTATGATCCTTTTATATAAAGTAGAGTTGTGACGCGTGAACTGGCTCATAATTGTCATCGCTTTTCCGGTCTTCTGATTGGTTCGCGAAACACGACCGTTGCGTGACTAGATTCATTCGGATTCAGATTCAGATATCAGACATCGTGAAAAAAGCACGATCATTCGGGTTCTCTTCAAATGACAACAGATGGCAGTTTGGAGCTGAAACCGCTTTTGACATTTGTCGATGTGATACCGTGTTTCATTGACTTGAATTAATCGTTTCGAAAGTCTCCGAAAAACGGTGATTAAATTATATTTTCGAATGCACTGTGATCGAAGACCTTCCTATATTTACGCAGAAGATCGACTAATTCGGGTAAGTCAATTCACATTTAACAATCTGCTATATTTGGAAAATTGTGGAAGAGATGTTCCGTCGCTAAATTTTAGACTTTTGGACATGCGATAAAGTTTTCTCGCCTGTTGACTAACGTATGTTATTTAGAACAAAATCAAATAAAGAGACTCGCTCTGTCACTTTTGCCAATAACAGAGCAAAATGTGGTGATTTCTTTTTGTCCAAAAATAAAAATCTATGGCTGGAGAGAATCTTGGTAACGCGTAATAGCTACAAATTGCCTTGAGTGCAATAGAACCAACCTCACATTTTGACTCAGTCAATGCATTTTTTTTTAAAGCCATTTTTGCAATCTAAGATAGAATAAATTTGATCCCAGCTCAATTTATCAAAAGCAATTAATGATTATTCCATTTTTTCGTTTATTGTTTCAGGAACAAGATGCGGATTGAAGATATTTCGGGAAACTTGTGGATTGAAGGGAAATCGAATGCGGAGGATTGAAGTGATTGAATACAAATGATGAATAATGATTTCAATGAAATAATAAACTGAGATTGGATGAATACAATGATATATTAATAATTTCAACGGAATAATGAACTGAGATTGGATATTAATGATAATGATAAAAATGATGAAACTGAGAGAACTGATTTGAGAGTAATGAATGGGGGCTGAAAATCAAATATACCGAAAGCATTAATTGTGAATTGAATCGAATGATAGGTTGAAAATGAAATTAACTTTACTCTGAACGTGTGAATATGTATCGGAATCTAACCAACTATTTTTCTTGTACATAGATTTGTTTATTAATTACTCGATTGTTCATTCATGTTTGTAAAACCAATGACTTATCATTTATAATATTATAATATAAAAGTTAAAGTTTTGATTTTCGAAAAGTTGGTAATTCTTTCAATTTTCTATTTACGAATTTCATTCTGTTCTCGCGCGGCTATGTAACAAGTGTATGAAAGAATATAACTAGGAGAATAATAAATAATAAATATACAGAGAATGAATTATTTTCTTTTAAAATCTACGTAAAAGTCGTTTATTCTTGAATATTTCTACGGGTACAACTGCCATGCCTCGACGCAAAATAAATCGAACGCCCGAGGAAGAAGAAGAATTTCAACGGAGAAAAAGAGCAAGGAATACAGAAAATCAACGTCGTCGTCGTCGTGAAATACTCAATAAAAGAGAAGTTTCCAAAAGCGATAACACTAACAATAGGATTCAACAATCTTTAGGTACCAATCCCCCCAATGAAGCAATACCATCAACATCTAACCAACTAGATGTGAATGCAATAAGTGACCAAAATAGTGTTGATCCTACACAGATAATAGATAACCACCATGAACGAGAAACCGTTGTAATGGCTCATCGAACTCGCCAAGAGAGGTATCGCCAGCGTCGAAAATCCATCGAAAATCAACGGACCTTACGTGAACCATACGACCGCAACGTAACGGAGCATTATGGTGGGCCGATGATCGAACAGTGTGTTCATTGCAATGCAAAGCATTTTGTATCCGAAAAAGTCGCGAATATGAAAAATTCATTTCACGACTGTTGTAGCCATGGTAAAGTACACTTAGATGCTTTGCCTAAAGTGCCATCAATATTGTATTCCTTATTTGATGGTTCTCATCCTAAATCACCGCAATTTTTCGCACGAATAAGGAATTACAACAATTCAGTTTTATTTGCTTCTTTAAGCGCGAATTTGCTCAATTTCGGTGATAGACGCCGTGGACCGTGGTGTTTCAGAATATCTGGTCAAATATATTATCAAATGAACACAGCTGTGCATCCTGCTCCTAATGAGCTTCCAAGTTATGGACAATTGTTCATAGTCGATCCTAACGAAGCAGTGGACTCGATTCAAAGACGTAGTAACGAACTCGACAAAGAATTGCTGAAAATTTTTGATACAGTTATACGTGAAAATAACGTATATGCTCAATCGTACCAAATGATGGGTAATGAAATGAAAATGCAACATCAACGACGAATCGATTCAAACCCAGCACGTGAAGAACTAAATTTAGTATTTACGACAAATTCGGATCTCGATCGCAGGCGATTCAATGTTCAACAGAGCAATGAAGTTGCTGCTGTTTTTTCAACAACTGCTGACGGTGAAATCCCTGAGTCATACGTTGTCATACGCAACATAAATACGAAAAAATTACAGCGCGTAAGCAGCATGGATCCGAATGTTGAACCATGGATTTATCTATCGTTTTACCCATTTGGAACTCGTGGCTGGTCTCACGATTTGAAGCAAAGGACTAATCAGAGCAAACGAGAGTAGATAGGCAAGGCGGGTTCTGGATACAGATTCCTACTACCGACACTTACCGACTCTGCAGTCGAGACACGAACCCCCTTCGAGAACCTTCCAGAACCTTCCAGAACGTTCTCGAAGGTTCCACGATGAGACGTCATCACGATGACACGTAGTTTGAGGGGGGTGAGAGGGGGTGGTGACCTTGACACGTGCCGTCATCACGATGACTGTGAGGTCTCGATGAGGGGGGTGAGAAATTCTGGAACGTTCTCGTTCAAAGGTCAAGATGCTTGCGAACGTTCGGAGGGGCGAGAGGGGGGGGTATTTTTCAATGATGACGTAGAAGAGTTGACATCATCAAGGTCCGTCGTGTGAGGTCTCGACGAGGGGGGTGAGAAATTCTGGAACGTTCTCGTTCAAAGATGCTTGCGATCCTTCTCGAAGGATGCACGTGCGATGTCCGATATCGCGATATCCGATAGGGGATATTTAGGGTGTCTGGTGGGGGAATGTTCTAGAACGCCAAGGTTTTGCGCAGTTGAGATACGGGACTATGTATAAAAGAAAAGTTTTTAATAGAATAACAGTCAGTTGACATCATGGATAAACTAACGCCGGATCAGTTCAAGAAATTGTGCTGTTTGCCTCCATACTTCTGCTGCTATGAAGATGTTGTGGCTAAGCATTTCGATGATGATCCACCAAATTGTATCTACGATTTCATCAACGACATAGAAGCATTCCAAGAAAATGTGAAAAAAGTAGAACGAGACGAGACCGACTGCAACGACCAACTACTTTGTGCACAGTGCAAAAAAACACATGAAATAATTAAGATTATTGACAAACACGTTCAATGTTTTGATGATCATACTGTTATATTAATTATGCATTTATTTAAACTAAAATGCAAAATTGAAGCATGTCTCTCTTCAGAGGACGAACTCTCTAACGTGTTACATTCAGTTCAAAACTTGCGTAATCATGTGAGAAATTTGGAAGAATTTGTAGAAATAATAAAAATTCCTAAGGCTGAGGAATAATGTAAACATCAAGTTGATTTTTTCAAATAAATTTTATTTTATTCATACATAATATACATGTGAAAAAAAAAATTATTATTCTCCTTCAGAGGGTTCAAGTATCCATTTTTTTAGTAACTGAACATTTCGGTGAGCACAACTAAGAAAATTATTGTGATAAGGACATCCAGAATCAGCTTTTTTCGACAACTTTTTCAGTGAAGGACAATCGAACACTTCAAGATTAACAATGCGTTTAGATCCTTCCGCCAAAAAGTTTACCAACCATCTTTTCTTCTCTGAACCCTTGACGTAGATAGTTTTAGCATTGTGTAAAATGCTTCTGACGATTCCAGTTGCAGCAATGTAAGGCACAGAACCAAAATGCCAAGGTATTCCATGGAAATTGCGTGTTAGCCATGCATTCGTACATTTGTATTTTGCTGGTAAATCATTCCACGAAAATGGTGCTTCGAACAGCAATGTCAATGGCGTGGAATCGGTTAAAGAAAGGACTGAAAATTCTTTAAGCACAAATTCGTTGTTGGGTTTCCGGAAACCCTGCAGATCAACCACATACTCCATTACTCAAACACGACTGGTTAGAGTAGCACCGAACAACATCTTTATAACACACACACCCCCCACTTTTACGTTAATTTTTTAACATGACCGCTGATTGGATTGTATTCCATTATACGATCGTGTATTATTAAGCAATAAGCTGAGGTTTGGGCTGGAAAAGGTGTTATTGACTCAAATTCTAGTCGAATATCAACCGGTCCTGATTTCAAAGACTCGTTCTGCTTTGAACAATCGATAACAATTAGTGGTGCGTACTTTATAAAGTCAGATTTGCTCATTAACGGTTCAGGATCTGTTCCATAGTAGAAACCCTGAAAGTTTACGTACATATCGTAGAGTAAAGCGTATTGATTGTGGTCAATGTCCAGATTTAAATTCCCATAGGGATAACTCTGTGAGTTGAGAAAGAGTTTGACATCTCTGATGTTACAATGATCAAAATGGCTCGCATTGCTAGTCGCGATATTTTTTCGTGCTGTTTGGAAACCCACAACGATATATCGAGGTTTTTCAAGTTGTGTAGAGGTTTTTACGACCCATACATGTTTCGACGACGCAGGTAGTAACGGATACTCGTACAATTCCCACGCGCGAAAACCAATGGGAATTGAGGGATCTTTCGCGATGTAGTTCAACAATTGAATTTTTCGGTGATCGGCAACCTTCACGTACGGTACCATCCATTCGATTTTTGAAATAGCAATTTTGAATTGCTCCGCTGCAGCATCTCTAATTGGTTGTACAATAGCATTCGTATCGGTGTTTGCCCGAGTAATAATCAACTCATGCTTAGCATTGACAATAATTCTGCGATAATCCTCAGCAAAGCCGAGCAGCATACTCAAAGGTATAGAGATGTCAAAGTAACCATTTTCATCGGCAATCGATATTTCTTCATCATTTACCCAACCAGCATTTTCCATAGCAGATTTATGATTGGGATTCTGAGAAATAAAAGTTTTTATAAGAGTTGTGAGACCAACATTTTTACTTCGATCGATCTCAACAGCATTCAGCTCATATCGAATTTCCTCAAATAAATGACAAATAGCATTGTTGACCAATCTCGTTGCAGTAACGGGAGATTGTCCATCAGCTTTGGTTAATCTACCAGATATATGTAATGAGCTTTTGCATGGTAGTAAAAATAAATCTTGATGTTGAACAGCGATACGAATCTCATCGTTGTTGTTGAAGGTTGCTGATGCGAATGGTTGGTGTCCATGAACCTCGTAATGCGCGATAGATTCATCGAGAATGATTGGCTTTTGTATTCTCAAGATTTCCTCCATGGTACGAAGCAAAAAATTGTAACACAACACAACCGTACTTTTACTTTGCTCGAGGTTTCAGACCCAGACTCTTTAGGAAACGAATGTTTTGTGGTGTTAGCTCCTTGAGAGGTGCTTGACGACTGTTTCGATCTGAACATGTCTGCTCGATTTTATAAGGTCTTCTTGTTTCAAAAACAATGCCCATTTTTATGATTTCACATGCAATCTAATCGTAATTACTTCGCCTCTAAAATTTACCAAATCTCCGTTTTGATCTACGAGTTTCAGCTGGAGACTATGTATAGACTGTACGGTGATAGGAAGGTAAGTGATGTGGGATGGTACCTCAACGATCTTATATCCTGGTGGGACAACAGGGAAAAATTCGTGAATAGTATGTCCTTTTTGTCCGTTGATATACGCCCCTGTCGTTATGTTACACTCTACTCGTAGTGAGTTGATTTTGAGGATAGCAACTGGCAAGTCAGATGTATGGGTAATATTGGCTGGGAGAACGCGTGGTGTGAACCCTAGTAATCGTCCAATAGAATCGCTCGATTCAAAATTTACAGGTCGATTGCACTTGAGTTCGCTGCATAAAGTGTTATTATTAGGTCTCAGATTAATGACGATGTCACGATCAGAGAGGGCTTTTTGCAAATAATTTTCAATATCTGAAATTTCGTAGCTTCCTGTGGGGATTGTGATAATCTCTCTATCAACATAAAACTTGTTATTATCCACATCAATATTGGGAATGGAGTTAAAGGTCAACAGTTCAATGAGACCCAAAGTATAATTTTTAAATGGTGACAATTCAATGGGGGGAAAATAATGAGCCTCGAGTGTCGATGACGTGCCTGACAGCGTTAGCGTAAACGAATCACCCATCGTGTCTAATGCTCAACTGATACACCAATTAATGTGTGACATTGTTTTATAGTTCTCCGTTTAGAAACTTGAGACACAAGTGTCCACATATTACTGTGTCATAATCCTGATACTGTTTATGATTATAATTTACGATGCTACCAACACCGAGATATTTCATCAGATCGAGCGGTGGTTGGAGATTGCCGAAACTGTCGAAATAAATTACTTGATTATTTTTTTTCTTGTACGCCACCCAATGCGTGCCAGGACCTTCTTTATCGTCCAGGTTTACAATAGCTGATTCATATTTTTGAGGTCCATTTTTGGGCATAGCATTTCTCATAAAAACACCACGAAAATGTGGAATTTCCATGTCTTTGGCGAACTTTAATAAATCGTAATCAGTGAGAGCTCGATGTGGTAGCCTTATTCGTTTTTTAAACGAAGACCCATACCATTTTTGTAGGGTTTGAGATACAGTCCTTTACCGAGAGCGATTGCCTCCATCGCATTATTGTGACGTTTACTCTCCTCAAGAGCTCGTTTCGCAGAATTAGCATCATTTACAGCTTTAGCAATACCCGCTGCCCCACCGGCGAGAGCTCCAGTTGCACTGAGTCCCGCAAAAATCGGTATGAGAAAGGGTAGAAAACCTCCGATTTTAGCAGGTACAGGCAGAATCCTTGGTGACTGAATATTCTTCTTACCACCAGCATTTTTTACAGCTGCGCGAGCACCTTTTAGAGCCGAATCTACTGCATTTGCACCCGGAAGCATCGAAGCTTTTGCCGCTTTAATTATGTGTTTAAGTGAAACTTTCTTCTTCAACTTCCTTTTTGCACCCATACCGAGTTTCCTTTTAACCTTCATCGTATTTGCTACCGTCCACGCTGTTGCTTTTTCACCAAGACTAGCGTCTTTCGCCAGTACACGTTTCCAAGCTTTCTCCGCAAGGATTCTATCTGCCTCGTGTCGAGCAGTGAGATTATCTCGACTTTTTGAGTATGCTATATCGTGTTCTTTGCACGCAGCGTCGAGCGCATTAATTCCAGGATCACCACGTGCAAGTCTTTTTGTCAGTTTTGTACCAGGACCGCAGTACTGATATCCTGGTACGTGTAGTTCGATGGGGAGTTTGTTGATAATATCGTTAACGAATCCTTCACCACGCTTATGTGCGATCATAACGTACTGACGAATCGTTCAGAACTGAACAACACTTTCTGGGAATATTCTATTTATAGCCTATTTCTTTTGTCACCTACCGAGCCATATCGTCCTGGCTCAACTTTTCCTGTAAATGGTTGACTACCCTCAATCTTTTCCCTGGAAGAGGTGTTAGAAGATGGAGGAGAGCGTCGATGGATTTCTTCTGCACATTTTTGCAAGCTTTTAGAAATGGGATTGGATGAATCTCTTGAATTATCCATGTTGTTCGTTGAAAGTACGCAGTGAAACTGAAAAGAAATCTCGGTCCGCGCTGTATTTATTGTCTCCTTTATAAGGGTGACATTCATGCGTTTGATGTCAGTCACTCTCAAGATGAGGTTCAAAGATCAATCAATTAAACTGCCTATGCAGAATTTTGACAAGTTTGTGCAGCAGAATGTGCGTGAAAGACGTCACGGAGAATTATTGCCGAGCAGTGTGCGTGCTGTATTTTGCGGTCCTTCAAATTGTGGAAAGACCAACGCTCTCCTCACCCTCATAACACATCCAAATGGTTTGAGATTTGAGAATATTTACGTATACTCAAAATCATTAAATCAACCAAAGTACAGATTTCTCAAAAGTTTACTCGAGACTGTTCCGGGAATAGGATATTTCCCTTTCACAGACCACGAGCAAGTGATTAAACCGGAGGATACTAAGCCAAACTCTATCATGATTTTCGACGATGTTGCCTGTGAAAAACAAGATAATATGCGAGCCTTTTTCTGTATGGGTCGACACAAGAATGTTGACTGCTTTTATCTCTGTCAAACGTATGCACGTATTCCTAAACATCTCGTACGTGACAATACTAACTTACTAGTATTATTTCGTCAGGATGAGATGAATTTGAAGCATATTTATGATGACCATGTTAATACTGATATGTTATATGTACAATTCAAAGATCTATGTTCGGTTTGCTGGAATGAAAGTAAATATGGATTTGTTGTGATAGACAAGGACAGAGCGTTGGATAATGGTCGTTATAGGAAGGGTTTTGACTGCTTTATAAAGTTGCAATCTCCACCAATATAAGCACAGTTGGCCTGTTGATTCGATGGTGTCAATATGGAGAGTGCTAAGCTTGATAACGAGAAAAACGTATTGCGTCAAATAGCAAGTGCTAGCAACGCAATTCGGCGCAAACATAAAATGCTAAAAATGGGAAAAATTGCAACCGAGAAGGAATTGAGTGAAGTCTTCAAACCTGTAGTAACACCGTTGCAAAAGCTCGTCGATCGTTCGACAAAGTTAGATAAAATCAAGGAAGAAAATCTAAAACAAGAAGCGGCGGATGAACAAGAATTGGGGGCTGTGAAGGAGGAGGAGGAGGGAGATTTTGACAACACTTTCATGACCGCAGATGACGATGATGATATTGGTGATTATCAATCACAAGTATCTGATTCTTCATCCGGCAAAGATGTTATGCAAGAGGAAACATCCCCTCAACAAGTTTCCTCCGGTGAGCCACCTGTCGAGCAGTACCTACGAATGTTCGAAACGAGTGAACAGAAAGAGCTGGATGACTCGTATGGTGTTCGAAAACTTAGAGGAGGTGTTTTAATGATCGGTGATTCACCTGTAACTTTTGACAACAACGTTATGACTGTTAAGAATCAGTCTTTTGAATTATCTCCTGGTTTGTTAGAATTAATATTTAAAAAATCACCAAACAGAGAGATCGTCACAGCATCAGATATGGACAAATATTGTACGATAATCTCTAGCACGAATGCACATAGGAAATATTATAAACCAAACGAACCCATCCGCACAAAAGGCATTAAATACAAAAATATTATTGCCAATATGCCTTTATCACCAAAACAGAAAATTGGTAAATCTTTACCACGCTATATGGTTGCAAAGAAACATAGAACAATCGATTATGTTCATTGGGATGATCCTAATGAACTTGTCGATAGATTGCGTCTTCTTCTTGCATCACAAGCCGCCGGTAATACAAGTCATACCAACGAAATTATTTCTATTGTTGAAGAGTTGCGTGAAGCTGAAATTATTTATTAGACAGTCCGCACTCCTTAGATTCATTTGAAACATGAGCGTTGACGTGTTTGGACGGCAGTTATCAAAGAAAGGTGGGAGCGGTCTTCCAGGAAGACGCGGTCCTCCCGGTGATGGATTTAAAATTACCCTCGATGGTCAATATGATATAGATAATAGAAGATTGTGCAATGTTGCTCCAGCCATAGCACAAGATGATGCTGTATCTGTAAGAGTGATGCAGAGTGCTTTGCAGGAAAAAGTTGAACTTGTAAACGTCATAACATCTTCTCTGCGAAATGATGTCGATGATCATGAGATCATGTTCAGAGGTCTTGAGACGCAATTTCAAGACACTATTAAACGTCAGCATATCGACAGTGAGACGATACAAGATCTCATTACACGCAACTCTCATCTCATTGCTCATCTGGAAGGGCGGCTAAGAACAACTGAGAATCTTAGCTCCAGTAATGAGAGTAGCCTGATGATTCACAGCCTCGAATCCCGTGTCAAAGACAGCATAAAAGATCTTGAATCTTCAACCAAAGCTCAACAAGAATTGATCCTCCGAAATTCTCAAATAATATCCGAACTGAATAATCGACTCGACGCTTTAGAACATGGAGAAAGCAACGGTAGCAGAAGAGCTTCATAGACCTGCGAGAAGAAATTATCCACGCCGTCATGTTGTAATGCGTGGTATAGATGAAACTTGGCAGGCTGATCTTGTCGACATGTTAGCATACGCTCAATTTAATAACGGTTACAAGTATCTACTGACAATCATTGATATTTTTTCAAAATATGCTTGGGTCGTTGCAACCAAATCAAAAAGTGGTAAGGATGTGACTAATGCTATGAACTCTGTACTGAAAAAGGGTCGTGTACCGAAGAAATTGCATGTCGATCGTGGCAAAGAGTTTTATAATAATGAAATGAAAGCTCTCCTTCAACGGCATGGAATCATCATGTACTCAACTTGCAGTAACATGAAAGCATCGATATGTGAGCGTTTTAACCGTACTCTCAAGGGTAAAATGTGGAAACAATTTACTCTACGAGGATCGTACAAGTGGATTGATATTATAGACGATTTGGTACTGGATTACAATAATACTAAACATCGTACGATTGGAATGAAACCAAATGATGTTAATGTTCAAAACGAAAAAAGTCTTTTGTTGAATGTATACGGAAAATTGAAAAGTAACAGAACGAAAAAAATAAAATTCAAGGTTGGTGATAAAGTGCGAATCGGTAAATACAAACACGTTTTCGAAAAAGGTTATACGCCAAATTGGACAACAGAAATATTTACCATTAGTCAAGTTGTAAATACTAAACCTGTGACGTACAAGCTCAAGGATTACCAGGATAAACCGATCGACGGTGGCTTCTATCAGGAGGAACTTAGCACGGTCAAATATCCAAATGTTTACTTAGTGGAAAAAGTTGTGCGGAAACGTGGAAATAAATTGCTCGTTAAGTGGTTAGGTTTCGATGACTCTCACAATAGTTGGATAAGTGAATCTGATGTATAATTTTTTCATACCGATTTTTTAATTTTTGTGCGAAAAGAGGAGAAGAATTGAAAAAAATGTATCATTCTGTAAACCAATCGACATGTCACGTACATTTCGTATAAGGTCTTTGAAATAAAAAACGATGAATGTATTGAAAGACTTTTTATTTCATCATACATACTACGTTTACTAATTTATTTACACAACGTGTAGCCCCATGGAAGCGTGTCCATCTTATCTGGAAATATGATCCGCTTAGTATCTTGCCAGCTCAAGGCTATTTTATTTTGCTTCACGGTGTGAACCTGATGTTTTGTACTCTGAATTAAATTTTGACTTTGCACAAGATTTTTATGTTGTAGAGCACAATTCAGATAATCATCAAACGTAATTTTTTTGAGAGTCGACTTTTTGACTCCTTTCGCTCGTTTTTTGTCTTGATCATCGTCTAGGACTTTAAACGCATACAATTTTGCTCTTAAACCTATGAACTCTGTCATAATTTTTCCATTATTTTCATCTTTCATCAAGCCTATAACTTTTTTATTCACTCGAGGCATTTTGTATACATTATCGGGTAGGTAGTCAGACGTATCGAATTTATCTAAATCTTTCTTCATAGCCTCATATATATCTATACCTGTGAAATGGTATAACAGACTGTCTGTATCGGTATACATCAACTTGGCTTGTTCCCCGAATCGATCTTTTACATAATTGTAATGAAAGTCATAAATATAACTTTTAGCAAGATCGAGGATTGAAAATCCGACATACATAGGTTTATCAAACTTAATTTTCGTACGACGGAGTTCAAGGATCACCATATCTTCATCAAAAATGGTACAGCTATGGAAGTTTGGTTTTGCTATAAGTGCTTTCGCTCCATAGCGTCCATCCCATTTGGTGATTAGTTTAACATCTCTGTATTTCCTAACATTTTCCAAAGTTTTACCAAAAACAGCGTTATTCATGAGTTTGTAAAAGTTTTTTTCAAAATCATTGGTAGATTTTTTTCTCAAATCCGTGTTCAAATCTATATATTTTCGAAGCCATGGTGCCTGTTTGAATTTTAATATTCGATGAATTTTTTTTAACTTCATGCCCAAGCTCAGATACTGCTTCAAGTTTTTGTAATGAATTATATATTTCTCCTTTGGCAATAAAGTAGTTGTTAACTTTGATATCTTGGATCCTGGTGGTGTGAAATGCTCAGGACACAACGGCAAGTCTTTGTGGGTTTCTTGCAGTTCCTGTGGGTATTCTAGGTCAACTTCCAGTATATAACCAGTGGGGGAATCGTCTGGAACACTTAATACGTCAACGTCTGATACCCATTCAAAACCTGCATACGGTAGACACTGACTCATAGCTGCGCCATACAAATTGTTTACATCGTAATACATGAGATAAGATGTTTCTTGAGTGGGATCGTACGCTGCTCCCATATACTTATTATTTGCCTTAGCGTATCTGTTTGAACACTGAGCTACACCGCCTCGAATGCCTCTTTCCAAAAACAATAACATATCGATGTCAACGAGCAGTTCGAGCGTCACACCCGTACATTTAAGCATCGCATCAAACGCAAGGCCTGGCGCTGTGTAATAGTGTAGAGGATCCAAACTATATGTAGTCAAACAATTACGTCTGAAATTCTCAAATACGTCAGCTAAAAGGAGAACATCGGTTTGTAAATATAAGTCAGAGTACTGACCTAGGGTTTTGATACCAAACTCTTGCCAAACTTTACACGCATGTAAATAGTCTTTCTCTGAAATGTGCTCATCATTTAATCTGGAATAAAATTGTTCTCTCGAAGGTAGCTGTTTTTCATCAAGTTTTTCCCAACTATCGACATAATCGTACGGGAATACACCTTTTCTGGTTAATAACGCAAATTCTTCAGCACTATTACAATGTTCGCGTGTGATTGATTTTTGATCATCGCTCAGATACGAGGCTAACATTTCAATGCTGCTTGACATGAATCTGAAGGAATCGATGAATCGAAAACTCATATTTGTCTCTTCAACATTTTTCGTAAAGGATATATATTTCTCTTTATTCAATGGCAAAAGTTTGACAGAACCCTCAAAAGATGTTGCCAAATTTTTTATGAAAAAATGAGAATCATATCCCGACAAGTTATGGAATATAACGGGAATAAATTGTGCATTTTTATAATTCAGATTGCAACCTTCATGTGCAGCACCGCGAAATTTTCCTGTGAAATGACAATGATCACGGTGCTTGACATCGTCTACAGTAAATGGTCTTTCACAAATATGACAAATTTCTGCGGTATCGAATGATTGTTTCTGTTTGTCACTCAACATTTCCATCGGTACAACAGACTCAAAGTAGGGTTTTAAATCTTTTGCGACTTGGTTCAATTCTTTCGTGAACCATTCTATACAGTCTGGTCCACGATAGCTTCTCAATTTGGAAATTGATCCGTCAAAAGCACATTTCAAATAATAAGCTATACTATGAGGAATATGCTTCTGATACGGCGTTCTATCAACCGACTCGGAAATGTTGCTGACAGGCTCCAAGAGACATTCAAGGTCGGCGTAAAGACAAAATGGAACACTTTCTTTACGTTTAAAATTTTTGAAGGACAACAATTTGTCTTTTTCTTCAGGCAGTATAACTTTGCATTCATTCAATTGTTCACAGTCAATTCTGTGTTTCTGCAAGCAAGCTTCTGTTTGGAAGTGGTTTAAGCACCTGTCGCACCACCACGTAGAACTCTTATGCTTTGAAATTTGCGAACTCAACAATCGCGACAAATTACGGATCCATGCGAAATGATGAATAGTATTTTCAGTGTCATCTGATTCAGTTTCAAACATAAGCAAGTGGATGGTGGGCTTATCTGACTTGTGTTTACTCAAATGAATCGGTACAACCTCACAACTAGCTTTATTCTGAGAATTTTCGATTCCATAAACGTTAATTGCCAAGTTATTCATTCCTTCAAATTTCGAAATATCTCTCAAAGTAATCGGGAAATTGATACCATCGTATTTCAATACTGTACTAAAATTTGGATAAGAACTCGTTACGCTCACGTTATTGTTTGCTGGAAATAACGCGGCTGTAATAGACCACAGGAAACAGTATTCATCATTGTTCTTAATGTTTACCACAGCCTTTTTATCTCGGATGAATGTTGGTAGAGGACTGTAAGTTGATAGACCGCCTTGTAGCGGCACATGTCTGTTTATGTTTACAGACAAATTTATGATTTCAATCAACGTCCAGCCAGAGTCTTTTTCTTGGAAGTCTTCAATCTTCACCGCTAATTTTTCGTTCACGTGCTCGGTGAACCATTGTCTCAAATTCGTTGCTGGTAGAAGTGTTTCATTTTTGGTGTTGAAAAACTTCATCTCTTCGAAAATTTCACCGCTTTTCATACACTCGAATTTACAAGCCAAAACTGTGTTCACTTTTACACTTACTTCTTTTCGTAAAATATTTTTTAATCGGGTGAAAATAAGTTCTTTTGCATCATCAAGAAAATGCTGCAACTCTTTGTGTTGTATGTTCACTACAACTCCCGTCCTTATTCTACCCTTGAAAGCTGAATCCAAATCTTCCCATCGTACTCTATCGCTCCGTCGTTGTCTTTTCACACCTCCCCCTCTCTTTCTAAACAGTTCGATCCGTGTCCTCAACGACTTCAAGATTCCTAAAGTGGTTGAAATTCTGGTTTTTTCTCCAACACTAGACGCTGTTTTTAAGAGTTTATTCAGGAGTCTGATATTTCGTGTGCCGAGTTTCTTCCACTTATCAACATTTCTCGCTGATATTTTATTTTGAACCATTATTTTATAAGCAGATTCCATGATGCTGATCAGCTTTAGACACTGCTCGGAATCCATTATGATTTCTTATTTAACGGTAACCACAACAATAATAACTGGAAGACCAAGTTCAACTGACGCTTGGACAATGCTTGTGCATCAATTTATAGGGAAGTGATGTGAAAAAAAAAAAATCCTATAAACATTCCAACCTTTGTCGGGTTGCTAATGAGTAAAATTCTGCGAATTATTTTGAACCGAATATTTACGAACTTATTGTGATCATGTTACACAACTACGCATGTAGAGATTTATTATTGTCATTCGACACCTATTCGAAAATCTACTAGGAGTCTATGCTCGACCCCCTGTCGAAAACATTAAACTAAACAAACGAACTCCATGAAAAATCCCAGACTTGCGCTGTAGGCTTTATTACGTGTTCGAACAAGTCACATAATGTAAAAATAGTATTAAATGGATTTATTAATAAAATTTGACTTGATCCTGAGATTGTTTTTGTCCTGATGCAGTTTTCATTTCATCGAAGATATTTTTTGCAGCGTCCTGAAATTTTGTCAAATGTAAATTGAACAGGAATTTCTCAAGAATATTATTCAAGATAGTTTTTTATTTTTGGATTCATAAATTATTGATACATTTAGTTTGGAAGTAGCATCATTTGAAATAAATGCAAAGTTACAAGTCGCCATGTATGATACTTAATAGTGTTCAAATGCATTTGTTGGTATTAACAAAATTCAACGTGATTAAATTTTCCTCCACGGTAAATCATTCGAAGTTTCTTCTGTTGACATGTGGTTTTCATGTCCTCGAAGATATTTTCTGCAGTATCAAGGAATTTCGCCAACCTCTCAGGCAAAAATACACAAAACTGGTCTTCAACTTTCACAACGATCCTGGGCCCATATTTTGTTGTAACTTTGCGTACGTCGGTGATCGGATAACTCTTGTGCAATTCGAGTTCGTTGAGTTTTTTCAATGGTAGATATTCAGCCAGACGGCCAACTTTGTTTAATGCAGTGAAATCCATGGTTTGTGGTGGATAGATGTTAAATTTCGTTCACTTTTTCTTCAAGTCACACCGAAATATTTTTTAATTTTCGTGTGAGATGATCAATATCAGACTTTGTTTTGATTAAAGCTTTAACTTCTTGAATGTTCCTCAATAACAGCTCTATTCGTTGTCGAAGTTCACGATGTTTCTGAGCGGTGCAACTCATTTGACAACTCGATGAACAATACGGTTTGTGCACTAAATTCCAGCCTTTATATCCTACTTCACCCCTCTGCTAATTGTTCAGGAAATTTCTCGAAGGATTCCTCGTTGAAAGACATTTTGTCAAATCCCTTAATCTTGGCGTTCTAGAACATTCCCCCACCAGACACCCTAAATATCCCTTTATCGGATATCGCGATATCGGACATCGCACGTGCATCCTTCGAGAAGGATCGCAAGCATCTTTGAACGAGAACGTTCCAGAATTTCTCACCCCCCTCGTCGAGACCTCACACGACGGACCTTGATGATGTCAACTCTTCTACGTCATCATTGAAAAATACCCCCCCTCTCGCCCCTCCGAACGTTCGCAAGCATCTTGACCTTTGAACGAGAACGTTCCAGAATTTCTCACCCCCCTCATCGAGACCTCACAGTCATCGTGATGACGGCACGTGTCAAGGTCACCACCCCCCTCTCACCCCCCTCAAACTACGTGTCATCGTGATGACGTCTCATCGTGGAACCTTCGAGAACGTTCTGGAAGGTTCTGGAAGGTTCTCGAAGGGGGTCCGTGTCTCGACTGCAGAGTCGGTAAGTGTCGGTAGTAGGAATCTGTATCCAGAACCCGCCTTGCCTATCTACTAACGAGTTACGCGAGAAGCATATACAAGATATCGCATGGCAACTCGGGATGATGATGGCACGAATACAATCCTCTTAGGACGCCGTTTGTTTCAGCAATGGGTTGTTGATCAGTATGTGAGAGTTGAAAAAGATAGGATTGATTTTATCAGACGAAATCAAGTAAGCATTCGTGCTGATTCATATACAGGTTTAAGAGATTATTTAGAAAGAAAGGCAGAAAATGAAAATACCCGAGTTGGAAAAGTTGTAATTTTGCCATCATCTTTCACGGGCTCTCCACGGAACATGATGCAACATTATCAAGATGCAATGGCTATTGTGAGGAAGTTTGGGAAGCCAGATTTATTTATAACTATGACTTGTAATCCCAATTGGAGAGAAATACGAGAAAACCTCCTCCTTGGTCAACAACCATCGGATAGGCCTGATCTGACTGCGAGAGTTTTCGATATGAAGAAAAAACATTTGATTGATCTAATCGTCCGAAAACAATTGTTTGGAGAAGTACGTGCATACGTATTTACGATCGAATCCCAGAAACGTGGGTTACTACACATACATCTTCTTGTGACGCTAAAAGAAAAATTATCGACATCAGATGAGGTTGATCGTTACATTTCGGCGGAAATTCCTGACCCAGAACTAGATCCGGAGTTGCATCAGATTGTTATGAGGAATATGATACATGGTCCGTGCGGATCATGGTGCGAAATTGGTGGTAAATGCTCGAAACGCTTTCCAAAAAACTTCCAAGAGGAAACAAAATTAGATGCTGATGGCTACCCACACTACCGGAGAAAAGATACTGGTAATTTTTATGAACGTCCCGGAGGTTATGTTGTCGATAATCGTTGGGTTGTACCATATTCGCCTATATTGTTACGAACATTCAATTGCCATATAAATACCGAAGTTGTTATCAAAGTAACTGCACCAAAGTATTTGTATAAATACGTTTACAAAGGGCATGATGCTGCTACGATTCAAATAACTGAAGCATCCAGCTCGGATTGTAGCACTGAAATTACTCATGACGAATGTAAGGATTACATCGAGACCAGATATGTTGGACCGAATGAAGCTGTATGGCGTATTTTGGATAAGAAGATGCAAGAAAAAAGTCATCCCATAATACGCTTACCTGTGCATTTGCCAAATGAGCAAAGCATCAGTTTTTCGGAAGAGTGCAACGAGGAAAGTATACGTAATGCTATGAATCGCTCTACTATGCTCATGGATTATTTTGCATTGAATCGCCGGGATGAAGCAGCACGTCAGTTCACGTACTCGGAAATTCCATCACATTACGTTTATAAGAAAGTAACGACAGAATTGAATAACGGAACTCCAGTTTTCCGCTGGCAAAAAAGGAAACAAATGTTCAATTCGATAGGACGAATGTATTCGGCGAGCCCCACACAAACGGAGTTATTTCATTTGCGACTACTTCTTCTAAACACAAAAGGCGCCAAGAACTTCGAAGACCTAAGAACAGTTAATAACGAAGTACAATCAACTTTTGTTGAAGCATGTTTAGCGTCAGGTTTGATTGAAGATGATGACTAGGGTGCTTTTTTTTGGCGACATTTTTTTTTTTCACTCCCATCTCGCATTTTTGTGGGGAATACCTTAAAGAAAATTCCCTGAAAAATTGAGCCCTTAATATTAATTTTAAGTACTCGCCCAAGGCGTCCAATGATTTCCCCTCTAAAATACACGTAAAGTTCGATTTTTCTTCTTAAACGTTCTACAGATCAGAGGCATTTAAAGGCACGATCTTGGTCGACGAACCGATTTATTCATAATTGAATGCTCTCCAAAAATGTCCATTGTGACGTGATTGTAACTCGAACTGGCGAGGTCGTACGGGTCACTAAACCCAATTTTTTCATGAAATTCTCGTTTTTTTACCTCTATCTCGCAAATGACAAGAGCTACAGAAAAAATAAGAATGACAAACTTGGAGGAAATTCAATTTTCTACAAAAAAGTATTGAAGCACCAAATCGCTAACATCGATGTTTCTTGAGATATTGGACTTTTAAGTTGAGGTAGTATGGAATTTTCATGGATTATTGAGCTAAACTGTATAAGTTGTTAATTTATTATTCTTTATTGTCATTTAAATCATCAAATATTTGTTCGTTAAGTTGCAAATGATTGGAAAGTTGAATAATTGAACGTTTTGAAAGTGAAATTCGAGAAAAAAACTCATTTTCAAAGTGCTTAAAATTATTTTTTTCACTTTTCACGAATTTTTCAATTGATTTTCTCCTGATTCTTCTAATTTACTTACCAGTAATTGAATACCTATGAATTTCTAGTTGAAAATATGTTGTAAATTTACAAAATTTTCAACTAGAAATTTACGATTTTTACAAAATTTTTGTAAATTTACAACATATTTGTAACTAGAAATGTATAGGTATTCAATTACTGGTAAGTAAATTGGAATAATCAGGGGAAATTCAATCGAAAAATTCGTGCAAAGAAAAAAAAACAATTGTGGGCACTTTGAAAATGCGTTTTTTTTCTCGAATTCCAGTTTCAAAACGTTCAGTTATTCAACTTTTCAATCATTTGAAACTTAACAAATAAATATTTGATGATTTGAATGACAATAATTAACAATTAACAATTAACAATAATTAATAATTAATAATTAACAATTAACAACTTATACAATTTAGCTCAATAATCCACGAAAATTCCATACTACTTCAACTTAAAAGCCCAATATCTCAAGAAATATCAATGTTAGCGATTTAGTGCTTGGATACTTTTTTGTAGGAAATTGAATTTCCTTCAAGTTTGTCATTCCTATTTTTCCTGTAGCTCTTGTCATTTACGAGATAGAGATAAAAAAAACGAAAATTTCATGAAAAAATTGGGTTTAGTGACCCGTACGACCTCGCTAGCTCGAGTTACAATTACGTCACAATGGACACTTTTGTAGAGCATTCAATTATGAATAAATCGGTTCGTCGACCAAGATCGTACCTTTAAATGCCTCTGATCCGTAGAACTTTTAAGAAGAAAAATCGAACTTTACGTGTATTTTAAAGGGGAAATCATTGGACGCCTTGGGCGAGTACTTAAAATTAATATTAAGGGCTCAAATTTTCAGGGAATTTTCTTTAAGGTATTCCCTATAAAAATGCGAGATGGGAGTGAAAAAAAAATGTCGCCAAAAAAAAAAGCACCCTAATGATGACGAATGGCGTAAAGCAATCCAAGAAGCAGCAATTTGGATGATGCCGTGTCGCCTTCGAAAACTTTTTGTGAGAATATTATTGCATTGCAATCCCGTCCATCCAGATGAACTATGGAATGAATTCAAAGACGAATTATCTCAAGATTATAAACGACACATGAGTGAAATAGAAGCTCAACAAAAAGCCTATTCTAGCATCGTAAACATGCTCGCTTGTGAAGGCTCCGATATCGCTAATTTTCCTCAAATGCAGCAAATTGAAATTGTCCAAGAAGATTTTTTGGATACAGTAAATGCTACTGAATGCATGAGAATCGGTACACAGTATTACAACAAACTAAATGAGACACAAAAAAAATTGTTGATGATGTAATGAATGCCATTGATCGCAACAACATTGGTGAATCCAATTGCTACTATATCGATGGACCCGGTGGAACTGGAAAAACTTTCATTTATAATACACTTTCGTATTTGGTCAGAGGCAAAAATAAAGTCGTAAGTTCGATGGCTTTTACGGGAATAGCGGCCACTCTTCTCCCCGAAGGTAAAACAGTTCATAAAACGTTTGGTCTACCAGTCCCGTTATTTTCGAATTCTACTTCAAATATTAAAGCGCAATCAAAACAAGGTCGCTCTTTGAAAAATACGGATCTCTTTATTCGGGATGAAGCACCGATGGCTCCGCGGCATGCTTTGGAATTACTTGATCGAACACTGCGTGATTTCATGGACAATGGAAAACCTTTTGGTGGCAAGATTTTCGTTTTAGGCGGTGATTTTCGACAATTACTTCCGATAAAATTACACGGTACGCGCGGTGAGACACTAAATCTATCAATCAAAAACAGTTCATTATGGAGGTATTTTTCGAAATATTCATTAAAACAAAATATGCGAGTACGACCTGAAGAAATAGAGTTTGCAAAATTTTTGTTAGACGTCGGGAATGGAACGCTGAATGACTCCGAGGATAATTTACAAATCCCTGAGCGTTGCTTAGCATCAGAAAATCAAGATATAGTGGAAGAAACGTACGAAAAATTCATTAAAGAAAAAAAAATTAAGAAAGCTTCGAAATGCGTAATCTTATCTGCAAGGAACGCCGATGTTGATCAAATTAACTCGAGGGTTATTGATTTGTTAGATAAACAGACCGAAAAACTTTACACAAGCGTGGACAGCACAGAAAACTGTAACGAAAAAAATGAACAATACATAGAAACTATTTTACCAGAATATTTACATACTCTATCACCACCAAATTTCCCACCCCACGAATTACGAATAAGAAAATTCGCTATCATAATGCTCATAAGAAATTTGAGCGTTAATGAAGGCTTGTGCAATGGAACGAGATTGTTAGTGCTTGAACTCAGTACTAACGTTTTACGGTGCGAAATATTATCAGGTGACAAAGAAGGAGAAATTGTTTTTCTTAATCGTATCACTCTATACTGTGAAAACGTATACCCTTTCACTTTTAAACGACGACAGTTTCCCGTCAAAGTAGCTTTCTCTATGACTATCAATAAATCACAGGGTCAAACGTTTGATAAAATTGGAATCGATTTGAAAAGTGATGTTTTCAGTCATGGACAGTTATACGTTGCTTTATCTAGAGTTCGTGCATGGGATGCTCTCAAAATTTATTTGGGATCACATCGCAAACGAAACACTGTTAAAAATTATGTTTATAAAGAAATTTTCGATTAAGAAAAAACAGGTCAATATATTTTCATCATCATTGATATACGTTGTTTTTTTTGCTACTGAAAGGATGAGAATGATAAAAAAAAGACTGACGATTTCTCTCTAATGGGATTATTGCAGTAAACAGAGTATAGTCAGTCACGGAACTCTTATTTGCAATATATTAATATTCCTATGAAATTCAGTTTACGGGCAGCGACCTTTCGAAAAATATAATGTTGGTTCTCATTTGTTTTCATAACGCTTTTCCATGGCACACTCACTCACTACGATCTTCATTTGCCTGGGCTATTTTGTTTCTGGCGATGAAGCAGAAAAAGTGAAGGACTTGTTTATCGGATCATTGACACGCTTGGCGAATACCGAATTTGACGGGCATTATAAAAAAGAAAAAGTACGAATAAAAGTAAGAAAAATTGTGAAAAAAATTTGTGAAGAGAATGAACAACCCCGGGAAAAGTGATTCACATGAAGAAATTCCTGGAATAATGGAATTATCGACGAACGAATTCATCGACGCGATCGAAATAGGAGATCACACGGTGTAAGTAATCGTAATGGATTTAAGAATTTCTTTTTCTCGCTCGCTCTCGCTTTCTTTTTCATTATTTCGCTCTCTCGCTTTTTTGTTAATTTTCTTTTTCGCTTTTTCAGTCTTGAACTTGGCGCTCTCTCACTCTCTACGTTCTTTGTTATCTGAATCATCTTACTCTTCCGCTTTTGTACTCTTTAGCTCCTCGCCCTCTTGCTTTCTCGCACCCTCGCTTTCTTGCCGCTCAATCTCCCATTTTCTCATTTTTTGATACTTTCGCGCCCTCGCTCATTTTCTAACTCTCTCTTACTTTTTGACTCTTTTGCTCTCTCGCTCTCTAATTTTTCCGTTCTCTCGCACCCTAGCATCTCTTATTCTCTAACGCTCTCAGTCTTTTGCTTTCTTGCTCTCTGACTTATTCGTTCTCTCTCTCTCTCTCTCTCTCTCTCTCTCTCTCTCTCTCTCTCTCTCTCTCTCTCTCTATAACACACGAAATAAGGACAAGATAAGGATAACTAGAACTAAGACAGTTGCAGCTGAAAAGTCGTTGATCTGTCGAGGATTTAAATTGTATAATGAGTTGCCTAGGGAGATTAGGAATGCGGAGAATATAGAACTATTTAAGTGGCGGTTGAAGAAACATGTGTCTGAAAAGAGAATCGAATTGTATGAACGTGATTGAATCGTGAGGAAGCACGAATGGAGCTGTACTATATTGTAATATGTTATGAAACTGTGATCCTGCAGCGTAATGCAGTAGTAGCTGAAAGCTAAATAAACAAATCAATCTCTCTCTCTCTCTCTCTCTCTCTCTCTCTCTCTCTCTCTCTCTCTCTCTCTCTCTCTCTCTCTCTCTCTCTCTCTCTCTCTCTCTCTCTCTCTCTCTCTCTCTCTCTCTCTCTCTCTCTCTCTCTCTCTCTCTCTCTCTCTCTCTCTCTCTCTCTCTCTCTCTCTCTCTCTCTCTCTCTCTCTCTCTCTCTCTCTCTCTCTCTCTCTCTCTCTCTCTCTCTCTCTCTCTCTCTCTCTCTCTCTCTCTCTCTCTCTCTCTCTCTCTCTCTCTCTCTCTCTCTCTCTCTCTCTCTCTCTCTCTGTTATATATGTGTACGAGTAAATGCTGTGATCTGCGCATGACTATCCCGCGCTCGCATAGAACATCGCGAGTGCGTACGAGTTTTTGGAATAGCAGTGACACCCAATCTGGGGCTCCTATGTGCTCACAGTGGTGGTCAACTAGTTTTGAAAATTACCAAGGCCCGGTCACATTTCCCAGGGAAGGATATATTTCCAGTATCAGTCAAGAACACTGAAACATCGGTTTAACGTGTTTCGGTGTGATATAAGATACTATCCAAAATGCCAACAATCGAAATAGGGAAGGAAATAATATGCAAACAATGTAAAAAACAAATCATGAAGAACAGCTACGAATGCGAACAGTGCTTGAAGGACTTTCACAGAAGTTGCGCGGAGATACATAAAAAGTATAATTCCAGGAACGAACTGGTGAAATGTAATGGGAACATCATCGAGCGTGTACGGCATGTTTCAACCCCCAATAGGGGGGAAGATGGAGGGGCGAAGAGGGTGAGAGAGGACTTAGAGGACAGGACTGAAGTAGAACTCACCATTGATCAGAAAATAGATCAATTGTTGTCAGGATTTGACTTGTTGAAGTCAAAACACACAACCGATACGGAAATAAACATCTCGAAGACAACATTGATGAAAATGATAAAGGAAGAAATACAATCATTCAAAGAGGAAATAAAGACGATTGTCCTGCAGGAAATCCAAAAGAACGTCAAACAAGTTATTCGAGAGGAAATGAAAAGTGGAATGGATAAGATAAGGACGGAAGTGAAGGAATTGGGCACAATTGTGAAAAACCTGAAGCAACAACAAATGTACGTGAACCCATTGGCACCAAATGTAGGAAAAGGCCCAACTGAAGTGAGAAGTGAAAATACAAAAGAGACATACGCTGATAAAATAAAAAAATCACGCCTGCAAGAAATTGTTGTTGAACCTATGAGTGAACAAACAAATGAGAAAACAATGGTTGAAATAAAGTCAAATATTGATATAATGAGTCTAGGGATCGGGGTGAGTAAAATAAGAAACGGTGGGAACGGCAAAATAATCCTCGGTTGTGAAAAAAGTTGTGATAAAGAGACGCTTAGTGACGCGATAAAAAATAAAATAGGAACAAATTATAAGGTGACAACGATAAAAAAGCATCTACCGAAAGTTAAAATAGTTGGTATTGGTGAAAACTTAAACCTATCCGCAGAACAAGAAGATCACTTTGTCCACAAAATAATTGAACAAAACGAAATATACACGGAAAAAAAGGATCTATCGATAAGAATGGTGAAGAAAACAGTTAATTCTACAGGCTCAGGAACAATAATAGTGGAAACGGATCCGAAAACACATAAGAAAATCATCGAAAAGGGGAAAATTAAGGTTGGATGGAAAATATGTCCAGTGTATGATTTTGTTAGTATATTACAATGTTATAAATGCTGGGGGTACCATCACTTCGCCAAAGATTGTAGAAACAAAGCAAAGTGTCGGAAATGTGCGGGTGAACACGACCAAAAAGAATGTACAGAAACCCATAAAAGGTGTGCAAACTGTTTTTACCATATAGAAAAATACAATGAAACCGGACTGAATATGGACCATGAGGCAACTGATAAAAGATGTGAAGTATATAAACAAATGGTATTGAGAGCACAAAAAAACACGACATACAATAGCGAATAGCAATTAGACAGCACTTCGGATAATAAAATAAGCGGGAACGTAGTATTACCAAGCACATTATGCAATCCATTGATAATAATGTTGAATGTACAAGGATTTATAAGTCATAAGAATGAAATCGAAAACCTCACATCTGAAAAGAGACCGAAAATATTATGCCTAACAGAGACACATGTAACGGAAGAGATACAGGACTTTGAATTAGCAATAAAAAACTACAATACTATAAGAACCAATACAGAAAACGGTAGAACTGGCGGCGTTCTTACATATGTGCAAAAAGGATTATGGTATAAGACACTATTCTCAGAAAACTTGGGTCCAGTAATGTGGTTGAACGCAATTCAACTCTCGGAAAAGTATGAAAAATTAGTAATATGTAATGTGTTCGGGATTGAGCGTTATTTGTGATCGATAACGCGAGCATTTGGGTCAGGGTTCGCGCCTTGCCGCGAATGTCGCCACAGGACGGGCGACACATGGGATCGACAGGCAACGCGAGGTCCTTTAGGCTAATTATCGCGCTCTGCCACGGGCGTCGCTACACTTCGGGCAATTATTGATTTTTCGGGGATAACGGTCATGCGCGTAATCGATATTCATCGATTACGCCATGATTGATAGCTCAGTCTTGGATCACCGGTGGGAGCGCAAACACGTGGGTCTTGTCGCGTCGAGTCCTTAGCTTTTCTCGCGGTACTTCGCACCATGAGGTCAATTCGAGCCTTACAACCTCGAATTAATCCGGTTTCTGGAAATAACACGTTCTCAATAATTTCTGGGATGCGCTCTCACCACGCACGGGAATATTTTTCGTCCTTAAATCGGGATTGCCAAGATAATTCGGGATTACGTTCAACGTGGGTCACGCGCACGGGATTCAAGCGCACACGGTCGTCGTCGGCCACGAGGCCGACGAAATACACGATTCTAGCGGGTTATTCGCGCTTTTGGGTGACTCGAAACTCACGGTCTTGAGTCTTGGGAATTACCTTCGCATATTCGCACCGGGCTGGTTATTATAATCATTCTTATACGAATTCCGGGCGGGTTTTTTATCACCAACGGTCTACACGCATCGCGGGCGAGTATCGGGCCAAATTTCACGGCTCCAAATTACCAACTTGTATTTTTATAATAAATTCACACTTTATATTTTATCGCCCGCTCTTATTCTTCACCTTACCACCAACACCAGATCCCGCATAAAACATAATGTCTACCACTCACCCAGCCAAAGTCGCGGACATTTTATTGAATCAATTGTAAATAAATGTGAGGAACTAGTTGATGTAGGTCAAGTGATAGTATTAGGTGACTTTAATATAGACGTATCGAAAAAAACTCATTACAAAACAAGGCTGATAAAAAACTTCCTGAGTCTGGGCATGAAACAGCGGGTATCTGAACCCACAAGGATAACCGATGAAACGAAAACTATAATTGATCTAGTATTCACAAATTTTAGCGTAAAGACGGAAGTTCTACTGACTCCAAAAATAACTGATCACAATATTGTACAGATTTTAACAAATTGGGACATATTAAATAATGCCAAAACCAAAATATACTATAAACGTGACTTGAAAAATATAGACATAGAAAGATTCAATAACACCTTGGACAATAAATTAAGACGACTAAGAGATCTTACTCATTTTAAGAATGATACATACAATAAAGAATTAACAAATAAAGTTGCAAATGACATAATACTAAACATATCAAACACAATGGAAGAAATCGCGCCTTCGATAAAAAAAAGTGAGATCGATGGATTGGAGGAATAAGCCTTGGATAAACGAAGATACCCGTAGAGAAATTCGATCCAGAGATGCTCGATATAAAAGAGCCGTGGATACGAACGACGTGAGCGACTGGAATTTGTATAGAATATTGAGAAATAGAGTGGTAGATATAATTCGGAAGAACAAAAAACATTATTATGAAGAGATGATAGATAAACAAAGACATAATGTTGGTACGATGTGGAAGAATTTGAAACAACTAATAGGAAATAAAAAAACAATGGAAGAACATGCAACCGAAATAACATTCAGTGGAATCAAATATACAAACTGTGGGGAAATTTCAAACAAATTCAACACATCTTTTGTAGAAAGTGTCATGTGCATTGTGCAAGAAATTGAGGTTGAACACACGACTGACAATGACTACCAACGACGGACCAAAACAAGTTTTAATAAATTCAAACTGATAGATGAAAACGCGCTTGAAAAAATTATTCAAAATTTGGATAATAATAAAGGCAGAAATGACACGATCACAGCTATGACCCTTAAAATTATGTGTCAAGGAGGTAGTATGGAAATTTTTCTAATGTTAGTAAATAAACTGTTGAGAGACGGAATAGTACCGAACGAGTGGAAAAACTCAATTATAAGACCGATACCAAAAATAGCGGGAAGCATAAAGGCAGAAGAATTCAGACCAATAAACACTCTTCCAGTGTATGAAAAAGTCTTGGAGTTAGTGATTAAAGAACAACTGATCGAATATATAACAAAAAATGAGATACTTATAAGAGAACAATCAGGATTTCGAAACAAACACTCCTGTGAGACCGCATTACAAAGTACTCTGATCGAATGGAGAAAGTTAATGGATAAAAGTCACATAGTTGGAGTTGTATTTATTGACTTCAAGAGAGCGTTCGAAACCATTGATAGAAAAATCTTAATAAAAAAACTGAAAATGTATGGAATAGGGGGACGAGTGCTGGATCTGTTTGAGTGCTACCTTAGTAATAGGACACAACAAGTGCAATATGGAGAATGTATATCTGAAAGAGTGGAAAACAATTATGGAGTGCCACAGGGATCTGTACTTGGGCCTATTTTGTTCATTTTGTATATAAACGACGTAAAAAGAGAACTTGAGAACTGTAGATGTAATATTAAGTTATTTGCGGACGATATGATCATGTATGTACACAGTGACGATAAAGATGTGATACAAAAAGAATTAAATGATAGTATGACAGTACTCTTGGAATGGTTGAACAAAAACTCGTTGAGAATCAACTACTCAAAAACAGTATTCATGCCAATACACGATCCCAGAAAGCAGAACATACTAAATCAAATTAAAATAAAGTTAAAAGATAAAGAAGTACAAGAAGTGAAAGAAACAAAATATTTAGGAGTAATAATAGATAAAAACTTGACGTTCGAAACGAATGCATGGCTGGTGGCGAAGAAAAGTGCGAAAAAGATCTCGTTATTAAACAGAATTAAAAATAACATATCTGTTCTGACTAGAGTAACGGTATACAAGGCAATAATCGGCCCACACTTCGACTATTGTGGAAGCATTATGTTAAACTACAGTGGTGAATGCATGGACATGTTGCAGAAGGTTCAAAACAGAGCAATGAGAGCAATATTATCTGTCAATAAGTATACGCCGATAAAAGAAATGTTACAAGTTATAGGCTTGATGAGTGTAAAGCAGAGAATGTATTATAATGTTTGTATATTAATTTATAAAATGAAAAATGGACAAACGCCGGAATATCTGAGACACGAGATAAGCTACATGGGAGAACGGCATGGATACGGAACAAGAACGCAAGAGAGGAATAAGAACAAAATGAAAATTGATAAAATGAGAACAAGAACAGCAGAAAAGACGTTAACATGCCGAGGCTTTAGAGTATATAACGAGTTACCGGATATAATAAAGGAAGAGCCAAGCTTGAGGCGTTTCAAAAGATCATTGAGCAAATATGTAAAAGAAACGTATTGAGATAAAAGAATGCGAACGAAAATTGTAAGTAAATGTAATTGTAATTGTAAATGTGATTGTAAGTAAATGAATGAACATGTACATGATGTAGCTTTTGAGCTAAATAAATCTCTCTCTCTCTCTCTCTCTCTCTCTCTCTCTCTCTCTCTCTCTCTCTCTCTGATCGAATGGAGAAAGTTCATGGATAATAGCGACATTGTCGGAGTTGTGTTCATCGACTTTAAGAGGGCATTTGAAACAATAAACAGAAACATATTGATAAAAAAGTTAGAAATGTATGGAATAGGAGGAAATGTACTGGAATTGTTCAAGTGTTACCTCAGTAAGAGGACTCAACAAGTGCAATATGAAGACTGTATTTCAGAAAAATTTGAGAACAAATACGGAGTTCCGCAAGGGTCTGTGCTTGGACCTATCTTATTCATCTTATATATCAATGACATAAAAAAAGAACTCAAAAACTGTCAATGCAGTATTAGATTATTTGCGGACGATATGATAATATACGTACACAGTAACGATAAAGATGTAATACAAAAGGAACTCAATTACAGCATGAGAGTATTATTGGAATGGCTTAATAAAAATTCATTGCGAATCAATACAGCGAAAACGGTATTCATGCCCATACATGATCCTAGAAAACAGAATATAGTAAAACGAATTAAAATAAACCTAGAGAATGAAGAAATAAAAGAAGTAAAAGAAACGAAATACTTGGGAGTAGTAATAGACAACAACTTGACGTTTGAATTGAATGCGTGGATGGTAGCAAAGAAAGCGGCAAAAAAAATCTCATTGTTAAATCGCATCAAGAGTAACATATCTGTGATCACTAGAGTAACGGTGTACAAAACTATTATTGGACCACATTTTGATTACTGTGGGAGCATTATGTTAAATTACAGTGAGGAATGCATGGATATGCTTCAAAAAGTACAAAACAGAGCAATGAGAACGATATTATTAGCCAATAAGTACACACGGATAACAGACATGTTTGAAACTATTGGACTCATGAGTATAAGACAGAGAATGTGGTATAATGTATGCGTACTAATTTATAAAATGAAAAATGGATTAAGCCCACAATATCTGCGAGATGAAATTAGATGCAATGGAGAACGGCATAGATATGATTCAAGAAGGCAAGAAAGGGATGGGAACAAGATGGAAATTAAGAAAATGAGAACGAAAACAGCAGAAAAGACGATAACGTATCGAGGTTTTCAAATGTAGAGCATTAAGCGTTTATGTAAGAAAAAAATGATGAAATTTACAGCGATATATTGTTTTATTTTTTGTATTTTCTATTTGTGAATTGTAAATGAAGTAGCTGAGAGCTAAATAAAGACAATCTATCTATCTATCTATCTATCTATCTATCTATCTATCTATCTATCTATCTATCTATCTATCTATCTATCTATCTATCTATCTATCTATCTATCTATCTATCTATCTATCTATCTATATATATATATATATATATATATATATATATATATATATATATATATATATATATATATATATATATATATATATATATATATATATATATATATATATATATATATATATATATATATATATATATATATATATATATATATATATATATATATATATATATATATATATATATATATATATATATATATATATATATATATATATATATATATATATATATATATATATATATATATATATATATATATATATATATATATATATATATATATATATATATATATATATATATATATATATATATATATATATATATATATATATATATCTATCTATCTATCTATCTATCTATCTATCTATCTATCTATCTATCTATCTATCTATCTATCTATCTATCTATCTATCTATCTATCTATCTATCTATCTATCTATCTATCTATCTATCTATCTATCTATCTATCTATCTATCTCTATCTCTATCTCTATCTCTATCTCTATCTCTATCTCTATCTCTATCTCTCTCTCTCTCTCTCTCTCTCTCTCTCTCTCTCTCTCTCTCTCTCTCTCTCTCTCTCTCTCTCTCTCTCTCTCTCTCTCTCTCTCTCTCTCTCTCTCTCTCTCTCTCTCTCTCTCTCTCTCTCTCTCTCTCTCTCTCTCTCTCTCTCTCTCTCTCTCTCTCTCTCTCTCTCTCTCTCTCTCTCTCTCTCTCTCTCTCTCTCTCTCTCTCTCTCTCTCTCTCTCTCTCTCTCTCTCTCTCTCTCTCTCTCTCTCTCTCTCTCTCTCTCTCTCTCTCTCTCTCTCTCTCTCTCTCTCTCTCTCTCTCTCTCTCTCTCTCTCTCTCTCTCTCTCTCTCTCTCTCTCTCTCTCTCTCTCTCTCTCTCTCTCTCTCTCTCTCTCTCTCTCTCTCTCTCTCTCTCTCTCTCTCTCTCTCTCTCTCTCTCTCTCTCTCTCTCTCTCTCTCTCTCTCTCTCTCTCTCTCTCTCTCTCTCTCTCTCTCTCTCTCTCTCTCTCTCTCTCTCTCTCTCTCTCTCTCTCTCTCTCTCTCTCTCTCTCTCTCTCTCTCTCTCTCTCTCTCTCTCTCTCTCTCTCTCTCTCTCTCTCTCTCTCTCTCTCTCTCTCTCTCTCTCTCTCTCTCTCTCTCTCTCTCTCTCTCTCTCTCTCTCTCTCTCTCTCTCTCTCTCTCTCTCTCTCTCTCTCTCTCTCTCTCTCTCTCTCTCTCTCTCTCTCTCTCTCTCTCTCTCTCTCTCTCTCTCTCTCTCTCTCTCTCTCTCTCTCTCTCTCTCTCTCTCTCTCTCTCTCTCTCTCTCTCTCTCTCTCTCTCTCTCTCTCTCTCTCTCTCTCTCTCTCTCTCTCTCTCTCTCTCTCTCTCTCTCTCTCTCTCGGCTTGGTATGAAACAGTACGTTACAGAACCAACGAGAATAACAAATGATAGCCAAACCATTATTGACCTAGTATTCAGTAACGTAAAAGTGAATTTGCGAGTTCAACATAAACCAAAAATAACAGACCATGCGTGGATTAAAATTGAATTGGGAGGACTTGTTCAAGAGAATACACATAAAGAAATCGTCAGCAGAAACTACAATAAGATTAACAAGAGAGAGTTCTCAGCAGTGCTGAACCAAATGGTACAGCATTGCGCGGGTAAAGACTTACACTGGAGGGCGAACAATTTTGTGAATAGTATAGTAGATACCCTAGATGTAGTAGCGCCAAAGAAAACAATTAAGATTCCGAATGTATGGGAAGGCAAAAAATGGTACGTAGAAGAGATAAAAAGGGCGGCGAACGAAAGGGACAATGCGTACAGGAGGGCGATACATGAGAGAACGGATAATACTTGGGAACAATTCAAAATAAAAAGAAACACAGTCGTTACCTTAATACGTAAAAAGAAAAAAGAATACTACGAAAACATGATAGATCATAACAAGAACGATCCCAAACAGATGTGGAAAACTCTAAGAGAATTAATTGGAGGGAAGGGGAGCGGTGGAAAAGAGACGGAAAACATAAAGTTTGAAAACGATTTAATAGAGGGTAACACGGCAGACAAATTCAACGAATTCTACGTCAAAAGTATCGATGGTATAATAAACTCAATAAATTCAACTGGGAGTCCGGGGAGAAGGAGGATAATGATAAGGAAAAAGGAAGCAAGGATTGACGTTTTTGAAAAATGTGGAGCAGATGATCTCAAAAAAATTGTTTACGGGTTACCAAAAAAGAGAGGCACGGAGGAAGGAATAACTAGTGAAATAATTAAACTGGTTCTCAGTGTAATGGAGCGTGAATTTGTCGATTTAATAAACGAATGTTTAAGCGAGGGACTGTGCCCAAATAGCTGGAAAACATCCACAATAATACCGATTCCAAAAATAAATAAGGCAAAAGATGCAAAGGATTTTAGACCAACAAATATGTTACCAATTTACGAGAAGGTACTTGAATTAGTAGTAAAAAGTCAAATCGAGAAATACTTGGAAGTGAATAACATCATAGTTGAGCAACAGTCCGGATTTAGGAATCAGCACTCGTGTGAAACAGCGATTCAAGCAGTAATCGATGAGTGGAAAGTAGAAATAAGTGAGGGTAAAATGGTAGGAGTAATTTTTGTGGACTTAAAGAGAGCATTTGAGACTGTAGACCGAGATTTATTAATAACTAAAATGTGGCAATACGGAATACGGGGTAGAGTATTAAATTGGTTCAAATCATACTTAAGTAATAGAACACAGAAAGTTCGATTTAACGAGATGTTCTCGGACACAATTGCAACGAAGTATGGCGTACCGCAAGGATCGGTATTAGGTCCAATGCTGTTCATTCTATACATAAATGATATAATTGATATAAGACCGGAAGGCTGTGAAATAAGAATGTTTGCCGATGACACAGTAATATATGTTACTGGAAACAGTAGTGTGTAACTAGAGTATGAGATGAATAGGGCACTGTGCGCAATCGAGGGATGGATGAACAGGAATAAATTGAAAATGAACGCCGAAAAGACCAAATATATGATATTAAGGAGCGTAAAAAAAGAACTGAGGGGGAATATTGTATTGAAATGTATGGATGGAGCGAAATTACAAAGAGTAGAAGTCACGAAATACCTAGGAGTAATGATCGATGATAAGCTGCGATTCAAAGAACACTGTGATTATATCCTGAAAAAGGTAGGCAAGAAAACGAGTTTCTTGAATAGGATAGGGCAATATGTATCGGTCTATACTAGATGCGTAATTTATAAATCACTAATATTGCCACACCTTGAGTACTGCGCAACACTGCTAGTAAGTATGAGTGATACGGAAATAAATAAACTGCAGATCGCGCAAAATCGAGCGATGCGAGTCATATTACAGTGTAGTAGGTATACGAGGATAAAGGACATGCTTGAGATATTGCAATTTATGAATGTGAGACAGAGACTGTATTATAATGCGTGCATATTTATATTTAAAGCCCTGAAAGGTTTGATACCGAAAGCAGTGGCGGCAAAATTTGAAATGGTAAAGACGAGAACCGAACGACGGACAAGACAAGCCGAAAATATTATAATTCAGTTTCGGAAAACGAAAAGTGCACAAAAAAGCGTATTCTATGAGGGAGTGAACATGTATAATGCGTTACCAATACAAGTCAAGTCATGTGAAAGACTGGTGCAATTCAAGAGGAAGTTGAAACACTTTATTGTAAATGAAATTAATTTTTAAGTAATGCTGTAAGTAAATATATTTGTAAATAGCTGAGAAAGCTAATACAGATCAATCAATCTCTCTCTCTCTCTCTCTCTCTCTCTCTCTCTCTCTCTCTCTCTCTCTCTCTCTCTCTCTCTTCTACACCAAAGTAATTGGTGTAGAAGAAGTGGAGAACATGGAGAGTAAAGAACTTGTAAAAAATATAAGTAGACAAAACAAACTGAATAGCCATGAAAGCGACTTCAAAATGGAAGTGATAAAAAAAATAAATATAACTAGATATGAATCGAATTTGATATTAGAAGTGGACCCGAGGACCCATAAAAAACTGATGGAAGTTGAGAGAATGAAAATAGGTTTCAAAAATTGTAAAGTGTATGATTATGTGAGTGTGCTAAGATGTTATAAGTGTTGTGGATATAATCACCTCGCCAAAGAATGCCAGAATGACGTGTGTTGTAGAAAATGTGGGGGGAAACACGATGGCAGGGAATGTACAGAATCAAAGAAAAAATGTGCCAACTGTGTTAGAAACTGTGAAAAATATAATATCAACGATATTGATGTAGAACACGAATCAACCGACTACAGATGTCCAATGTATAAAAAAATAGTGGAAAAGGCTAGTAGGAATATTCAATATAGTTGTATATAGCAACGAAACAAAAATAGAAGACATACTACAGAAGAAAGAAGGGGACGGAACTTCATACTAATGCTCAATGCACAGGGGTTTATTTCACATAAAGATGAAATTGAGAGAATGACAAATAGAATGAAACCTCAAATACTTTGTCTAACAGAGACACATGTAACGGAAGAAGTGGAAGAAGTCGAATTGAATATCGAGAACTACGAAGTAGTGAGAACGAACTCAGAAAACATTAGAACGGGCGGCGTATTAACGTATATTAAAGAAGGAATAAAGTACAAAGTATTGAAAGTAAATAGTATGGAAAATAATATGTGGATGAATATAATTCAACTACAAGGCAAACATGAAGGGCATGTAATTGGAAACGTATATCATTCTCCTAGTGCAAGCGATGGAAGATTTATTGAAATAATCAATGAAGAATGTGAAAACGTAGTAGATATGGGAAAATTGACTGTAATAGGAGACTTTAATATAGACATTAGTACAGACAGTCACTACTCGAAAAGACTTTTAAACAATTTAAAATCAATAGGACTCAAACAGTATGTAAATAAACCGACTCGGACGACAATTAATTCTGAGACGATAATTGACCTAGTATTCTCAAACTATTTTGTAGAAGTGGAAGTACTTCAAACTCCAAAGATCACGGACCATAGCATTATTGCAATAAATCTAAATGCGAGCACGGAAACCCACAATAAGAAGACTGTATTTTACGTAAGGGACTACACTAAGTTTACAGAAGAGGACTACCATAAAAAATTAGTTGATAAGTTAAAAGTGTATAAGAATAAGGTGATGAATGTGTCGGAACTTGCGAATAAAACAACATGTGACGTTATAGAAACGATGAATGAGTTGGCACCATGGATGAAGAAGGTGAAAGTCACCAAATGGCAGAATAAACCATGGATAAATGATGAAGTGAGGAGTCTAAGTGATGAGAGGGACATAGCCTACAAACGTGCTATAAATGTGAAAAGTTATGATACGTGGGAAGAATATAAAAGAAAAAGAAATAAAGTTGTAGATATGATAAGGCGAAACAAAAAAAATTATTACGAAAATAACATAGATCGGCAAAAAGAAAATCCGAAAAAGATGTGGAGAGTACTAAAGCAAATAATTGGTAATAAGAAAACAGGTGGAAAATCAGGGGGAATAGAGTTTAACGGAACTATGTGTGATGATCCGCAAAGTATTGCTCGTAAGTTTAATGAGTTTTTTCTGGTTAGCGTCGAAGATATAGTAAATAGTATAATAATTGACGATGATGAAGCGAATTGCACATATGAACACAATGCACAACGAAATATAAAACTGGAAAAATTCAAAATTGTAACATATGAAGAGGTTAATAACTTTATGAACAAACTGGATATTAAAAAAGGTGCTAAAGAAGAGGCTACAACTGAAAATGTGAAATTAGTTTGGAAAGGAAACCCAAGTTGTATATTAAACATGATCAATAGATCGATGCAAGAAGGGCAGGTACCCGACGCGTGGAAAACTTCTATCATTCACCCCATACCGAAAGTTAGTGGTAGTAGAAAAGCTGAAGAGCATAGGCCGATCAATACGCTCCCGATATTCGAAAAAATTCTAGAAGAATTTGTAAAAGAACAAACGGTATCGTACTTGGAAGGCAACACCATATTTATAAAGGAACAATCAGGGTTCCGAAAGGGATTCTCATGTGAAACGGCTATACAAAATACTTTAATAGAATGGCGAATGAAAATGGATGAAAGTGAAATTATAGGTGTAGTATTTATAGACTTCAAACGAGCATTTGAGACGGTAAACAGACAAATCATTTTAAGAAAATTGAAGAGATATGGAATCATGGGAAACGCACACCAATGGTTCAAATCGTATTTACACAAAAGAAAACAAAGAGTACAGTATGATGAATACTTATCAGAGGAATTAGAAGTAAAACATGGTGTGCCCCAAGGCTCAAAGCTGGGACCGATATTATTTATTTTATATATAAACGATGTTGTAGAAGAACTGAAGGAATGTAAGTGTAAGTGTAAATTGTTTGCGGACGACATGATGTTGTATGTGTGTCACAAAAATTTAGAATTTATTGAAGAACAATTGAATAACGGTCTGGATATCCTCCGAAGATGGTTAAACCGTAACTCACTAAAAATAAATGTTAAAAAAACAGTATTTATGCCAATTCATGACCCGAGGAAAATGGGTGTAAGGAATAAATGTGCAATAAAGATAGGACAAGAAATAATAAAGGAAGTAAAGGAGACAAGGTATCTGGGAATTGTTATAGATCAGCACTTATTGTTCGGAAATCACACGTGGTATGTTGCGAAAAAAGTTGGTAAGAAAATAGGATTCTTGAACAGAATAAAAAGATTTTTAAGTATTGGGACGAGAGTGACGGTGTATAAGGCAATAATAGCGCCACATTATGAATACTGCAGCTCAATCATGCTAAGCTGCAGTGAAGAAAACATGTCAATATTGCAGAAAACCCAAAACCGAGCGATGCGCTCAATACTTATGGTGAACATGGACATGCCTGTTAGAGGAATGTTGTATGTACTGAACTTCATGAGTGTGAAACAGCAAATAGTGTACAACGTGCGGGTGCTAGTGTATAAAATGCAGAACGGACTAACGCCAGAATATTTAAGTGAACATATAAGAAGAGTACAAGAAAATCACACATATAATACACGAAACAAAAACAAAATAGCAATCAAAGGTACAAAAACAATGTCAGCCAAACAATCACTAATATACTTAGGATTTAAGTTATTTAACGAACTACCACGAAATATAAGAGAGATAGAAAATATAGAGCGATTTAAGTTGTGCGTGAAAGCGTACATGAGTGAAAACGAAGGCGGGCGTTTGTAAGAACTGTAAGAAAAGTAGTCTTAAGAAACTGTAAAGTGCAATTGTATATCTGCAATGAAGCAGCAGTAGCTAAATAAGCTAAATAAAGCACTTCAATCAATCAATCAATCAATCAATCTCTCTCTCTCTCTCTCTCTCTCTCTCTCTCTCTCTCTCTCTCTCTCTCTCTCTCTCTCTCTCTCTCTCTCTCTCTCTCTCTCTCTCTCTCTCTCTCTCTCTCTCTCTCTCTCTCTCTCTCTCTCTCTCTCTCTCTCTCTCTCTCTCTCTCTCTCTCTCTCTCTCTCTCTCTCTCTCTCTCTGTCGCTCGTTTACTATTTTGCCTGCCTCGCTCTCCTTTCTTTTGTTTTCTCACTCTTTCGCTTTTCAGCTCTCTCACTTTTTGCGATTCTCTTCCACCTTCGCTCTCTCCCCCTGTTGGTTTCTATCGTGCTTATTTATTTACAGCGAAATCATTGGATACGTCGAAGAACTTAAACGACTCAAAATCGTGGGGTCTCAAAATCAATTCAAAGTCTTCAATTTTATCATTTCAAACGGAGACGGAAAATTTATTCAATGTGCAGCCTGGAACAGCCAAGCTACGCGATTCTCGGAGGAATTATCCCTAAATCAGGTGTGCCATTGTAGCTTATCATCTTATCATAGAAAAGTTCAAAAAGTAAAATATTTAACTTTATACCAGATACTCCACATCGACGGGGCATCATTGAAGAAAATCGGCAATGCGAAATTCAATTTGGGGAATGTTAATTTCGAGCTGAACATCAATGGCAACACCGTCATTAATGTCCTCGGAACCCACAGTGCGACCTCGCAAGTTGATTCAGACGAAACCGTGGAAATTGATTGGCAAGAGATAAATTTGAACATCAACGAAACAGTCCATAAGTTGTTAACTCATAAAACAAAAAGAAGAAATGAACAAAAATTATATTTAAAAATTATATTTACAGTTTTTGGTGAAATCTATTTTGCATTGTTTATTTTATTTACAGGAATTTTTGGGAACGTGAAAACAAACTTTCATGAATGTACGAATGTGAAAGAGAATTCGACGTACGGGTTGGGTTCCATCACGAATGGAAGTGAGAAAATGGACGTAAGAATAGCAAAGTTCATCAAAGCAGACGCATCAAAAGTTCAAAAAAGCGATTACGTCTCAGTTATTGGTAAAATATTAACATCTGGAGAATCATGCTACTTTCAAGTCGGTAACATGACCTCAATTGAGAAAAAAAAACGATGGTGCGCGAATGAGTTTGATGGATATGGTCAGAGTGACGAAAACCCCAAAGGTAAATTACATCGTTTTTGAATTTCAAATTTAACTTGCTCTCATAATTTCGGTAAAATGATATTCGGTATTGATTTATTCGGTATAATGATGTGTGATTTTTTTATCTGGCAGAGAATGCGTTTATCCGAAGGAGATAATTGAGGATTCCGCGAGGAGACACGAAGAATATAAAAATGTAGTATTCTAAAAATTCAATAAAATTCGAAGGGATAAAATGTTTATTGTGTCTGAGTTTCAGGAAACTGACAATAATGTCGAGTAAGAACTTGACGCGCGCGAAGCGCGCGTCTGTGGCTCGCCTAGTTATTGATTATATTCGATCAAAAAATGTCACTTATGTTCAAAGGAAATTTCGAATTCATGAAAAAAAAAAATTCCAGCCTGGTTCTTTTTTCTCTTCTCATTGACTGTTTTTGGTTAAAGTGCCTACTAATATGAAAGTCACGAGATTAATAAGAGAGTACGAGAGTATTAGGTGGTATTCGCTTTTGGTTGGGTAACAAGATTTCTTCCGGATGTGTTGTGGATATTTTTCTATTCGAGCCAAAGCAATGCATGCTTGTGTTTCAGATTTCTGTTTCGCTTAAAGGTTTCAAGGAGCTGTCCGAGTGGAAATACGGTATGCTGTTGATTTGATTTTGCTCTTGACTCGTTTGTGCTTTTTTTTTCCTTTATTTATGAGCATCCTCATCAGGATTGGTGTTGATCCCAGTCGCTTTGTGTGGCTGGTTTTGGTTTAAAAAATTTTCAACTACAGGCGTTTCGGGAGACTCGACAGTGTCCCGACGCCAGTGATTAATATATTTTTAATTAGCAACTTCATTTTATTCCCTTTCAGAACATCACCGCCCTTTTTTCGACAAGACGCATCTTTTAGATTCAATTTACTCCGGTTTAGAAATAATATAGTTCTCATCTGTTACGTGCCAAGATATTGCAGTTATGTGGCGTTTATCGAATCGACGCAGTCGCAAGCCGTACGATGCGCTATCAGCAGTTCATCGTCGACGCCTTGATAAACTGGAACAAAAAGCACGTAGGTCGCGCGAGGAGAATCGCGTCAACGTTTATTTGTCAACGTCAACGGCCGATTCTGAAGCGATTGAATTGAATAATGAAACGTTGAGAGTAGTAGATAATAGACCAGGCGATGTGCAGTTCGCGATGAACGATACAGAGAGTGAAGGAACTCTCTCAGGTGAAGATGTAGCGGTTTTGAGTTCTTCCGATGAGGCAGAGGATGTTGAATCCAAAGAGTCTCTTGAAAGTTTCCAACAGTCGCTTGCGAAGGTATTTCTCGACGTTGGCCTATCGCACAAACAGGGAAATTCCATCCTCGAAGTTATTCGCTGCCATGAATGTTTGGTTTCTTTGCCCAAAGATTGCAGGACTCTTTTGAGAACGCCCAGGACGACATATCCGACACTCAATGTTGCTGGAGGTGAATATCTTCATTTGGGAGTCGAAGTGGGCATATTGTCGATACTTCAACAAACATCTGCAGAATTGGTCCCTCCTGGAACATTGAAAATTGATTTTAGCACCGACGGCGCAACTTTGGACAAACAGGGCAAAATTCAGATGTGGCCGATACAGATAAGGGTTGCGAATATTCCCAATAGTCGACCAGAAATTGTAGGTGTTTGGCGTGGCTCATCAAAGCCAACAGACCCACGAGAGTTTCTGCAACACTTCGTTGACGAACTCGTAGATCTTCAAAATCGTGGGATCCTTTTCCGGGATGAAGTTAGATCGCTCGAATTGAGATGTTTTATAGCCGATTCTCCGGCGCGAGCATTTATATTGTGTCATAAAGGCCACGGAAGCATATTTCCATGTTCGAAGTGTTGGATTCAGGGTAAATGGATTCGTCCTGGAGTCGTCAGTTATGAAGGGATTAATCACAGGCTCCGTACTGACGAGGAATACGGGCAACGACTTGATGGAGAACATCATACAGATTCTGATTCGCTTTTGCTGTCTTTGGGGGATGAGTTTGGTGAAGCAAACGGTTTTCGACGTTATGCATGTTGCGTTTCTTGGTGTTGTTCCAAAAATTAATAGCGTCTTCGTTGATGGCAAGTACAATCCTCAGTTGAAGCTTTCCGGTGAATCACTGGATATTATTTCAAATCGCTTAGAGCAACTTGCTCGTTATTGTCCGAGAGAATTTCCACGCAAACCCGTGATGCTGAAGAAATACAAAGGTTTCAAGGCAACGGAGAATCGGCAGATGATTCTGTATTCCGCTCCAGTCGTATATCATGGACTCATTCATGTTGCGGCTTATCAACATCTTCTCCTCCTTCCTAGTGCTTTGCGAATTCTTGACCATCCTGCCGTAGTAGAAGAACATCTCAACTATGCAGACGAAGCGTCAAAAATTTTTGTGAACAGAGCGGACAGTATAAATGGTCAAGAATTCGTGTCGTACATTGTCCATTGTCTTCTGCATCTGGTCGATTCCGTCAGAGAATTTGGTTCGTTGAATCAGATTTCGATGTTTCCATACGAAAATAACATGATGTATTTTCGTAACGCTTGTCGCAAACCCGATTTGCATCTTCAGCAAATTGTTAACAGGCGTTCCGAAAAAAATCAATTCCCGCAGAATGTCGTCAACGCCACCAGTAGAACACTCACTCCGAGTAAGCCTTGGGTTAGCCCGGCAATGTTCGATGTCCCCAATGGTAGTCGTCAGTTCCGAAGCTTGAATATCGGGGACTTATATCTATCCACGCAGATTAGGGATAATACGGTCATTCTCGAAAACTCGAGAGTTGGTATCGTTGAAAGTATTATTTTCTCTGAGGGTAGATATAAGCTGGCCATCAAAGAGTTTTGTATGGTTGAAAATTTCTATGACATCGGATTGCCATCATCCGCAGTAGGTGTCTTTCGCTGTTCATCATTATCAGATGAAATCGCAGTAATAGATATCGGTGTAATGACGGCTAAAGGTTTCCGCATGCCATATTGGCACACTGAAGGGCACAGAGATCCAATTGATGGCGTTTGGATAGTCGTGACGACCTTGCATACATCCAATTAGGATATGTAAGCGCCCGTTATTGAGGTTGTATGCAATGTTTCTTTAGATGAATAATCAAAAAAAGGCAAAAGGGAACAAGTGAGAGAACAGCCAAGGACCGAAAGTGCTGAGCTGCTACAAGGAGATTTCGTGTCTTTGAAGGCTCACGCGACGACAAGACCCAACGCGACGCAACCAACGAAGACTGCACTTCTGCATGCTACATCCTCGCATGACAGCCCCCTACAGGACAAAGCTCCTCATTCTCGATTAATGGCTTTCCAAGGTCATCCCTCGATCCAAACGTCCAAAACCCCATCCCTTGCTCCAGCACGCACATCCCCACACATCCCCACTTCAACTCTTCCGCTCTCATCCACCCCTACCTCCTCAGGATCCAATCAGACCCAACGACATGGACCGACTCCGACATTGTTACAGGGGACTAACTCGAAAACGAGGTCCAGCAGAGAGCTCGCCGAGGAAAACCCGCCAAAGACCGGGCCGGCGGCAACTGCTATTCCGTGTTTCAGGTAAATTGCAAACACAGACTATTTTTTCAACTATGCAGTCAATTGTTTTGCAATTGGCGGCTTTAATAGGGGATGTTGTATTTTTCCAGGGAGATCATGACCGCCCTCGAGGCTATTCAGGAAAAACTGCTGGTTGTCGAGCGTAAAGTGGATTAAGTATTGAAACTTTCAAAAGTCAATGTTTGATAATTTCAAACATCGACTTTCAAAGTCAACGTTGTTTGATAATTTAACTGTTACGTTACAGTGAGAACGCTCAAGCCATCCAACGCCTGAATAAGGCAGCCCCGAGAAGACCAACTGAGGTGCCCAATATTTCATTCAGGACGGTGGAGGATTTCATGGCATTCGAAGATGTTGACGACCACATTTTTGACAATTTGGTAATGCATTGAATTAAATTAATGTATATAAATGTTTCTAGAGACGTGTATTTAACTTAATTTTTCTTCAATAAAACTCATTTCCAGGTCGCGTACTTTATTCATCTCGGTCGGTCCAGTCCAACCGATTGCGCTGCGGAGTATTTCCGGACTGTGTTCCCGGATGACGAAGATATTTCGCCTCATCTCACCATGAATGGCAGGAGTGGGCCTGGTGGATGCAAGTTGCGGGGCAGTCGATTTGCTAAAGCGTGTGAAAGTTCGTTGAAATATTATGACATCTTATATTTATTCTTTTAGATGAAAAACTGCTGCACCTTTGGGGTTTTTTTTATAGCTGCCATCAACAACAATCACCGCTTCCGTAGCCGTGACCAGGACGAGATTCTCGAGGCACTGGAGAAGGCGCTGAAAAGCCTAAAGACGAGGAAGTGGCGCAACGTCAAGAAAAGACGTGCTGGGAGACAATTAGATGAGCCGCCGAATAGACGTCCGCGACTCGAGGATCCCGAAGACATGGTCGATGAAGCAGAGGAAGTGGACGCTGCATTTGAGGAACCGACCATCCAAGACGATCAACTGCCAACCGGAGTCGACCAATCTGAGAGCGATGCCGATGAGCAACCACTCAGAGAGGGCAACGTCTGGCTCGGGAGCGATATCAACGGTCTCGCTGAAATCGAAAGCGGGTTGTTCGAGGTTTACGGCGGTGACGGGGAACTCGTCTCAATCAGTGAATCAATAATTTAACTCCCGTTCAAATATTATTTTTGGAGAAGCAGTTTTTGATCGCGGTTGTGCTTCACCGAGTTCGGCGAGGAGGGGCCGATATCTCCACTATTTTTTGTTTTGTTTTTTTTTTGTTTCAGGTGGAGTTTGAAGGGGCAAACTGTTTGGTTGTGCCTCACAGGAAAGAGCGGGGTTGGGGCTCTTTTCATTTTTCTATTTTCATTGTTGCAGATCAGCACTAGTCATCATTGGGACGCAATTTTCTACGCTATGTAGATTGCATTTATAGGTTTAAGATATTTTGTAAGTTTTTCATTATTTTAATTTTTGGAGAAGCAGCTGGTGATCGCGGTTGTGCTTCACCGAGTTCGGCGAGGAGGGGCCGATCTCTCCACCATTTTTTGTTTTGTTTTTGTTTGTTTCAGGTGGAGTTTGGAGGGGCAAACTGTTTGGTTGTGCCTCACAGGAGAGAGCGGGGTTGGGGCTCTTTCCATAATTTTTGTTTCATTGTTACAGATCAGCAAAATCATCATTGGGACGCAATATTCTACGCCATGCAGATTCGATTTATAGGTTTAAGATATTTTATAAGTTTTTCATTATTTTTATTTTTGGAGAAGCAGTTGCTGATCGCGGTTGTGCTTCACTGAGTTCGGCGAGGAGGGGCCGATCTCTCCACTATTTTTTGTTTTGTTTTTTTTTTTTGTTTCAGGTGGGGTTTGGAGGGGCAAACTGTTTGGTTGTGCCTCACAGGAAAGAGCGGGGTTGGGGCTCTTTTCATTTTCGTTAGGATTAGTTCATTCACGAGGAGGATTTGGTGGATGAATTTTCGGTTCGTAATAAATTGTTTATTTACATAACTAGTAGGAATTCATTAACCCTTCGTGGTCACACTTCCGCCACCGAACTCGGTGGTCACACTGGGTTGATTCTACCTAGTCCACTTTCGAACCCGCATTGTGACCCTATCGGCCCGAAATTCTCAAAAAATTACTGAACAACCCTTGGACATTCCAGTTTGGATACGAAAAACTTTCCCGAAAGAAATCCAAGGCTAACATATTTTTTTTAATGCAAAATGAAGAAAAAAACGGGAAAAAAAAGTGTTTTCACTAAAATAATCGTCACTTTGTGAATTTTCAATATTTTTGCCTAAAATTTGCACCTGATATTCATCGGATCTGGTTCTTTTGTGAAAAAAATAGTAGGATAACGCGCGTTTGAAAAAACATATTTATTCCGTTATTGGAAGTGGGTCGATTTCAGAGTGGATTTTAGAGATTTAGCGTTAGCGGCGGTAATAATTATCGCCGCCAACGCGCAATGGACACTAGAAACTGTCGTTAAGTGACGATTACAGCCCCATTAATTACCGGGAACTAGGAGATATTTACGTCACAAGTTAGTCACTGAGGGGATTCTACCCAGAGTGACCACGAAGGGTAAAAGAAGAACAATTGAAAAAGGATACTTTCGCATAGAGGGGGTGGGGCGTGGGATTGAGCAATGAAAACATTAGATTCATTGAGAATCGATCGATTGAGAACAAATATTATTTTTTAATATTTTTTGTTTCTCGTTCTCATTTGTTTCAGAGCGCTGGTGCCGGAATTATACATGTACACTGCTATTCATTAATGCCTGGGCAAAGCGAAAAGTAGCGATTTTACCGACAGTGTATCGTCACTTGTCGAAGTTGCTTGAAGTTATCATGTGTCAAGCGTGATTCTTAACCACCAAATTATTAACCTAGCGAATACATGACAGCGCCGAAATGAGGTGACCGCGGCAGGCTGACACAGCGTTCGGCAGATTGAAATTGGAAAAATGGGTTATGTGGGATGAAGAAAAGTTATGAGAATGTGATGCTCTATCGGACAATGGATTATTTATTAATTTTAATGTGTGAATAACAGATGCAAATGAAAAATAAAAATTAAATGAGAATTCTGGAATTCCGAAAATGATTTTATTGAATAAAACAATACTTCGATACCAAATTAAACGACATCCTCTCCGAGCTATCGCAATTCTCGATCAATGAAAAAGGAGTTATTGAATTCATGATTGTCCGGATGCATCTAAAATAAATGATGGGATCTCGCAGCTACTTAAACTGTTTTCTTTTTAAAATGGCAAGGCTCAGTGGTGGAATCATTTGACTTAGATCATCGCAAAAAATCACGTTCCTTCCATAGCTCGTAGACCGGCTGAATTAATGAAACGAGTGAATTTTGAACAAAAAACTCATCAGTCCAACCTTGGGGTTGATGGTTTCTACGAAGGCACCACGTTTCGAACCTGGTCCACCAGCTTCCACGATTGGATTCATCTGGAGATCGATGGAACTCCACTCGATAACATATTACCGCTCATTTCCTTTTTGAATATTCGAATTTCCAGGAGAAGCGAACGGGAAAGCACTCTTCCTGCTTATCCAGATGAATACAGGATGGGTGATGGTACCCCACAGCTACTCGGGCTGTTATCTTTCGAAAATGTGTGCACCCATTGATGGAATCATCTGGCTCAGCGCATCGCAAAAAATCTCATTGCTTCATAGCTCGTGGACCGGTTCAATCGCTGAAACGAGTGAACTTGGACCAAAAAACACGCATCAATCCAACCTTGGGGTTGCTGGTTTCTCCGCAGAAGCCACGTTTTAAACCTGGTCCACCAGCTTCTACGATTGGATTCATCTGGATATCGATGGAATTCCACTTAATACCAGATTACCACTCATTCCCAATAGACAAGAACGAGAAAACCCTTTTCCTGCTTATCCAGATGAATCCAGGATGGATGATGGTATCCCGCAGCTACTTGGGCTGTTCTCTTTCGAAAATAACTTCACGAATTGATGGAATCACCTGGCTCAGCCCATCGCAAAAATTCTCATTGCTTCAAAGCTCGTCGGCCGGTTCAATCGCTAAAACGAGTGAACTTGGACCAAAAAACGCATGAATCCAACCTTGGGGTTGCTGGTTTCTACGCAGCAGCCACGTTTTGAACCTGGTCCAGCAGCTTCTACGATTGGATTCATCTGGATATCGATGGGATTCCACTTGATACCAGATTACCGCTCATTTCCTTTTTGAATATTGGAATTTCCAGGAGAAGCGAACGGGAAAGCACTCTTCCTGCTTATCCAGATGAATCCGGGATGGATGATGGTATCCCGCAGCTATTTGGCTGCGGGATACGCGAGAGCTGCCGTACTCTTATATACAGTAAAATATGTAAATACAATTCGTAATGAATATTGTTTATGTATATATAAATGTATTTTACCGGTTTGTTGGATAAATAAATATATGAATTTTAAAAAATCGAACTACATCACTCACGGCAGAACCCGCTCTGTACGGGTACGGTTGCGATACAGCGTACCGACATTTTCATTTGAAGCGTACGCAATCGGAGTTATAGCCGTACCGTACGGGTACAGTGGCGGTACAGCGTACCGACATTTTCATTTTAAGCGTACGCAATCGGAGTTATAGCCGTACCGTACGGGTACAGTGGCGGTACAGCGTACCGACATTTTCAGTTTAAGCGTACGCAATCGGAGTTATAGCCGTACCGTACGGGTACGGTTGCGGTACAGCGTACCGACATTTTCATTTCAAGCGTACGCAATTGAAATTATAGCTGTACCGTACGGGTACAGTGGTGGTACAGCGTATCGCCATTCTCATTTTAAGCGTACGCAATTGGAGTTATAGCTGCACCGTACGGGTACAGTGGTGGTACAGCGTATCGACATTTTCATTTTAGCGGTACGCAATCGGAATAAAAGCCGTACCGTACGGGTACGTTTCGGTACAGCGTACCGACATTTTCATTTTAAGCGTACGCATACGGAATTCTAGCTGCGTGCGTACGGGTACAGTGGCGGTACGACGTATCACGTATGCATTTGTATTGTACGGGAGACGTACTTGTACGGTACGGGACACGTGCAATACTAGTACTGTAATAGTACGGCGTACTAGCTAGATCAAGGGTGCGGGTACATTAGCGATACTGTAAGCGTACGATACTGGTACGGTAAGAACACAGCGTACTACTATGACCGAACGTCGAGCATCTAGAGATGGTACCGTGGCGGTACCGTGGCGATACCGCGTATTTGTACGCCGTACCGGTATCTTACCCTCACGGTACGCACGTACCTGGTGGTTTCAGTACCAGTACGCGGTGGAAGTGGTGCTCGCATCGTACCAGTACCGTACCAGTATTTTGTTTACTGGGATCATTTTAAAAAGGAAGATTTTTCATAAAATTTTTTGGAAAAACGAGATTTTCAAATAAAACGTTTTGAATAGCAAAATTTTTGAATAAAGCGTTTTGAAAAACAAGATTTTTCATAAAAACTTTTGGAAAAACGAGATTTTCAAATAAAACGTTTTGAATACCAAAATTTTTGAATAAAGCGTTTTGAAAAACAAGATTTTTCATAAAAACTTTTGGAAAAACCAGATTTTCAAATAAAACGTTTTGAATAACAAAATTTTTGAATAAAGCGTTTTGAAAAACAAGTTCTTCAAATGAAACGTTTTCAAAAACAAGATTTTTAATTAAATCGTTTTAAAAAACAAAATTTTTCAATAAACCGTTTCAAGAGACAAGATTTATCAATAAAACGTATCGGAAAACGTGATTTTTCAATAAAACTCTTCAAAAAACAAGACTGTGAAAAAAAAGTTGGCGCTTCGGTCGGAAAAGGCGCGTCGCAGATCCGTAGAGGATAAATGACAAGTAGCGCAAAAGTCTTCACCTTAATTCTGATGGTGAGAGAGAATAGAATTCTTTTGAGACTGGAGCGCGTAGGTTCTTTCAGCTCGAGCCTCCAATCGTTTTTGTGTTGTCGCCTTCTCTCGCGTCCCTGCGTCGACGAAGGGTGAAAAAAAGTTAAAATTGATGGGATGCAAATGGGAATGGGAGCAAAAAAGTGGCGTAGAGTTGAGCGGTGTAAACTCGAAGCCTTGCCGAAGGAAGCCAAGCAGTGAGACTCACTTGTCATCGGCAAGGCTTGAAGTCCACACGGGGCAACTTTACTTGCCGGCAACAAGTGAGTCTTACCGCTTGGCTTTCTTTGACAAGACTTCAAGACTATACACCGGCTCTACGCAGTAGCATTTTCCTGCGCAAAAGTCATGTGGCTTGCAGAGGATAATGCTACTGCGTCAAGTAACCGGTGTAGTCTTGAAGCCTCGTCAAAGAAACCCAAGCGGTAAGACTCACAGATCCTCGGCAAGGCTTGAAGTCTACACGGTGCAACTTTACTTGCCGGCGACAAGTGAGTCTTACCGCTTGGCTTTCTTTGACAAGACTTCAAGACTATACACCGGCTCTACGCAGTAGCATTTTCCTGTGCAAAAGTCATGTGGCTTGCAGAGGATAATGCTGCTGCGTCGAGTAACCGGTGCAGTCTTGAAGCCTTGCCAAAGGAAGCCAAGCGGTAAGACTCACTGGTCCTTGGCAAGGGCTTGAAGTCTACACGCGGGGCAAATTTACACCAGCATTTGCCGTGGCAGGGTGCGTGACCTGCACAGGGAAATGCTACGGTGTAGAGTAGACCGATGTAGACTCGCAGCCTTGCCCTTTGACATTGTGAAAAAAAATGAAAGATTACTAACCTGTAATTCGCGAAATTTTCGCTGGACACGTCACACTCCAAGGCAATGCCAGCGACCGTGAAGCCTCGAATTTCGATGACCTCAACGAATTCCTCAGAAATTCACAAACACACACACGAATTCACACACAGGCCGAGTCGGAGATGCTCGGTAAATCGCAAAAACCACGAGAAATGATCTTCTTCCGGCACTCGCGCGGCTCTTTCGAACCTTTCTCGCCGGTGCAGCAAGACAATAAACGACGGGTGCGCGCGCACGTTATCAGCTGCTCCGGCGTTCCGCGGTCGAGGATCGGAGAGAATCGAACTGGGGCGAATGTTTGCAAAAAGAAATTGATGCTCGCGCCACCACGCGGAATTTAAATAAGCTACAATATGACAAAGTCGGTAATATGTAGATTACTTTTTCCGAAAAATTTTCGAAAACGGCATTTGTCACCCAATGCTGCATCGATTTTGATGCAACAGAGCTCGAAATATTCGTTTCAATATTGCGCGGCGCCTGACAGGCCAAAATTTTGATAAGTCAATTATTTCCGGAGTTATTCAAAAAAAACTCCGATGGTGACAAAAAAAAAATTTTGGAATTTCGCTAAAGAATGGCGCTTCTTGCCATCCTCCTTTGTACCTGATTCAATTTTTATCGCAATCGGTTGCACGGTGTGGCCGAATCGTCATTTCGAAATTTCGAAGCGAACTGCTGCATCCTCTTAAGTCGATTACAACGTCGACTTGAAATCAAAGAAGATAGATTTACATGGAAGCACAGGTCCCATGTTAACTTTTGGCACAGAAAATGTAGTTCCAGTTACCGTCGATAGGGCGCACGGCGATGTATCGGTGTGCCGCACACATTCAAGCTGTCGCCTCACCCCCCCCTCTCGTGTTGTCTTGCTTACACTAATGGGCGAACGACAATAACTCTCTCTCGCTCGCTCTTGCAAGAATGTATGTCTGAAACGCGGGAAGGGAGCTCTCTAGGGTCCTCGCGCGCACTCTCTCGCACGTAGCCGGCTTTCAATGCGTTCTCGCTTGCTTGCACACGTTTAGTCGTCTTCATCCAATACTTGTAAATATTCAACAAGTGTTTTCCATACTGATAATCAAGATATATATTATTTTTAATATTTTAAACAATATTCTTAATAAAACAAAGTATTGTAAATATTAAGCCCTCCTGATGAATGGGATTAATAAGTATCGCAATTAATGTAATAGACGCTGTGGTCGCACGGTTATCGTTACAGTATGATGAGCCAAGATTCCGGGGTTCAAGTCCCTGTGGGAAATTTTTTTTTTTATCTGAATCAAATGTTTAATTGTCGTAACGTACACTTTTTGGAGCCGCGATTAAGTGTGTATCCAATTTTTTTTTTCGGGCAAGGATTTTTATTAAATCATAGCATAAATAATCACGGAATAAAATTATTAAAAAAAAATCCAAGATAGAGTTTTGAACCCCAGCCTCTCGGCTCATTGTCCTTTAACGATAACCGTGTGACTACCGCAGCTATTACAGAAAATAGCTCAACTTATCGATCGCATTCATCAGAAGGGCTTGATATTTACAATAGTTTGTTTTATTGAGGATATTGTTGAATATATTTAAGGTAATATGCGAATCTTTATTGCCAGGATAGGAAACACTTGTTGAATATTCATAAGTATTGTCTTAAAAATCATTAATATTTCTGTTCATTCGAAAGATGTATTAATGGAGCCAATATTATTTATTTAATAAACCGTCATTGAGCGAGAAAACAAACAGTTTTATATTATCATTCCCCTGTGGCCCTGCAATGATGCAAGAGCTCCATAAAATAAAAAAGCCGCGAATGAAAAAATATATAGTACCACAGATAGTACGCATCGGACCCCAAGCACCCCGAGCATTGCAAGACGCATGAGAGCGAGCGAGAACGCACTATTACCCCAAGCGCCTGGGTGCGAGAGAGTGCGCGCTATGACCCCAGCGTCAGAGTGTGCGTTCACACGGATACATAAGCAGCGCCGCGGTGGCTGGGGTCAGCACTACACGGACCCCAGAAAAACCGTGCCAAATCCGCCCATAAGACCTGTGCTTCCATGTAAATCTATGTTCTTTGGTCAGAGTGGGCTTCCACTCAAACGTGGCGGGAATTTCAAATAACAATGATGGTGACGAAATAAATAACTTTTTACAATCCTGAAACTGACATTGCAGTGGAAGCAACAGAGTCAGTAGAGGATGCGAGACGTGCCGAAAATGTTAATTGGCCCCTTAATTTCACAGATAAAATAATATTTGGAAATTATACCTGGGAATTTCAATTCAATAAAAATAGAAACTTGTACTTGAAAATAAAATCGAAAACTTTCCGCGTCATTATCTCTTATTCGTTTAGTCAAAAATGCAACCAAAAATTCATGGCGATCCATGTTGAATTAAATTTTACTCCAACCCATGTTCAAATGTTTACTAACAACGCTAACAACCCTCACTGCCGCCATATTGCGAACCCGCAGCGCTCAAATATGCGTTCCACCTATAACATTCGCCTACAACGACCGCGGCGATTTTTCGTTAGTGGAACGGCAATTTCGGCGGTCGTGGTCGATGGCGTTGCGGGCGTTAAGTGGAACGTAGCCTCTGAACAGGGTTGCCATACGTACGATAACTATAGTACATGTACGATATAATTACCGTCCGTACGATACACGATTATCGTACTAATTTGTACGATAATTGTACCATATTATGATAGATTGTCCGATATTTTTTTTTGCTCCTTAGTTGATGAGTCAGAACGTCACGCTAGTATTTTTGTGATAAGTTTTCTTGCCGCTAGATGGCCGTCAAAGCGAAGCGCTAGGGCGCTCGCTGGGCGGTTATTGGTCGATCTCGTCAATGTGTTGGCTTCTCTGTTTCTAGTGTTTTCTCCTTTCTCTTACTGTTCGTAGTGTATGTTTCTCTTGTGTCCACTGGCTCCTTTATTCGACAATACCATTGGGTTCAATTTTCACTTCGTCTACCGTTCGGTTACCGAACTTCGGTATTCCCCCTCTTCTATTCCGTTATAGTAGTCCGCGTCGAATCGTTTTCGCTACACGTGTTGCCGGCTCAACGAAAAATTTTGTGAAATATTTTGCGTAGTTAGCTTACAGTGCTGTGATAGAGACAAAAATCAGTGAAAAACTGAAAAACAATGGGTGGTGAAACTACCGACGACTGTGTGTCGGATTTTTCGGAGGGTGAGTGTGAATCCAATAAAAAAAAAGTGCTCAGAAGAAAAAAGTTTCGCGAAAAACGATCGTAAAACGCCGTGATCAAAAATACAGATCGCAATGGGAAAAGCTGCCTCAATTTCGACTGTGGCTTTGCCCGAACAACTCGAATGTATTTAAAGCCACGTGCCGGTATTGTGATACAACAATGAAAGCAGAGCTCAGTGTTTTAAAAAAACATGCTGAAAGTGTGAAGCACGTTGCTCGCTGTACGGATGTACGGCCCGAACTTCAAAAAACCGTGGAACGATTTACGTCTCCATTAATCGATAGCAAGACGCAAAAAGCAGAAATCCTATTATGCGGCTTCTTGGCTTCACACAATATTCCATTCTCGGTAATGGATCATCTCTCCGAAGTATTAAAAAAATGTTTCATCGACTCAAAAATAGCAGAATCGATTAAGCTCAAGAGGAGCAAAGCAGCTGCGATCGTCAAAAATGTAATCGGTGAAACCCAGAAGGAACGCCTCATCAAAAAGTTGAAAACGAATAAGTTCTCAATTCTAACCGACGAATCCACTGATATCGCAGCAATAAAAACATCGTGCGTGGTAGTACGATATTTCGACGAAAGTACCGGTAAAATCGCAAGCCAATTTTGGGACTTGGTTCAAGTATTTGGCAGCGACAATCCTTCTACCTCAGATTCTGAAATCAGCGCGACGGCCGAACGCATATTTCACATTGTTATGGAGTCGTTCGATAAACATAACATTCCTCGAGGTAACATCATCGGGTTCGGTTCAGATGGCTGCAATACAATGATGGGAACGAAAAATTCGGTGGCTAGTCGCTTTCGTGGTATTTGTCCCGGAATTACAATAATGAAGTGCGTGTGTCATTCTCTACATTTGTGCGCGAGCGAAGCCTGCAAAATGTTACCGCGCAATTGTGAAGACCTTGCTCGTAACATTTACAGTTTTTTCAAAAACAGCAGCAAGCGTCAGTGTAAACTCGTGCAATTTCAAATGTTCGCAAACTTGGAAGTTCACAAAATTCTTCATCCGTCTCAGACCCGTTGGCTGTCACTTGCAGCGGTCCTTGACCGAATTTTGGAACAGTGGAATGCGTTGCGACTTTTCTTCGATCACGAATGGCTGAACGAGAGACTGATGGCGGTTGAAGAAATCCACCGTCAGTTGAACAATCCTTTTATGAAAGGATTTTACTTGTTTCTGCAGTGGGCTTTGCCGAAATTCACCAATTTGAACAAGTATTTTCAATCAGAAAACGTGATTGTAACAAGCATGCATTCCCGCATGGTTGTCGCCTACAAAGATTTGCTGAACAGCTATATGAAAAGGGCGTACGTCGCAAAAACTCCTCTCCATGAAATTGATCCAGCTGCAACCGAAGAATACGAGAAACTCGAAAATATTTACTTGGGTGTCGGAGTCATGAAACAGTTGCAGGAAGCCGAGGTTCTGCGTTACCCAGAACTCGTAAGTGATTTAAAAAAACGGTGTCGTGATTTCCTTAGCACAGGTTGTGTCCAGATAAGGAAACGCTACGATTTCGGCGATAATCTGTTAGCCATGATAGCAGTTTTCAATCCAGAAAAAGTTCTGTCAGTTGCGGAAAGAGATACAACGCCATCGTTATTACCATTGGCTACGAAACTGCCACGAGTATGTCAGGATGATCCTTCACATCTGCAAAACTTGGATGACGAGTGGAGACAAATTCCATTCGTTCCTTTTCCGGAAGAAATAACGAGGTGTACCGACGTCGACGTCTTTTGGGCAAAAGTAAGTTGATGTAGATAGTAGATTGAATATTCTAAGATATTTATCAAGATGTGTACACTGAAAATTCAATTTTGTCAAAAAACGTCGATATTTTGTTGAATACGGCGAACTAAATATTTTGGGATTTCAAAATTTTCGTTATTTCGACACTATTTTTCATTGTAACGGAACTGTCAGCAAAATTTACGATTGGAATGACAAAAATTCACTTTCCGAATAGATTTCCCAGAATGTTTTTTGCTGAAATGACAAACTTTTCGTGACTTTGCGAAAAAACGTTTAGTTGAACGTATCCAACAAAATATCGATCTTTTTCAACAAAATTTTCTTTTCAGTGTAGATGAAATGGTTAATTGAAAACATTTAATACTGTTTTCTATGAAATTGATTTCAGGTTTCAAACTACACCGATTCGGAAGGCGAAGCGTATTTCAAAGTTCTTCCTGCTTTCGCTCTAGGAGCATTGTCGATCCCACATTCGAACGCTCAGTGCGAGAGAGTTTTCAGCAAAGTGAATTTAATCAAATCGAAAACGAGAAATCGTTTAATTACATCCTCAGTCACTGGCTGCTTACTGGCTAGTGAGTGTGTCAAAGGAACGCCGCAAAAAGACTGCTGTAAATCGTTCGAACCTACGAAGGAAATGTTCGATCGTTTTAACGCCAACAATCTTTATCCAGCAGCAAAAATTGGCGTGGAATCAACGGAACCCGATGATGATGACCTTTTATTCTCATTCGCAAGTCAAACAGAATAACCAAAAATCGTTTGAATCCAAAATACAAAAAAGCTACGTTGTAATTCTTATTTTACATTAGTAGTTTTGACCAAATGAAACAAAAAAGTGAATTTCAGTATTAAAAAAAGAAGTAAAATTAAATTCAAGATAAAAATAATTATATTTTATCAATTGAATTCATGAAGTGATTTCAATTAAATGTAAGAGATCTGATAATATGGGAAAAAGTCAATGGATCAATCAAGAAAATAACGAAAATATTTTTCTCATATTATTAAACGAAGCTTGTGGAATATCACTAGTAATTTTGGCCAAATGAAACAAAAAAGTGAATTTCAGTATTAAAAAAAGAAGTGATATTAATTTCAAGATAAAAATAATTATATTTTATCAATTGAATTCATGAAGTGATTTTAATTGAATGTAAGAGATCTGATAAGATGGGAAAAAGTCAATGGATCAATCAAGAAAATAACGAAAATATTTTTCTCATATTATTAAACTAAGCTTGTGGAATATCACTAGTAATTTTGGCCAAATGAAACAAAAAAGTGAATTTCAGTATTAAAAAAAGAAGTGATATTAATTTCAAGATAAAAATAATTATATTTTATCAATTAAATTCATGAAGTGATTTTAATTGAATGTAAGAGATCTGATAATATGGGAAAAAGTCAATGGATCAATCAAGAAAATAACGAAAATATTATTTCCATATTATCAAACTAAGCTTGTGGAATATCACTAGTAATTTTGGCCAAATGAAACAAAGAAGTGCATTTTATTATTAAAAAAGAGAAGTAAAATTAAACGGAAGACAAAAATAATTATACTTTATCAATTGAATTCATGAAATGAATATAATTGAGTATAAAAGATCTAACAATACGGGAAAAAGTCAATGGATCGATCAACAAAATAACAAAAATATTATTTCCATATTATCAAAGTAAGCTTGTGGCGCTAGTCGTTTCAATTATCGTTAAACGCCAAAGAATGTAAAAAATGTAAATGTGTCTATGTAATCAAGAATATAATAGGAACACATTCATTCCCTAAGTGTATTTTTTTAACCTTATTTAAGTAACAAGCAGGTAACATTATCCACCGCTATTTAACCGAGAATGTCTGTAGCTGAATGTTGAATTGATTTTTCACCTGTTCCCATTGCTTCCACAGTTTCACCTTGTTAAGTTTAGGCTCAAGCATAGAGGAAAATGACTGAAGTACAGCGTAGCAATGTTATTTTCGAAAATTTCGTTCTTCATTATTCTGTCTTTTTACCAGCAGTCGGTATTCCGCTTACCCTTCTCGTCAGGAGTACGAATCGATTTATTAACTCAATGCTTTTCTCCTAACAGAAAGGTGTATGCCATAATTTAGTACGATAATTTATAATAATAGACCATAATTAGGACGATAATTTTTTTTACCATCGTACGATAAGTGTACGATAAATTTATGCAGCCTGGTACGATATTTCCGAAACGGCCATCTGGCAACCCTGCCTCTGAATACCGCCCAAGGATTTCTGAGTGGCCGTCTAACATCCCTGGCAACGAATTCAGACGTAGGATAGAAGCGCAGTTCTTATGGCCGCTCTGAAGACAAACTTTCTGCGTCCCGGACTGCCGCTTGGCGGCGTGGCAGTCGCGCGGCGGCAGCTATCTCTCTCTTACCATGCACAGCAGAAACACGATTGAGCGGAATACGGGAGGTCGAGTGATCAAATCTCCCTTCGTGCACTTTTTTTTTTTTTTTCTTTATGAATTACGCTAATACTGAGCGGCTTCATGTAATATATAAGCTATCAGTTGAAAAAAAAATAGTATTGAACGTTATTTTGTCGAATAAAAAAAAAAAAACACTACTTAAAAAAAAAAAAGTTTCATCGAGGAATCGAACCGACGACCCGTAAGTTACCGCGTCATAGCTCTACCTACTGAGCTATTTTATCACTGTGTACATAAATACATTCAAACTAGTATAAAAATTTTGAAAATTCTTAATATTTATGAATATTGAATTTATTTTAAATAAATACAGTTGGAATTTCTGGTGAATCACACGAAAATTTGATGGAATTTTGGCCATTTCAATAAAGACAACCACTGTGCGTTTATTCATGCGTTCGGGAAGATTTTAACGGCTTATGGACATTGTGTATACAATGTCATCTGTGTCTAACCCTAAACAATTAAATAAGACTTACGCAAATTCATCGTTCGGAAACCGATGGAACGTGACGTTTGGATTTTTCCTTCTCGAGCTGGTACATCCTTCGTAATAACACACGTTATTCACTGGCATTGCAAATATCACTGCTTAAAATATATCTCGGATCTCACAATAAACTAATAAAGGCGGGAGAGAGAGAGAGCAAGATTACACATATGGTGTCAGCACACTACTACAAAAATACACACATACTACCGGCAAAAATACAGAACGAAAGAGAGAGAAACTACCAATAGGTTACCCTGTGAGAGCAAGTGAGATGGAAGACGACGCCAGCGCTGCCTAGTGCGTCAAGTGCGAACTACAGTGGGGTCTGACCCCAGTGAAAACCGGCACATAATTTCCTTAAGAACTGTGCTTCTATCCTACGTCTGAATTCGTTGATCCCTGGTGTAGAGTCGCGGACTTGTGTAGTTCTACAGCTGTTGCTGAAAAAAATAGTTGAAATTCCATGTACGAAAAGGATATTTCCGCTCTGACACTATTTCGCTGATGCGTTATTTGAATAATTATGGGTAAAAACAAAGCTCAACGAACCAAGAACAATGCAAAGGTATGCGAAACGTCAAAAATGTGTCATAACCTAGCAAAAGCCTGAAGAATTCAACAAAAATACAATAAATATTCTGCTGCTGTCGTTTTTCCCTTCGTATACGTTAATATTATTAAACTTTCTGTGATAGCCATCAAACAGCAGTCGAAGTGCCGAATTGCTCGGTACTTCGATGCCCAATTTCGTGGGTTTTTCGGCCGTAAAAGACGGAGGTTATATTCCTGTTCTACCAGGTTTGTCCTTGTGTGCGCTGAATGACATTGAAATCAACGCAATTGAAACCAATTTTCAATTAGTCTTGAAGAAAATGAACAAGAAAGATGCTACAACCAAATTCAAGGTAATTAGGAATCGCCTGCGATCTTTCCTCCCACAATCCAACCTCAAAATTTATCTTTTTCTTGTCCGTTGATAATACCGGTCCATTTGAGCAGGTTGGCTACGTACGAAAATGTGATAAAAATTCAATAAAATTTGGTGACAACATTGCTAAGCATCAAATACAATGACACAAATATTTTCAAATTTTTCGTCTACATAGTTGGCGAATAATTCGAGTTTACAATATGCCTATATATATCTGAATTCTACGCTCATGGATGTAAATTCTAGTTTTCGATTACTCGATAACTGTGTAAAAGAAAAATATCAAAAAATTCGAATATTCATATTTAATACTAAAGAATGTCCTTAACAAATTTCATTAAATTCTAATCATTACGAACTTTCCTATGATTTTAACATGGCAACAATGACTCTGAAGTTTGCAACGTTGAAATTCAATGAAAAACTTTTTTGTTATTGATTATTTATTGAATTTTGAAAATCGTGGCAATTTTTCGAGTCGATTGAGTTTTTTGGTTGCAAGAGAGAATCCTTTTTTTGGCCGGACCAAATATTGAATAATAATTATTGGCTCTGCTGAAGAAATAACAGAATTTCGTTGCATTCCAACGATGCAAACTTCAGGATCACGAAAAAGACCCGGTCAAATATCAAGAGACTACGAAGAACCAGAATTCCATGAATTTCACATTAATTTCATACATTTCATGTATTTTACAATGAAAACTGAGATTTATCATAAAAATCAACAAATGTATGAAACTATCAATTCGAGTGTCTTTTTTCTGGTTCTTTGTAGCCTCTTGAAAATTCGAGTAGATCTTTTCCTTCTCATAATCTACAACCGTTCCAGATTTTTTTAAATTCTGAATGGTTATTCTAAAACCTCCAGAGACGCTTAAGAGTTCAAATAAATCTCCGTCGCCCGAGACTTTGCTCCGAAATGATAATAATTCCTTGCTCGCCACACAAGTTTGTGATTAGAGACATTTTCCCTTCCAGGCTCTGCAAGAATTTGCTGAACTTTGTAGGGATTCTGCGCTTCCGTCCGTAGAAGCAGTTTTACCATTTTGGCCCCGTTTATACGCTTTACTCTGCATAGACGAACAGCACAGAGTTCGTGAAGCCGTTCAAGTAGCTCATGCCGCATTGGCCAAAAGAGTCGGCAGAAATATCGCCCTTTACCTTAAACAACTCGCGGGTCCCTGGTTCACTTCACAATTCGACACATATCTGCCTGCAGCATCTGCCGCTACAAATTCCTTCCAGGTAATCCAATAATTCAACGAAATTCTTTACAACTCGGTTGGAAAGTTGGCCCTGAAGGGAACTTTGTTGCTAATCCTCTTTTTCTTTCAGGAAACTTTTCCTCAAAGAAAAATCGTCGATGCGATTGTTCATTGTCAAGAAGAAATATTGACTTATATCAGCGATACCATCAGAGTTCAAACTCCACAGTCCATGAGCACTCACAAGTAAGTAAATCGAACGAATTTGCTGAATTTCCCGGGCAAGTGGACTTGGAATCTATGGATTTTCCAACGTGACACATTTCTGTTCGTTTCTTTTGGTCATTGAATTGATTTTATCGAGAATCATGCAGGAAAGAGACTTGATGCTAATTGCCCATTATTGCAATTGCCATCTTGGAAATTCTGTGTCCAGAGTATAATTATTATGACTCTGAAGTTTGCAACGTTTCGATTCAACGAAAAACATTTTTTCTATTGATTATTGAATTTTGAAAATCGTGGCAATTTTTTGAGTTGATTGAGTTTTTTGGTCGCAAGAGAGAATCGTTTCATTGGCCAAACCAAATATTGAATAATAATACGATGAAAACTTCAAGATCATATAATTATTCGATGCTAAAGAAAAAGATACGATAATGTTCATATTTTTAACAATGTCTCTATGATTCAGCGTCAGAATTGAGGAAAGAAATTGGTAGGCGATTATACAGTAATTCCTAGAGTCAGAAAAAGGGTTTCCGAAGTTTTTGTTTGTTTGTTAACTGCGTAGAAATTGTGCTTTGGGACAGCGATTGTTAATAAAAATTTTCCAGGACTCTGACCATCGAGGAATTGGAAACGAAATATCAGAGAGTTTTGATAGCGAGTTTGCAAGCGTATTCCGCGTACCTGAAAAAAGTTCCACCGGCACAAATCGAAAAGACTGAAAAGTCTCATCAACAGATAATCAGCAGTGCTAAATTCTGGAAGCTCGCCAAACACGATTCCGTGCTGGTCAGAACATCATTTTTCAACGCTCTCGCCTCGTTGATCGAAAACGCGACCAACTTGGTGATGGAAGAAAAGAAACGAACTATGACGGCGATTATGAACAGCCTGGACGAAACAGAGCCTAATGTTTTGTCGTCCGTGTGGGAATCTTTGCTCGTTGCCATCAATAAAATTGAAGTGAGCATTCAATTAGTCAAACACGCTTTGCTTGTTTAAATCTGTACAAAGCGATTGACCTTTTTATGACGTTTTTCATGTTTTGTGACACAAAATCGATTCTCTAGGATTGGCATCTATCGGTGAGCATCGAAAAACTCGTTTTACCCAAATTGTGGCGAGTTCTCAAAAGCGGAGGTCAATGTTGCGCGAGCGTCGTGTACCCGAATCTTTTGCCATTCGTCAGTCAATTCCCGAAATTCGATGTAGAGCACAAAACACTTTTCGACAATTTCTTCACCAACATGCGTCAAGGGTATTTATTACGGAATCGATTTTTACTCGCTTCTCCTTTATCCAGCATGACTGAGAATTTTTCCCAACGATTCGTTTCAGATTTACAGCCAAAAGTGTCCTGCTGAGTCGCTCGGAAATGTTTGCTGTGACCAAATCATTCATCGAGTGTTTTCGATACGTCGTATTGTTGCACAAAAGTGATCAAGTTCTGTGCGAGGAATTGCTCAAAGATCAGGTTCGTCACAAACGTTCGAGCTAAAGAAATTCGTTGAATATGTGTTTCGAGAAAGTGAAAGTGGGATAAAAATGAGGACTTTTCGAATTAATTCATATTTTTCAGCTCATGCCAGTCATTGAATTGTCAATAATGGAGCCTGGGCCGTTGAAAACCGTGCTATTTTGCGAAGTGACCCAACTCGTTCGATACTGGAGTAAGAATCGTAACAACATCGAACATCCAACGTACGGAAAGATGGTAGAAAAATTCTGGCACGAATTGGAAACAACTTTCGTCAATCTTTTGACACGATCGAGCGAGAACAACAACAAAAATTCAAACATCCATGACACGCAAATAGAGCTTTTGTGCAGTTTGAAAAACGCCCCGACACACAGTCGGAAAAATTTACGAGTTAAATTTTCCGACCCGAACGAGCCGAAGGAAGAAAAATCACAAATAAAAATAAACGAGTCCGAGGAAGATTTGATTTTTCTCACGGAACTCGATCGCTTCGTCAACAACCTTTGCGTCGTTTATCTCAATAAAAATACTCATCAATCCTCCGATAAAAGCGTCGAGTTCCTCAACCACCTCGTCACGAGTTTCGACAGCGAAGAGCTCTTCATTGGCATTGCCAAAGCTTACAGACATGACGCTGATTTGTTCCAGTTTTATGACAAATGCTTGAAAAAATGGCTTTTGGAACGACCTGAAGCCGGAGAAGCTATCGTGCAATTAATTTTCAGTTCCTCAAGGTACATGAATGACGCCAACAAAAATTCTGTTCTCAACTCCTTGACAGAGGTAAGATCTCGACGATCACACGGAGAGCAAATAATATGAAAAATTACTGCGAAATCACGGTTCCCTACACTGAAAATTCAATTTTGTCAAAAAAAACGTCGGAATTTTGTTGAATACAGCCAACTAAATATTTTGGGATAATTTCAAAATTTTCGTTATTTCGAGAATATTTTTCATTTGTAACGAAACTGTCAGCAAATTTACGATTGGAATGACAAAAATTCACTTTCCGAAAATATTTCCCAGAATGTTTTTTGCTGAAATGATAAAATTTTCGGGATTTTTCGAAAAAACGTTTAGTTGAACGTATCCAACAAAATATCCATCTTTTTAAACAAAATTTTCTTTTCAGTGTAATAAAATATCGTCTCTTTGGGAGACTCGGCAAATACATAATAATTTTTCATCTCAAATTGGCCGAAAAATGTCAAAGTTTCTGCTATTTTGAGAATAGAATACGAATTAAAAATTACAACTTCTCTGCTAAAATTCCTCAGAACGTCGACATAGTGCGAGTGAATTATGATTTCATGGCAATTTTTCATACAATTATCTCCACGTGTACCAAATAATTCGTAATTTCTGTAAATCAATTGAATTTATTGGACGTTAATCATTTAGCTTGACGATTCAACGATATTGAGAAGCGCCATCGTCTGTGCTCTGTCAGAAAAGAACAGAAACGATCCGGTTATAAGAAAATGGTGTCGCGAGTCTCGAATTACCGAGCGACTCGAAGAAATTGCGAACAATGTTGCTAATAACGAAGACGGCAGCAAAGAGCTGAACGACGATGAAAACATTCTTATTCTGGCATTCGAAACTTCATCCGATGGCGGTAAAAATTGCATAATTTTATATTAACAAACTTTGATTATTGATTATCGAAGTTGATCGATCGGTCGTTCGTTTATTTCAGAACCCTGCGTGAGCCAAGATGCAATCTCGGGCATTTCGTCGATCCTCTGTCGACACTTGGCCGAAAAAAAATTGTCAGACTTGCCAAATGTTGCTGAGTTGATATCGCGATTACTGCAGTCAACTTGGAATCACAACTCGACGACTAAAGGCTCGATAGCAATGTTGAAAGCACTCTTCGAACTGAGTCTTCGCGATCCTCTCAATACGGGTGAGGTCGGCTTTATTGATATGATTCGAAACTCTTGGAAATCTGGTGTTGCAATGTGCAATGAAAAATTGGGACGTAAAGAGCGCGGAGAACTTTACGAACAGTGCATGAATGTTATTCACGAAAAGATTTATAGCTCGTAAGTATTTAATTCATTTGTCATACTCATGTAGAATTTTCGGTCGCTAATGAACGCAATTAGTCGGGTGTGAAGTCAAATTTCTGCTTTCCGGAGTATGATTTTTGTTCGAGAAATTCTGAATCGAGTCTTTTTCATCATTTTTTTCCGGTTTAGCCACGATCCTCAAATCGAAGATGTAATTGTCGACTATGCGATCGATTTCATCGAAGCAACGAGTAATTTCGACGCAGGCGGTTCCGTACGATCTGCCATAGAATTTAACACTCGCGACAAAATTTTCACTGAGGAATGGATTCCGCAATCTTTGGGACTCGCGATCTACGGTGAAATACTCAGCGGCAATTTTTATCTGGCGAATCCGCTCCGCAGTATTCCCTCGGAAAGTCCCGTCAAATTTGTTACCTTGAAGGAAGAATTTACTCCTGATCAAACGGAAAATTGTATCAAATGGGCGTCGTTTAATTCGAAGCTGCTGAACAAATTGATCCGCAAATTGGACGAAGACGACATGAACGACGAGGTCGATTCTGGAGTCATTGATTGCTTGGCTGAACTTCCGTACATGCTCAATTATATTTTACTCATCGCCAGTCTCGGACACGTTTACAGTTTCCATTACAAATCCGTGAGTTTCAACACTTCCTGCATTCTGCCCGTTTATCGTTTTATTTAAAATCAAACGTTATTTTTTTGCCAGTCTAAAAATTACGAACGAATCGAGACGACACTCAACAATTTGGTTGCCGAATGTGTCGATTTACGAGAATCTGTTCCGAAGAATATCTGGAGCAGGATCTTGACAGATTCGCTAAAGTAAGCAAATTTCTTGATTCATTTTCAAAATTTCTGAATTTCTAAATATCAAAAAATGTTGCCAACTCGTTGACAATTTCTTTGAAACGTTATCATTGGGAATTAATCGGGCCAACTTATCGAGATGGTAAAATTCCTCGAAATATTTTGGCAAGCTTTTTGCTGTTGATGCGATGTTAAAATTTTGGACTACATTACAGTCATTAAATTTTGTCCATGAGGTGAAATGACTGACTAAGAAATGGTCTTTGTATAAATTTCTGATCGCTGATGATTGAGTATGACTTTTTTCGAACAGTGTGGACGATTCTTGGATCGAGTATGGCAGTTTATTTTCACAATTTCTGCGCCTGTTCCATGGGTCGGAGGAACATTTATTGGAAGTTGGGAAACTGGGTCCTCAAGTACTTACCGATTTTTCCATTGAGCAATAAAAATTTGACAAAATACTTCAATTGTTTTAAATGATTTATTTTGCTTTAGGTGTTGGCTGAGTACGTCGAATCGGAAGACATTCCGCAATTGGCTCGTGATATAAACGCGGTCGTGATGGCGAGATGTATTCTCAATGAGAAAAGTAACGTTCCCGATTGCTTGAAAGTCCTTGAAAGGATGGTCAAAAGACATCAATCCAAAACTGTGCTTCTGCTCCTGGATTCGTGAGTAAATGATTTTTATTCCTATTTCGTTTGTTTTTTTCTTCTTCTTAAAAAATCATAAAATTGTGAAATTTTCTAGATTTTAATTAAATATTTCTATTAATTAAATTAAATAAATAAAAAATTAATTGAATAGATTTCTATTAGAAAATTTCTAGAAAAATAAATTTTTTGCTCCCATAAAACTTGATTCGTCGTTTTTGATTCCGTGGAAATTCTCCAGGGATGTGAGTGCAGTTGAATGGTCCGAACTGGTTTTGCCTCTTGAAATAATTCGACTTTTCGGAAAATTCGTAAAGACAGCGCCAACGGAACTGAGTCGAGGACTGTGGGACGCTGTTATAATTTTCCTCGTTTCCTGGCAAAACTCTATAAACAAATCTAGACACAATCACGAAGACTCCAAGGTCCGTAACGTCGTTAAAAATTCGTGAGGGATCGAATAATTTCTCGTATAATAGAAACGTCGCTTTTGGTTGTTTTATTTCAGGTGAGAGCTCTTACGGTCGCGGTTAGCGAACTATACTACGAGATTCAAACTTTATTCGAGCGGCACGAACGTGACACTATCGACGGTTTACCATCGACGCTTCTCGACGAATGGAAAAACGTGTTTGCTGATGATTTACATCACGGGATGGCGAGCACATGGACGTATTTCGTGGGTGAGTAATTCGCAATCGTGAAAAAACAAATCATCATTTTCGTATTTGAAAACCAAGTTTAATATGAAAATTGCACTAACGATATTTGGTCGTTTTTTTTTTTACAGGCTTGTACAACAAAAAGAGCGATTTGTTGATGCCAGGAATCGTTCTCGACTATTTGGGCACAGCCATGAGCGTGATTGACGGAAAGACATTCTTCAAAATCCATCCGGACGAACAATCGCAGAGAGTTACGTCTAAAGAAATAATCAAACTGTCTCTCAAATTGCTACCTTCTCCTGTACTCAGTTTACAATTGGCTGGTTACCATGTCCTCACCCGAGTCATACCGATCTTGGTCGAGCAGGATAAACTTTTATTGGAGAATGAAAATTGGGAATCGAAGGATTTGAACATCAGAAAATTCGAGGACGTCCTAACGAGCACGCAGAAAATCGTAAACACCATGCTCATGGGATTCAAGTGAGTCGACGTTTTTCTTCAATTCGATCTTTTAGAAAAACCTCTTCAACATATTCATTCCGACATATGAGCTTATTTTGAATTAACCGTATCAATTTTCGCTCCAACGTACCAAAAACAGCTGAACATTATTTTTAACTACAATTTATTCACTTCCGGATAATTATTCACGTTTTTCCACATGCAGGCTGTGCGACACGAGTTGTACGATTCAACCGCACACAGATTCTTACACTTACGCCATTGGATATCTTCTCGCTTGGGCTAATGTGTTGGACATGTGTGCCCATGCCCACGCCGATGTTCGGTACCAATACGCAGAGTTTTTGAAGTGAGTAATGAAAAGTAATAGAAACGCGATCTTCTGCCTTCGAATCGGCCCCTCAAAAACATTCCGATGTGTTTTTGCAGCAACGTCTTTCGTTCATCCGTTTCGAGTATCCGAAACGTTTGCTTTTTTAGCGAATTGCTCGAATTGCATCAAAAACACCAGAAATGTGAAGAAATTTTGCTCAGTTACTTTATTTATCATGATTTATGTCAGTTTTAGTAAAAAAAAAAAACAAAATTAATATTTGTGCAATTAGCGAAAAAATTCTGGCAAACGGACTTGATGCAGGTTGCAAAGGAAAGCGAGAAATTTATCGCAGTATTTTGTTTTCAGAGATGACTATTTCCCGTATTTGCTGAACAACATCTTCAGGCTAATGCCCGTCGAGATCCTTCAGGACAGCAAAACCAAGTCCTCCAAATTCACGGAGATATTCAGTACTTTGCCGTCTCTGGAGTTTCGAGGTATTTTCATTTGAAGATGAACGAATTTTTGCTGCTGTTTTTAAGCATGAAAAATTTAAATTTTGACGTTGTTCAGAGAGCTGGAGCGAGTGGCGGTTGGATCACATCGTTTGCTGGCTGTTCACTAACAGCCTGAGACATTTGCCGGTACTCGTGAGACAATGGTGGGGAACCGCCGACAGCAGAATCAGCGCAGCTGTTGAAAAAATAACAACACTTTACGTTAGCCCGATGCTTTGCAAAGAGGAGCTGAACTCTAATCGACTCGTTGATATTCAAAACATGCAGGTTTGTAACGACATTTTTAACGGTCTCCAGATTCCTCAAGACCAAAATGCAAAAAACGACTTTCATTCGACATGGCACGATTTTTTTTATCTATGATAATTTCTCCGGTGGCCTACAAAAAACGCTGCATTGCTAGCAACAAATTATCTTCGCTTCAGTTGAGTCTGCGAAATTTTCGAGAAATAACGTTTTTATTTGCTTTTTTGCGTCAAAATTGTATTTGATTTTTTGTTAATACGAAAGGCTGTCTTGGTATAATGTTCAAAGTCATTCCTTGAGGAACAAGGACTCCTTGTTCATCATTTTTCAAAGGCAACAAGGAATTCTTGTTTCCAAGGAAGGAATATGAATGAATGATCCTGAAGTTTCCATCGTTGGAATGCAACGAAATTCTGTTACTTCATGAGCAGAGCCAATAATTATTATTGAATATTTGGTCCGACCAATAAAACGATTCTCTCTTGCGACCAAAAAACTCAATCGACTCAAAAAACTGCCACGATTTCCAAAATTCAATAAATAATCAATAGAAAAAATGTTTTTCGTTGAATCTTAACGTTGCAAACTTCAGAGTCATTGTGAATGAGGGTATGAAATTCTTGTTTTCTAAACGGACATTGCTCTCGGTCACCGCAGATAAAACTATTTCCAAACGCTCGAGAAGTAGTAGCTCTTTATCAGATGGATGACACGAAACTAGAGCTGAGTATGGTCCTGCCAGTTAATCATCCCTTGGGTCCAGTCACCGTAGAGCCTGGTCAACACGCCGGGGGTGCTGCTAATTGGAGAAATTGTCACATGCAGCTTTCCATTTTCCTAACTCATCAGGTGAGCAATTTCTTTGATTGCAACTCCGACTTCTATACTATTTTTCTCGAAAAGTATCGAAATCATCTGTGCTTCGACGTTTTCCCATCCATGTCCGCCGACAGAGGCAAAATTTTCAATGATAACTATTGGAATGTTTTCCTCTTCGGTTTAGAATGGCTCGATATGGGACGGGCTACTCATGTGGAAGAAAAACTTGGACAAAAAGTTTTCAGGCGTCGAGGAATGTTTCATATGCTACAGCATTTTTCATATCAATACATATCAGATACCGAAACTCTCGTGTCACACGTGCCGAAAAAAGTTCCACGCTCCCTGTTTGGTGAGTTATTTATGTCCACGAATATACAGGGTGTCCTGAAATCCATTTTCATCCTCGTGATTTGAGTTTCAAGGCCGAATTCCGGGTCAAAAATCGTATACTGTCAATGAATTACGCGCCAATTGAGTTTCAAGGCCGAGCAAACGTTATCGGCGCTAAAAAGTCGATGATTCTGTGGAATCTGATTTTTGGAGCATGAAATTTTCTACCGAAAGATGATCGACCTGAATTTTCGCTTTCTCCATTGTTCGGCCCTCGCCCTCGCTTAACTCTCGAAAGTCACTTACTCGAAAGGTTCTCAGGATCGAATTATCAGAGATACGTAAAATTTTGTGTTGAACTTTTTTATAGAAAATTTCTCACTCAACAAGATTGATCTCTTGCATTTTTTCTCCATCTCCAACCATTTTGAAGATGTGAATGAAAAAAGATTACGAATCGGTCAAATTTTATAAAAGCAATTAACAACGTTGCTAATTGTCTCTAATAATGTCGACTCGGGATCCGGTCTTGAATCCATTCCGAGTTTATGTGAATTGTGCGATTTTTTGAGAACTCGTATGTTTTTGTAAAAATTTGATTTTTCATTTCCAAGCAATGCATTAACAATAATTTGTTTGTTTACAGTACAAGTGGTTCACGACGAGCCAGAAGTCAACCTGCCCCATCTGTAGAAATATATTCTAATTTAACGTGTAAAAAAAAAGAAATTTGGTCTTTTTGTTCAACATCGATTAAAAAGGGTCGAAAGTGTAAAATGATAATGCGCTTATGTGATTTTATTCGAACGGAGAAACGGAACCAATAAATATAGATTAAGTAGCGCCATCCGGATCCCACTCCTTTTATTTCGCTTTTGTCCTTTCGATGGACAGTCACGTACGCAAAGATGAACATAACCTCTAGACCTCTAGCACATGCAACGCAAGCCGCTCGTGCTGAGGGACATGAAAAGTCAGATTGGGGAGCAAAAAAAGTGAATGGTTGTCAGTTTGTCGGCTGTAGACGCGAGCTGTCGCACGTACGATTTGTAGTCGCACGAGAGCGTATTTTTTTCAGGGCCGAATCGTTAAAGGGTCTGTTTCAACGGCGCAGGACTACGCTTGCTCACGTCGTGGACAATGGACCTTAATATACTGAATAATAATATATTTGTAACTTTTGAATGAAATATTGCAACAAAAAAACCATTTTCGATCCAGTATTTTCTCATTTTGGAAATACGTAGTTTCTTTTTCTGCAAACTTGATTCTTTGATGCTGAAGGAAAAAAGCGACGAATAATTATCGTGGTAAAATTAACTTTATTTATTTGAATATTTCGCCACGATCGAACGCTCCAAACTCGCGTAAATTATGTTTTTTTTGTGTGCTACTGGTTTTTTTTTTTACATAACATTCATTTGGCAGCAGATCGAGAAAACCAAAACGTTTTCCGAAACCTTTTCCCATTCTGAAGAAATCGACTTGATAATCTTAGCGACTGCGATGAATTTGCTAAATTGTTTTTTTTCTGCTACAATCAAAAACGTAACCAAAGGATTGTGGTAGGGAATTGAAAATTGACATTTTTTCGGGGGGGCCCAACGTCTCGTTGTACTTCAGTGGGAATAACATCCTGATGCGTATATGTTTGGAAATGGACACATAAATACGCAACAACGAGTCAGTCGGAGTCGGTTAGTTGGCGCCCGTCCGTTCGTGTGGACGGTCATCTCTGAGTGTGAGCCAAGAATTATCTGTTGAGTGTTGCCTAAAAATACTTGTCACGAGGTTGAATTGAAAAAACTTGTTCCCAAGCGATTCCTTCACTTTCACCGAGAAAAATGTTTACCCAATATTTGTTAAGAGCAAGCAGGCTTGGCCGAAATGTTCGGCATTTTCGGAGTAACGTTGCTCTACGAGATGTTAAAGAAGTAACTACTTCGGGCACGAAATCTGCGGCTGAAACTACAGCACGGCAAACAATGAGTCCTGATACGGAGGAGGTTCTAGGTAAATAATATTTTTCACATTTGTCTCCACATAACCCACAAATTCGCGTCCCGCACACGACGAAATGCCCAACTCAGTACACCAACTCGATCGTTCTTTATTATGTCCCTTTTGGTCTTTTTGTCTCTGTCGGTTGAGAAAAACTTTTCTCACTGCATGACCCTCGGCCCTACCAGCCGTGTTTGTTTACATAACATGATTTCAAGCAAACGTGCAATGTTTTTGCCATCAGGGAAAACGAAAGATTTTCTTTATTTCCTGTTTACGCGTCAGGCATTTGAAATTTGATTATGCATTAATAATCATGACTGAAGAATTGTGAAGATTTTTGGCCTTTTGAAAAAAGTTTTTTGCCCGAATTTCACTTTCCTCGCCTCGGGTCTAGTTTTGTTCTAGCAAAATTCAAATTTCTCGTCGTTTTTTCGGCGAAACCAGAAATCTCTTCGTCTTTTGGGCTTGTACGACTGCGACCAATTCTTATAGGTTAAGTTTTTATCGCGTTCGTGACACAAATTGAGATAAGGAACCGCCACATCGGATGAAAAACGAGTTTCGAATTTGTGTGTTGATGAGATTCACTTTTGATAACAATTCGAAAAATTACGTAATAATATTTCGTTATTTTTATTGACGTCACATAGAGAATGGTTAGCGTGCTGAGCCTGAGACATCGAAACTATCGTTACTAATTAATTAATTATCGTCCCTCTAATAATTATTATTTTGCAAAGTTATTTCTATTCATGAAAGACATTAAAATTGAATGTTTTTTCCTTGTCATGGATTTTTCAATAGCTAAAATCAAAGTGATCACTATTTTTCGTAGTGACTGTACATTTTTGTGGGGACCAGAGGGCCAACGATATCCTGAGAGCAATCAAATTCAATTTATCAATCAAATTGATGATAAAATCGCTTGCCCTCTGAGTGTTCTAAGGAATAAATTTCTTTAGCCCGCGCAAATTGTTTCGGCTCTTGAAAATTATTTATGACACTCAAGTTCGCAACGTTGGGATCCAACGAAAAATACTTTTTCCCTTAATATTTTGTTGAATTTCAAAAGACAAGCCCATTTTCGTATAAATTTTGTGTTTGAATTCTGAAAAACGATCGTTTTATCGTCCTGATTCGATATCGAATAAAAAACAAGAGTTTTCCTCAAGAAAAAACCGAATTTCGTTGCATTCCAGCATCGCATACTTCAACATCGTAATTATTTTCAATGTCTTCATTCACTTTTGTTTATAAAATAACAATCAATTCGGACAATTCTGCATCGTCAGAGACTTGGAAAAAAAAATTTTGATTGTAACTGTTTGATTAAGAATTGGAAGCAAATTCTATTGAGACGCTGCAATCAAGCCCAATTTGGGGAAGAAATTTGTACCGCAATAGCACAACCTTGAAGGCTAAAAAAAAAACATTCTGATGGAACAAATTTTAGAGAAAGCCTGGATAAGAATTTATAATAGTTACATTTTAAAAAGTTGCTCTATCTTTTATACACTCATGTGTGTTTCAACTTTTTCCACAGTTTCCGGCTGAGATTTGATCAGTTGTAAATTATTTTGGTTTTGTACAGCATATTTGAGGAAACTGTTATCAAATTTTATCTTCAGATCAAATTGATTGTCTAGAAATATCTTGATTTCTGTAATGCAGGACGGAAATTGACAACATGCTCCAATTTGGATAAACGAATTTTAGTCTGGATGAAGAAATTTCCAAACATGGAAGCCATTCCGGAAAAAGTACCGTAAGTTGCCTAAATCCATCAAATAAATTATGCCATTATGTTGTGTATGAATTTTAGAGGCAATATTTGTTGCTCATGGTCTACGTTTTTTTCCATGGGTCCCGATCAACTTTTTGTCTCGTCTGTGCCTCGTCTTAAGAAAAAATCCACCCAAGCAAGAAATTCATTATTTTATGTGTCGAATTATTGAAATTTTCATGTAAATTTTAACACGAAAAAAGAAAATACAATTTTTTAAACGACGTTTTCTGTTTTTTAATGCAGGACCGAAGTGCTGAACAAGGCCCAGAATCAAGCTCGTATCCGCTTGGCGAACCTGATGATCGTATTCACGATAGCGGGCTGTATATGGGCCGTGGTGACTGGCAAGAGGGACGCGAAAGCTGGAAAAACACTATTCCAGGACAATCAGGATTGGCACGCGAAAATCAATAAAGAATACAAAGCGGGCATGGTCCCTGAAACGAAGACGGCATAGTCGTGAAGAAGCGAATGTACCTTTTTAGTCTGTAGATTCGTGATACATTTTTTTCGCTTGTAATAATCTAGATATTACAAAATAAGCAATGAGAAACCTTAAAAAAAAAATGTGAGAGGCTATGTCGATAATCGTTTGATATAATGATATTATATTAATTATTCAGATACTCAAAATCGAGAATTCTCTTACTATTTTATTCGCTTCAACTATAATTATACCATTTCATTATGATTCATCCATTTTTTTTTTATGCCTCAGATTTATTCATATTTTTTTATGTATTTTATCAACATGTTCATAGCGATATATAAATGTAGCCGATTTTACTGTACAAGAGTGCGGCGGGCTCGCGCTACGCTTTTTTTAAATACTTGGCGTCGAGCCGCGTCTCTTAATATTCAAAATCGAATTAATTTTGTGAATGTATACAAATTTATACAAATTATCATAAATCTCTTCAACGAAAAAAGTTCCATACGCATCATCAAACCGTTTCAGACAACAATGAACCTTTCTGCTCCAGAAGTTTCACAATCGACCAGAACGTCGACCTGCAGTTGCATGTTCCTTATGATTTCTTTGAAAATCTCGTCTGTGTCACTCTGGATTGACGACATTATTTCTATGCGTTGTACAGACGAACGGGGTTCGCAAATTGTCAATGAAAATCTCTAACGTTGGACGAGTTATCAACAAATTACGTTTTCGTTCCAATTTATGTTTAACAGGCGTTTTTTAGCGTTGTATTCGAGTAAATAGGGATTTTATGTTTTTTTTTATTTCCGTGGAGACGTTTTCCGTAGTAAATTATCCACATTTCATGGCCCTAAATTTATTGTTGGAGACAAACGAAAATTCGATGCTAAACAATTGAGACAGAAGGTTTTTTGGGTCAAATCGGCACAGTATGGACTCAAAGAGTTAAAACTTGAATCAAAAGGAATTTATCAGAATTTAACGTAATTTACTCTATTTTTGTGATTTCCTTTATTATTGTATTCACAGCTGTGATAAGAAAATCGTGAAAGGGAGTTTGAGAATTCAGAGGGCAATAATTTGTCATTCAACGTCTCATATAAATCATGTATTACAATATGTACATTACAAGTTTTTAAACTCAAAAATGATATAATTTGAAATTTAGAGCCGACGATGGGCGAAGATACAATTTTGCTTCGTTGGCTATAAAATTTTGTCTTATTCCGCGCAACTAATATGCACAATTCTTTTTCTTGCCATCAACACATTTTTTCAATGATAATGAATCGAAGAAAAAAAAATTAATTAACAATTGCAAGACGATTCTCAAGAGTCTATGGACGGAGGCTTGTAAAAGCCTCGGCACTTTTCGTAATAAACTTGAGTAGTGCGTTTTTTAACTACTTCCTCGACGCCCAATTCGGCCTCCAACATCCTCAGGGTACTTTGTTCTTTGCGCAACTTTTTTAATATCATCGGGTCGTCTTGGTTGGAGTCTCTTTCTTCCTTGAGTTGCTTGACGCGTTCCCTCGACGTGTTTAAACATTTTTTAATAGAAATCTCACGCTGCGCGTGGCCGGACTGTATTTGTTGGAACAAATCCTTGCAAGTTCCGGTCACGTCGACTTGACTCCTAAACGATTCCGTAGGGATCGAGGTGTTCAACAGATAAATTATTTTGTCGTCGAGTTGTCTCATTTTTTTGAGATTGTCCTGAAACCCAAATCATCACGAGAAGAATTTTCGTTTAGAACGCGATTTTTTTAATTTTAGGTTAGAATTATAAAGTTCGCTACGAGGGGCTTAAATCATCAACACTCTCGCCGACGTTGCAAAAAATTTTAAGGACAGTTTGGCTCTGCATGAAATGCCCGAGAGCTCGAGGATGCAGCTTTTTTTTCAACATTTTCGGGGTGCAGATTCATGAATTTTTATCAAAAAACACGCCTGCGGCTGCTCGAAAAGCACGACCGGTGCATCGTTAAAACGGTATTTAACTGTATGACGCATGAAACGTGCGAACAAAATGATATGAGGGAATTAAGCAGGTGTCACTAAATCACTAGAAACTTTTTCAACCCATGTCGTATAAATTTTTTGTCAATAATATACCTGGAATTCTAAAAAGTCACTGCACTCCATCCTCGAAGTTGCTGCCATTTTGAACAGAGAGATATTTAATTTCTTTCTTATTTTTAACTCGCTTAAACGCTGTGTAGAGGGCGAGAGTAGCTCGGAATTTCGAACTTCTCTGCTCCCACGCTTCGGTCTTTGGCGCGAGAAACATATTCTTTAAAGGTTCACCACTTCACAAGTGACCCAAGTGACGAGTAAACAGGGTAAACAGTCAATCTCTCAATCTGATGACCTTGGCGGAGCTCGTCACTTCGAACCAAGTCGATATTCAGTTGGGCGACCGTTTAGCCATTCCACGACTGACCCGCCTATCCAATCGCCGTGGGGAGGAGGCAGCTTCGTCGCTTCGTGATGAGCCTTTGATCGTGCGCACGCAGTAGGTGAAAATTTTGGCGCCTAATGACGGCCATGTTTCCGACAGTTACTTTTGACGCTTTTGCTCTCGAGCCAATGTTTTACATCAGTGCAAGGAAAAACAGTGTGAATTTCGCGGCCAACACTTCGGAAAGTTTAACGGCAACAGTGAAGTGGAAAAAAGTGATAAAATGAGTTCGCGAAAACGGCAAGGATTATGCTGGACGAGGGAAAACATGAGAAAAGTTCGCTTGGGAACACGTAAGCAAAAACCATCATTATCAAAAGATTTTTTCACTTTTTTTCCAGTATTATTTACAAAATCAAACATATTTCACGTTACAAACAAGATTTTTTCTACTTTTTTTTTTACTGCTTTACTGAATCGAGGCATTTGCACGAAGTGTTCCCCACGTGGAATCGTCTTGAGTTTATTTTCTCAAGGTTGCTCGGAACAGTTGCTGCTTTCTTTGGCTCTGGTTAATTTTTTCAACTGTTCCAATCTCGATTTACCCCTCACATTATTGATTTCGAAGGAAAGATCACTCGGGCTGTTTGTAGGAATAGTTTTTGTCGAGGAATTGATAGTTTTCGGTTGTTGAGATTGAGATTTGGAAGTGTCACAACAATCGGAATCGTTGCGTGTCGGATTCGACGCGTTGTCGGGTAGAACGCCAATTTTGCAAGAATACTTGGTTCTTCGTTTACTCGGAGGTCTCAGCTCTTCGAAGGGTAAAATAGGAGCTTTGGGTGAGGAACATTTAGGCGTAGGACTGTCGCAACTTGCTTCGTATTCCCAAGCAGCTGCACAAGTGTTGGGCACATTGCCTGCCATTTGAATGAATTTTTTGGTGAAAACAGCCCTCGGCAATTTGTGGGAAGGTGGTGACTTGGGTAAAGGTTCGCGTGGTTTGCAAGATCGGGCTTTTGGGCTTTCCGTGAAAATGAAAGCATCGCCGGCTGTCATTTTGTATCTGGGATCGCACAAACGCGGATCTTTCTCTCGACACAATTTTTTTTCGCCCTGTAAAACTCGACAGCTACTCGGTTCCGGAGATTTTTTTTTCAACGACAACGAGCCAAAAGTACTTTCCCAATACGATATTTTTCTCTTCGTAGCTTTTTCCGGCTCTCGGCAATTGGTTAACTTTCTCTTTGCCACCTCGTTGTCTTTGCATTTAGTTATTTGTATGCACTTCGATATGCACTCTGGATTCGTCGGCTGCAATTTTTCGGCAAGTCGTTCGCCACACGCCGTTGGAACAGGATTCTCCACAGATTTTGATTTTTTCTTTCTCATCCACGACCACAAATTTCGCTGGCCACACGATAACTCGAAATTCGCCCGATCTTTGAGGTTAGTTTTCAACAATTTTGAACATGTTTTACCCTACAACCAATCAAAATGCATCACTCTCACTTATTGAGCTCGTCAACGCAGTTTTTTTTCCTCCACAAACTAAATACAATTTCGTTGACTTTGCAAACCTGTGACAAAACTTTACGAGCAATTTGGATTTCGTTCGAAAACACGGCGGCCATCTTTTGATCGGGAACCACGTCCCTCCCCCGAGGGATCAAATAAAAGTCACGTGACATTCAGAAACAAACGATTCTTTATTCGATGCAGAAAAAGTTCAACAGGACGCGATGAAATCGTCTTCGTGTGTGTGTGCGTTATTTTCGTTCATGATTAATTCTTCGTCATAGATTCGATGGATCTTTTTTATTTATAAAAAAAAAAAACGATGGCACTGAAGCTTGCAACGTTGAGGCGCAACGGAAAAAACGTTTTTTTCTATTAATTGTTTGTTTCAATTACAAAAACCATGACAATTTTCGTGCTGTTTTCGTTTTTAGGTCCTAAAAAAATCGTTTTATTATCTTAGCAAAATATTGAATACGAATCACGAGCTCTGCTCAAGGAAAACCCGAATTTCGTATGACTTTGAAGTTTGCAACGTTGAGATTCAACGAAAAACATTTTTTTTTTTATTGACTGTTTATTGAATTTTGAAAATCGTGGCAATTTTTCGAGTCGATTGAGTTTTTTGGGCCCAGGAGAGAATCGTTTTATTGGCCGGACCAAATATTCAATAATAATTATTGGCTCTGCGGAAGAAATAACAGAATTTCGTTGCATTCCAACGATGCAAACTTCAGCATCGTAAAAAACGTTCAAGCAGCTTGGTCATATTTTTTAATTGATGAAAAATCAAATAAGACGAAAAAACGCGTTTCGGTATCGAACCGAAATTACAAATTTATTGGGGAATCGACACGACACTTTGATAAAGCGAATTTAAGGGAAACTCGCGATGAAGTTTCGGGCGTCTCGGGACAAGTACGTTTGACAGCTCCGTCGTCGCTGTCCCGAGCGTTCGCGCCGGGTCCATAAGATTTTTTCGTACATAAACATAAAAAAAAAAGGATTTTTCGAAATTCTTTCACGGTCTATCCTCTTGGATGAAACGAATCCGGACTCGAATTCTAAAGTCTATTCTGCATTGTGTATCGATTTATTTTCGCGACAATGAGAAAGGGAGGAAGAATAATGGAGAGAAGCGCGGAAAAGATTGAAGAAACACAAACACATTCTCGTGCGTCTGTTTCCCTCTTTGGCTTCTCGTTGTCATTTTTTTTTCGCGGTGGCGTCGCGTCTCAAATTGTCTTTTTCGCTCGATTCTTTTCTCGGGCTTCTCTCTCTCCGTCTCGCTGACCAGCGTCGAAAGTATATACATTAATACGATTAGATAAGCTCACGTCGGGTCTCGGTTCATAGTGCGCCGGAGATGCAGACATCATAAGAGAGCGGGATTTCAATGAGTTCGCCTCAGTTTGCGTCGCGTGTCAGTTGCAGAAAGATTCCAGTTCAGATGGAACGTTAACTAAATATTGCAAGGAGCACGTTGGTGAGAAAAAAAATCGAGTCACTCAATTCGGTGCTACGAGTGTTTGCAAAAAAACTGGGAATAAATTTCATGGACTTGCCGCGACGATTCGGAGGCTGAAAATCCGGAGGAATACAAAGCGTTGGAAAAAATATTCAATCTGATAAAGTTTGGGAGGAAAAATCGATCAGTACGAAGCCCCGAAGATGGTAAAAGTGTTTGCAATCGCATAGAGAGATATGTCACTTGTTAATCGTGGTACACGCACATGTACCGAAACGCTGAGAATCTCGTAGTCGCAGAGACAACCGAGGATCGTGTAAGATCGACTTTTTGGTTGGAAAAGCTCACGGAGGCCGCAGTAAGAGAAAATTCGGCTGAGAGTTGTTGGGATTTTGAAAAGTAGAGAACGAAGAGTGTTGAAAATACAAAATGCCGGCCTGCTCGAGCGATGTCTGCACTTCAGGAACGAGATATCGTTCGTCGAGTCCTCCAAACTCGAGGAGCAACAGTGCTTCGCCTCCACTATCGTGGCCGATCGGCAAAGGTTCGTCGCCGGTCTCGGTCTCGCCGTCAAACACGCCACCGGTGCGCGGATTCCAAAGATCGACTTCGAATCTCTCAAACTCTTCATTGTCTCATGGGAAAACAATATTTCCGGATCATTGCATTCACGGCGGATCGTTGAGATCTCAGGAAAGTCAAATTTTACCTTCGAATTTCGAGAGTTTTCGTCATCGTCACGGTCTTCTTGATCGTGAGACGAACCAAGAGCACGCATCGGAATTCTCAACGAGAAGAATCGTTCGCACCAACGAATGTGATGGCGAGAGTGGCTTGTTCAGACAATTACTGTTTCCCGCGAGATTATTCGCCTGGTACGTGAATCTCGTTTTTAACATGTTGCGACGTACGTACGAGACACTGAGTTACGTCGTATGGACGCCGGTCATATGGATATCAGCGTGGATTTGCGTCCTTTGGGTGACACTGCAATTGCCCCTTAATTTGATAAAGTGGTTTATTCGAGTTCTGTACACGCCGTCTTTCGAGCGATCACGAAACAAGAGATGCGTGTTGATAACCGGTGGGAGTACAATTCAGGCTCTGCATCTAGCCCGTAACTTTTACAAAGCCGGAGCTCGGGTGGTAGTCTGTGAGATCGATGGTCTCTTTGGTTTGGTGAGATTTTCGACAGCGTGTTCGAGGTTTTACAGCGTGCCGCGTCCTGGACCAGGCACGGCCGCGGAATACGTAAACGCTCTGAAGAGAATCGTCGAGCGAGAAAAAGTCGTTTACTTTATTCCTGTGAGTTGTACGAGCGGAGCTTATTACGATTCGTTAGCAAAATCTCACCTCGAGATATTGGGCTGCGAGTGTTTCGTGCCTGGGATCGCAGACGTTTCGAGCCTGGAAGATCCTTTGGAATTGATGCAGCGATGCTCGAGCTTAGGTCTCCCGAGGCACGATCACAAGGTCGTCAAGTCCGTGGACGATTTGGTTGCTCTCTACGAATCCGGACATTTCGCGACGAACGATAGATATTTCATGATTTCCGCTGGTCCTGCTGGTATGACGGAACGAGCCAAGATGCATTTACCGAATTCGGTGGAGAACTCGGTGCCCCGTAACTTACGAAGGAAATTGGACAACTATGAGATCAGCGAGAGACGAGCTTGGCTCGTTTTGCGCGAACCGGCTTCTTGTTCGGCCGGATATCAACTGGTGACTTGTACGACGGTCAAGGACTCGAGGGTCGTGGCTAACGTCACTTGCCGACTCGACGAAGCTCGGGGTCTCGTACCGGAAGAACGTGCCGACGTTGATCAGTGGTTGGAAACGTTTTTCCGTGCTCCTTTCGCCAAAAGGATCAACGGACATCTGAGCTTCAAACTCGCTTTTAATCTCGAGAGCAATTCCGGTCTCGTGCCCATTTCCTGCCGAGTTGGAGTTCCTCTTCCTTATCTCTGTCTCACAAGTATTCATCCGCGACTCGTGTGGAGACCCTGCAGACATTTTTCTCGACAAAACTCCGTCAACTTTGTACTCAACGAAAAATACAAAAAGTCTACATCCCCGAAGCATCGATCCGTCAGCACCGACAGTCTTTTCGCTCCGACTCGCTCCGTCACTACTATTCACGACGACAACAACAGCTCGTCCACCCGGATCAAAGCCTCCAGCAACTCTAACGGCCATTTCGGCATTCCATCGACACCCGTCCTCGACAAAAGAGACGCCCTTTTCGTCTACTGGGATCCGTTGCCCTATTGTGCATATTATCACCTGCAATTCCCATTCAGACGTCTCGCTGGCGCCATACGCGAACGACCGGTCCAACACAAACCACCTCTCGGAGTTGTTCAATAAAAATCCAACAACTTTTTTCTCGTGCCCTTTTGGGCGCCTTCGCATTTGATGCTGGAAAGTTTTGAATAGATCGATAAATCGATCTCCCGAGCTCGTTCATATTTTTGTGTTCCGCATAAAACTCGAGCAATGAGCGTGAAAAACAAGCGACGATTCTCCAGGTATTTGTTCCATCGATACAACTTGTTTACCTTCATTTTTTCTCTTCGAAACGTATTTCGAGAGCAACACTCTTACCTGGAGCATCGACCTTTAAGTTTATTCGTTAAAATGCGTACTTAGTCTTACGTGTAAATAATTCAACAGATGCATAAATGTTGTACGGCTTATCAGTGATCGGATAATCACTTTGCCAATGCCTCTTGTATAGAAAAGACTGCAATTGCGTCATACTCACAAATTTATATTAAGGAATATGTAAATATTATAAGTCGTCCGGACATTACGTTCATAAACGAATAGATTTAATTTCGCCACTGACAAAGACTTGCGAGGACACCCTCGAATTCGAATATTTAACGTGTGACAACTTTTTTCAATTGAGAAAAGAGAGAGACACGCAGTGATAATTCTAATGATATTCAAGTGAAAATACAATTCGAAGAAACTGGACGATATCGGAGATGAACTGTGCAAAACTTTGCTTCTCTCGTATGACGTGGACCAATTATGATAATGAGTGTTTTTCCATGTGCAATAATGTATAAATGAGTGATTGGAGAGAATTGATTCGATGGACGTTATCGTCGCTCTTCGCGATAACGGTTTGACACACACTTTGCAGAATTTTCGACCTGTGAGAGGGAGTGTGATGGATTTATAATTATTTTAGTGTTATTTCGATCGATTATAGTTGACGAAAAAACAAGAGTTACACATCTTAAGATTTCTTCCCCCGTTTCGTACAAATAAATCGTTTTGCAATACTTTTTCATTGTTTTATATCGTTCAAGTGTGTATGCTTTACGAATATTTTTATTTATTTTATTCTCTGTTATGTGTAAATGATCATATGTACATAAATCATTGTAATATTCTTTTGATTGTGTCAAATTTTATTCGCTCGGCCTATCTCTCGGAGAAGCACAAATAACGTAATTTCGGAGCAGCCAGTAACGTCGAAGCATCAATAACCCAGTAATCGTCAAGTTTTTTATGTTCAATAAAATCCGTTGACAAAGATATTGACTCTCAATTGTTTTCGAAGAATATTCAACCGGCTCTTGTATTGTTCGAATGAGGGACATCGATTGGTCTCAGGCCCGACGAAAAAAACGAGAATTTTTCAATTCCAAGTAATTTTGAAGTAAAAAAGTTTTTGCCAGCTTTTAACGTCAAAGTCCCTGGATTTAGACGTCAAATTATAAATTTCTATGAGCTCTGCAGACGGAAAAGTTCACGAATGATTGAAAAGCTCGAATAATTTTGAAAAAACGCCCAACTATTTCAAGTCCAAAGGAAATTACAGCTATTTTCATGATTATTTGAAAATTAACCGCGTGCGAAGCTGCGGGTACAGCCATTTATAATGAATAAATGTCCCGTTGATGAGTTTTACTGATAAATCGTTGCGATGACCCCAGAGTGATGCCCGCGCAGTGCCGGACTTTGAGAGGCCGGGGTCGCATCCAAGCGACGCCCGACGACCGTTGTTTATCGTTAATTCTCGCTGCTCTGCGAGATGGCAAACACTTCATGCTCTTCAATCCGCGAAAAAATTATGCACAAATGTTTTTAATTGGTTTCCTCAATTACAATGGTGTGTCCCGCAGGTGTCGCCCTTCATTTTCATACAATTTCATGCTTAATGGAGCAACGAATGCTAATTGTTGTTGCATATTGCTAGGAATCAGAGTTGCACAATCGTTACGACTAAACCACGAGCAATTCTCGTGATTACACAGAAATACACGCCTGCGCCTGTGTGTGAACTTTAACAAGCAATAACTGGATAAGAGCATGATTTGTGATAACTCCTCATTCAGTAGAGGTTCGAACGGAGTCGTCAAAGATAAGGAAAGCAGGGATGGATTCGTGCGATGTTAATAATCACGTACACACTAGGTGGAGTACGAGCCTGTACGAACTTTGATCTCTATAGCATCCGAGTCTTAACAGCATCAGACGACGTTCCTCACGTGTAGAGAACGAGTACGTGTACCCTTCGAATCGTAATCCTGTGGGCGATCGAACGGATAATCAATATCGGCGATGAAGGTGTCAACGTTTGGTAAACAATCGGGTAATCTAGAGACTCCAAAAAAGCACGTTTGCGGGCTCGAGACTCGCCCGAGCATATTACATATCTCTGTACATGGAATTCGGTGGTGGGGTTAGCCATTTTCTCCAATTACGAAGCCCAGGGAATGCCATGTCCTGAAAATTGGACTGGGCACTAATTACGTTGGTCTCCATCTGATAATTGCTGGGAAAAAACTTTGTATGGGCAATGATTGTGCAGAAAGCACAGTGAGTGTGTGTGTATATGACACAAAAAAGGCCTCATGATGCTTTCTTGTTTCTGATCGATTGCCACCACTTACGACATACCTACCCCGTGTTCTTGATTAATTGGCCGAGTCTGCATTTTCGTAATTTCGGCTGGAGCTATATTTTATTTTTGACGTAATTGTACTTCGAACTCTTTGCTTTCCCATTTTTGAAATTCCCGACATAAAGGCTGTAGTGGAATTAATCGATCTACATACAACTCTTCTTGAAATGAAAAATTCGCTATTTTAGCTGTTTGAAGCTTTAATCATTCGATATATTGACTCCCACCCTCTGCATTGATTTTCAACTCCTAATCAAAAACTTTTCGCCAGACGCGTTATGCAACAATGCAAATGTGCGATTACTGAATGTAATAACTGTCCCGGTTTTTCCCTGTGAATGGGATTTGCCATGATTGCAAACATTTTGTAGATAACACGAGATCCTTTGGGTCAATAATTATTTATTCGTAGCTGCTGTTGAGTTCGTGAACGAATATCATTGATCGCGATCGACATTTTCCGGTTTTGTGAATCGTGTCGAAACTCTTCGCGATTCAGTAGTTCGAACCAAAATGTTGCTCTTGCTACTTTTTCAAAGAAAAGAGCAACCCTTTTTCGTGTGGAAAGAATCGGAGCTTTCCGCTGGTTCCAGATCGAGCAGATTCGATCGCACGTGCGATGTAAGAAATTTGGTTTCAGTTCTGCAGAGTTCGGAAGCGAACACTATGCCAGCAGCGAAGAGACCTCGTCAAATAAGGTTACGAGGCTCTTCGGCTGTTTGTCGTGGCAACTGCGAGACACGTTCATGATTCCACTCGGAACGTTTTGCTGAAGAATGAGGTTTTAATAATTAATAAGCGCTGCGAAGTCAAGATCCTGAAGTTTGCATCGTTGGAATGCAACGGAATTCTGTTATTTCTTCAGCAGAGCCATTAATTATTATTGAATGTCTGGTCCGGCCAATACAACGATTCTCTCTTGCGACCAAAAAACTCAATCGACTCGGAAGATTGCCACGATTTTCAAAATTCAATAAATAATCACAAGAAAAAATGTTTTTCGTTAAGTCTCAACGTTGCAAAGTCCAGAGTCATGCGAGGTCTCGGTTGATTGCTCGTTAATGGCTCATGCAATCACTCAAGATATAAACCACGTGGCAAAATATTCTTGCATAGACACGAGAAGTTTAGTTTGTTGAAGAGCGAAAAGACAATGTCCACTGGGATGTTTAAGGTACATCGACGAGACGTCGCGGCCATTGTAATCTACATAGCCGAGTCTTCATGCGGGGAGCTCTTCCGCCCCTTTTAAGAACGGTAGATAACTTTTTCTTCAACTTTTTATTCTTTTATAGACATAAGCCAAGTGTGGTTCCTTGACGACCGAGTGAAATAAATCAATAGGAGAGAAGGAGAGAGAGAGGAACGGAGCAAATGCTCAACAAAAAACATCATTTTTCTTTCTTCCCGGGAGGAGAGGTCGTTCATCCTCAATCTGCCTGTGTTACCAACATCACGCGATCCAACAGTCATATATATACTCTATCGTTTCTTCACTGGTTTCCTGCATTCTCTCCCTTTTCTCCCTCCCTCTCTCTCTCTCTCTCTCTCTCTCTCTTTCTCGTTCGTTGCGTCTGCACTTCTCGTCACTTTTCCATCCCCAAAAACTTTTCACACAATTACTCCATATACTGGCTCATATTCAAAAATAATCTTAAACTTATGGAAGGGATGACATCGCTCCGTTCTTCAGGTCTTTTCAACTTTATACTTTTACCACTTTTATCGCATTATACTCATTGCGGAAGACGTGAAGAATGTATTTATGTTTTCGAGCAAAACGTGCAGCTAATACGTACTCTGGGGTCTCAATGAAAATGAAGTTTCCTTAATTGCGATCGCTTCCGTCAATTTTTTACTTGTTTTTATTGTGAATCTTTATTAATTTGACTGCAATTTGGATTTTCTGGGTCGGGCATTTACTTTATATCGGCACTCTCTTTGCAGAACGTGCTAGAGGACAGAATTCTTTTGCAATTCTTAGCAAGAAATGCCTCATCAGTGGATTCTGAAGTTTCCATCGTTGGAATGCAACGAAATTCTGTTATTTCATGGGCAGAGCCAATAATATTATTCAATATTTGGTCCGACCAATAAAACAATTCTCTCTTGCGACCAAAAAAATCACATCGACTCAAAAAATTGCCACGATTTTCAAAATTCAATAAATAATCAATAGAAATAGTATTTTACGCGACAAGTGCGGAAAGCGACGAATTACATCGCGCGTGAAGTTGCCGCATGAGCCGAAGGTTTATGATACATATTCGCACGAGTACGAGTGTCATTACGGCACTCGCCTTCGGCTCGTGCCGCAATTGACACTCGTACTCGTGCGAATATGTATCATAAGTCGAGGCGAATGCGGCAAACGCGCGATGTACTTCGTTGTTTTTCGCACATGTTGCGTACAATATTTTTTGTGATACTTGCCTCGAAAGTTCGATTTGAGGTTTCAAATACGTCGACTGACATCTGACAGTTAAGCTATCTGGCATATGAATGTCCGCACTAGTGCGGTAAAGTCTTCTCACCGTGCGGTAAAGTCCACATTACCGCACTAGTGCGGTAAAGTAAGACAAAAGAGCAAACGTTGAGAAATAGGCTACTTTCGCCACGGCAAACGCGAACCGAAAATCGCACTTTCGGGGCAAGTATCACAATAGTATATTACGCAACTAGGGAGGAAAAGTAGACTACTTCAAACCGCGGGCAGAATTGTCAACCTCGCCTTCGGCTCGGTTGACAATTCTGCCCGCGGTTTGAGGTAGTCTGCTTTAACTCCCGTGTTGCGTATACGATTTTTCGGTCCGACGTAGGCGGAATTCGCACTTTTCTCCCGGAGGTGCGAAAAAATGTTTTTCGGTGAATCTCAACGTTGCCAACTTCAGAGTCAGTAACCTTTTTCAGAGCCAGAACTGTCCATAGTAGGCAGCATCGCACTATTAATGAGATTTCCGTTTAGAATGTGGAAGTCAACCCATTTGGACTCTTGTATAGTTAAGGGCTCAAAATTTGATGACATGCTCTGATATAATTGCAAAGTTACGATCTCGTTTTTTTTTTCAAAATACGATTTTAGGAGTTTAATCGCCGGAACTATTGTTAAAACTTCTGAAAAACTTCAGAACTAGGCCCGACACTTCCTTATCTTGACTTCATTCGTGAGATGCATATACTTCTGATGCTAACTTCACACGATGTTGAAGTATGTATCGTTGGAATGCAACGAAATTCGGTTTTTTCTTGAGGAATACCCATGACTTTTATTCGATATTGAATCAGGACGATAAAACGATCGTTTTTCAGGATTCAAACACAAAATTGATACGAAAATTGGCTTTTCTTTTGAAATTTAACAAAAAATTAAGGGAAAACGTATTTTTCGTTGGATCCCAACGTTGCGAACTTCAGTGTCATAACTTAACAGGCGTCTAATTTCCCTCGTGTCCAGCTTTAATGATTTTTCATGTGTGGTTTGCGCTTGAATTATGTTCTGAGATAGGAGAATTTTTGTGTGGAGCTGAAAGCTCGAATCTGCATCAGGTGCCACGGTTCCCAGCACAAGTTGATCTCCACTACGGTTATGCATGGATATTCTACTGTGCCTGGTGCGCATGGTGGAGCCTCATAAAGTTTACCATACCGCTTAGTGCTATTGCCATTACCTCATAAAGATGAAAGTTTCGTCGTTATAGAGGAAAATTTTCATTGAATTTTCGGAATAATCGTCTCCACGTGATGAAAAATCGACGTTTACGAAGAATTTCATTGAATCATTATCAATAGCGACATCGAAATGATGAGTCGATCCCGATTCGATATAACAAAAAAGGCTAAACAACAATTTTTGATCTTTTCTACTTCGAAGAATTGTGTCAACCCTAGAAACATGCTCAAAGGATTTTTTTTTTTGGTCAATGGGTTAAGAGAGTGTGCTCTTTACTACAAACCGATCATACGGCGATGTGAATTGCAGTGGCTGCATGATCGCATCGACGAAACTTCGACGTAGCTTCATTTACAGATTTTTTTCTCTCTCATGATTAAATGAAAGATAAACATCGTGTTAGCGTTATGGAAGAAACAAACATGATTGTCCAAAGGCTTGAGGCACGATAGCCTAAACCGCGTCTTCCGTTTACAGGGTCAAGCTTTTTTCTCCAATCCTTTTCTTCGTAAACATCGTTTGCGACCAAAAAATTTCCGACGCATCGAACGTAATCTTGCATCGTAAGATTCTCCATTTTATCGGAAATCTTCGACAGAACGTTCACGTGAATTCAAACACAAAACAAGATTAAGCAGTTGATGAAAAAAAAACTTATACGTTCGGAACTCCTTGCCGAGAATATAGATTCACAACATTTTTCGAGAATCGTCAGAAATGTGAAATCGTACAGTGTTGAAGTTTGCATCGTTGGAATGCAACGAAATTCTGTTTTTTCTTTAGCGAGTCTCATTAATATTGTTCAATATTCCGTCCGGACAAAAAAAAAACGATCGTCTTTTGAGTCCCAAAAACTCAATAGAGACGAAAAATTGGCATCATTTTTAAAATTTGATAAATAACTAACAGAAACAATATTTTTCGTCGAATCTCAACGTTGCAAACTCCAGCGTCATGAAATGGTTGTTCTTTTCATTTACCAAAACGTTTACACAGAAAATTCGATTAATTTACCGCCTGGTCACGAGGAAACGTCAATATTTCACGATATTTGATATCTTGTTGTAATAGTGACAGAAATTGAAATATAAGAATGACTATGAAGATTTTGTGCCTGAGAGATAGTTGCGTGTAAATGGTAGAAATAAAAAGGAAGGAATGGCACTCGCGTCACGAATATGTCGCACGGGATCGCGATCGTGAACGTTGAAGAAAAAAGTAAGTCGTATTACAGGTTAAAGTTGACTGGTACAGTGGAATACCATCGTTCTTTAAGAAAATCATGTCTTCCTTTTTAATGTCAAGAAATTACGATGTCAAACGTAAACGTGAAGAAACACACTTTCCATATTCTTTGTCATTTTGGTGATTTCATTTAATTTTGATAACATCCTTTTTTTCAATGAATTATTTGCACACGATCAAGTTTTCGACAACAAGAAAATCGATTTCATCCACAAGACTTTTCAATTTGTTGCAGTTTTGAAAAAATGTCGACGATTTTGAACTTGAAGTTAAAAAGACTAAATTTTTTTCTTCTTCTAGTTATTCTTCATTCGTATACGAGTTTTCACTTTGTTTTTCCATTCAGGAAAGACAATTAATTGGTGAAAGAGGTAATTTCATGAGAAACGTTGCCTCGACGATGCTTTCTCGAGATCGTTGATTAATGAGAGATCGTTTGGTACGTCGTGCGGTTAAATCTAATCGCCTTGGATCATTATACCGAGTCACGATGGGGTTTCGTGTAACCTTACTCCATGAACATTGACTTATCGCTCTCCACAGCTCGATCGAAATCCACCCCCCAGCATGTTGTTCACTATCGAGACGAACTTTGTTGAAAATCGTAATGCAGTAATGAAGCAAAGTCGCCATTGAAAATTTCGTCAACTGATTGCGAGATTCTGGTCTTCCGGATCGAGCCTATACGTTCATGGAGAATGAAGAGGAAATTTAATTCAGAAAAAATTGCAAATTTGCCGCCTTTTTTCACGGAAATTCCCCAAATTTCTTGGTTCAATTTTTTTTTTTTTCAAATAACCGCAGAGTGTTCATCATTCGACATACGAAATTAATATCGAAAAATAAAAATCTTTAGTAAAATCGAGCCTCACGTATCGTTTTTCTTTTAATAGTAGGCAATTTGATGAGATTTTTTGTTCACTCTGACATACAAACTTTGGTAATCATCAAAAAATGTTAATAACACATCCCAAAGTTTCTATCGTTGGAATGCAACGAAATTCTGTTCTTTCATGAGCAGAGCCAATAATATTATTCAATATTTGGTCCGGCCAATAAAACGATTCTCTCTTGCGACCAAAAAACTCAATCGACTCTAAAACTCGCCACGATTTTCAAAATTCAATAAATAATCAAGAGAAAAAATGTTTTTCGTCGAATCTCAACGTTGCAAACTTCAGACTCATTACGATTATTAGATGTGGAAAGTTCTAAACGAATCAGATTAGAGGGTTTCGCGAGGTTACTCGATCGAGGCGAAAGCTCCAGGTTTATTGGTTTCCGACAACAGTTTTAAATAATCCTTGCACGGATGAATAAAGTATTCCCATTATCGATGTATCGGAGCTTACGAATACGCAGATTAAAGTCGCGATGTATATAGCATCGAGCACGCTATATCGGAACCGGCACCGCCACCGACACCGACGCCCGGCACGCGATTCCGTCGAACCAACCCCCGTGAGGCTTCGAAAAAGGTATCCCCGCGCGCACGCCGCACTCTGCCCCCTCCATTTTTTCCGAGAGTAGGCAAAAGCCCTCGGAAGCGAGTCAGTGAAAGCTCGGATTTCGAAGGGAACGCACAGCGTGAGGGAGAGAGAGAGAGAGAGAGAGGGAGAGAGAGAGAGAGAGCGTCGTTGTAGCCCCAAAATTTTGCTCGATTAAGGGGCATCGAAAAGCTCTGCGATACGGCGGCTTGCTGTCACCCAAAAAGTAAACAATTTCCGTTTCGCGTGGAAAATTGAAACTCCGAGCGGAAATAATGCCACGGGTGAGGAAATATATCTTGAAATTTGTTGTGATTTCTTCCTCACGTTGTGTTGCGCTTGATTATGAGAATTAATTTCCCATATTTTCGTCCTTGTTTACAATTTGGATAGGAATTTAAATGTTTTGCGTTATTTCGATGTTTTTTCTTGCCTGTTCAGTATTTTTTCGTATCGTAATCGACTTGGTCGTTCCGTTAATTAGTTGGAAAATCACGAATAAAAAAGCTCACAATTCGAAACATTCAATTTTTCATATTTCCGTCGAACAAAAAACTCAATTTCAAAAATTAGTTTTTGTAGTTTTTATTTTTCTTGCCTCCTTTTTTTCGAGGCTATATGAGTGACGCACCAACCAGACACATATTCAATTCAATGTGGTCACACGTCATCCTCTCACGCACCCTTTTCCCTCAACGCGTTCACGACTCACGTGTCAACCCTCCACACAATATATTCATATCCCTATATATATACGCAACTGTTACGAGCGAGCCTGAAACGTCTGATTTTTCGTGTCACAAAATTCAGGCCGATCCCATAAAAATACACTCAAGCAGCACGTAGTCTTTCGATTCTGAAGTTTCCATCGTTGGAATGCAACGAAATTCTGTTGTTTCTCCAGTAGAGCCAATAATTATTATTGAATATTTGCTCCGGCCAATAAAACGATTCTCTCTTGCGACCAAAAAACTCTATCGACTCGAAAAATTGCCACGATTTTCAAAATTCAACAAATAATCAATAGAAAAAATGTTTTTCGTGAAATCTCAACGTTGCAAACTTCAGAGTCATCGTAGTCTTCGTTGCAACTAAAATGCACTCCAAAAGCAACGTCGTCAACTGATATCACGCTCAAAACATATTTTGCAATAAACGTTCGAATATTTATGCAACAAAGTTGCATTGCGAGGCACTGAGACATTCTATTTTTGTTTCCCTATTTCCAAATGAGTCTAAAGTGAAAATATACATCGAAGGACATCACGATGTTTATATGTTCATTCTGGGAAATTGTATCGAGTCGTTTTTGGACTTTATTACCGAGACTTCTCGATTCCTAAGTCTTCACAATCCTAAACATTTTCATTGGTGAATATCTTTACTAGTTTAATATGAAAAAAATAAACATAAGGCTGCGTAAAACGTCAAAAAAAGTCCCATGAAAATGCCTTGGAACAAAGTCGATCATGTTTACAGTCAGATTTTCATCGAGCACGACGACGTAGCGTAAAATTGAGATATATTGGAATAGAATCGTCCGAAAGGACGTTAATGAACAGAGTCATTCGAGCATGAGTAATTAAGGGGTCTCTCGTAATCCCTTAATGCTGTATGAAGAATATTCCAATGGAAAAGGTTGAATAATAAGCTTCGATTACAACGGAATTGAAAAAGTCTTGACGATATGATAAAAATGATAATTGAATCGTTCATTTGCGTGAATAAATTTGTAGCAAGTCCGTATTTTCGTTGAGATCGAAATGAAGATTCTTGCGATTGATGGAGGAGAGATATAAAAGTGTCGACAGTTCGATTCGATTGTCAAAAGATAAAGGGGGGCAGTGCGTCCATGGGAATTACATGTGGAAGGCAAAATCGGAGTAATCGAGATCGAAAAAATGGCTGACGAATGGCAAAGACTTAGGGAAACTAGACTATTGATGAGTTATCGCCAGCCAAAATAGTTGCCAGACAATCAATGTCGAAATCTGAGGCTTAGATTGATCGGTTGCGTGGATTTAATGATCGATAACTTATCAGCGATACAAGAAGAGCATTCGTTTCCGTATGTTGTCTCGTAGTATCTCGTAATCGAGTTGTAGGCTTGATTTCGTCTCAACCGTTTTGCACGTCATTCTTGTGACTGGTCGTTTCGTACTTGAATTTGTCACGTAGTCAGGCCACGTGTAGACTTTGATTACTGCCATCTCCATCTGCATCTTCTTATTATTCAAACGTTAGAGAATTCGAAATATTATTGTTAACGCGAAATCAATCGAAATGGTAAAAAGAAACGAGGGATTGATCTAGGAACGTGATGACTCTGAAGTTTGCAACGTTGAGATTCAACGAAAAACAGTTTTTGTATTGATTATTTATTGAATTTTTGAAATCGTGGCAATTTTTCGAGTCGATTGAGTTTTTTGGTCGCAAGAGAGAATCTTTTCATTGGCCGGACCGAATATTCAATAATTATTATTCACTCTGCTGAAAAAAAAAAACAGAATTTCTTTGCGTCCCAACGATGGAAACTTCAGGATCATAGCAACGTGTCAAGTAGAAAATTTTCTCGTTACCTTTCTTCATTATCCACAGACCGATGGTAGACTAAGAGAGAAATGCATATTGAGAGTCAAGGTCACAGCTAGAGCATTTATGGTAGAGTTTCTAGTGAATAAACATCACGCAATTGAGTATTGGGCCATAAGTAGATACGAGCGGAGGATACACACATACAAGTGTTACGAGAGGGTAGGAGAGAAATAGTTAGAGATGCAAGAGAATGCCAACCGGAAGTATGTGCGACTTTGGGCGCGAGCACGCGAACGCAAATTCCTAAACGCCCGCCAACAACCTGTCCTGAAAGGATCAACCACACGAACCTTCGTATTTTATACATATACATCGTCTTTCAATCATTTCCTCAAATTTTGGTCAATATTTCGGGTCAAGGAATTTTAATGATCCTGAATGATTGCATCATTGGAATGCAACAGAATTTTGTTATTTTTTTTTTTCAGCAGAGCTGAAAATTATTATTCAATATTTGCTTTGAGTCCCGAAAACTGAATCGACAAGAGGAAAATTGCCATGATTTTCAAAATTCAATAGATAATAACTAGAAAAAATATTTTTCGTTGAATCTCAACCTTGCAAACTTCAGAATCATGAACTTTATGAGTTTTTTATATCGTTAATTTGATACGACGACCTTAAGTAAACGGTTTTGTCCCTTTACAGTCTAACCCAAATGGTCGCGAGTAACTAATTTCTTAAATTTTTGATCCAAACGAAGCTTTCAACAGTCTCGAAATATGTTTGTACTTTATTACAGTGTCCCAACGAACATTCAAGGCTCGCTGTAAGAAAACAATTTTTTTTCGGGCAGATGCATTTTTTTTTGTGATAAGAATTATTGTCATTGTTTATTAACAACTGAGCCAGCGATCCATCAGAATTAGTTCCATTAATCCACGAATATTATTAATCAATGTGCACGGTTTATTTAATCAGTTTTCAAACTTTGATTTGAACCTTCATCATCCCAATAATGTCTCTTGAATATCATAATTGAATTCCATATCGAAACCAATAGGACTAAAGTCCATACCACAAACTCATTCATAAGACGAGATAATTATTGTTAACAAATATTATGTTAAGATGATTGAGAATAAAATTGTTTCCGTTTTCAATGCGTCAAAACCGATGATCGATGATCGGAGAATGAATAAATAATATTAATCATGTTTACGCATGATTGTTTGTTACTCGAATACGTAAGTTGCCCTAATCACGTTGGTTTAAAAACGTCGTGCGGCGCGTAGTTGAACCAATGATTCGCAGCTTTTTTTCCGTATTCGAAAGTTTTTCTTCCCATTCTCTACGTTTTAGATAATAATAATAATTTTAATAAACAAATAAAAAGGCTACAAATCTCCCGATTCAAATATTCACAAACACATGCAATTGGTTTAAAAACTCACGGTCAAAATTCTCCGTGTTAACCGAGGAAAAATGAATAATGAATTTGCCGAGTGAAGCAATCACACTAAAGTTCGCAACGTTGGGATCCAACGAAAAATACTTTATCCCTCAATTTTTTGTTCAATTTCAAAAGAAAAGCCAATTTTCGTATCAATTTTGTGTTTGAATCCCAAAAAAAAAAGTTCTAATTCAATATCGAATAAAAATCATGAGTTTTCCTCAAGAAAAACCGAATTTCGTTGCATTCCAACGATGCATACTTCACCATTGTAGTGAAGCAACGTTTTTCATTGCAATTGATGAAAAACACGTTATTATTTTTAATTATCGTACAAGTGGTGAAGCGAGCCTTGAGTGGCGATTGAATTTGAGGCTTTTCGGAATATCGCAGCTTGTTCCTAAATATACATACGTAACATGCATTCACGGTGAGATAAGAGATAAGAAAATGAAAAAAAAAAACATGTATATGTTTTCATCCGGAGTCTGCAAAAATGAGTTCATAATAAACGAAGTTGAACCAGTAATTCATTTGAACCCGCGGTCCAACGGTTCACTTTATCATTTATTTTTTCCCTCCAACAAGTTTTCCACTATTCTCGTTTCTCTCTCAAGTTTTCCGTTCACAAGCCCAAATAGAGCAAACCGATTCGGTTAACAATTTGTCGTTTCACGCCAACGAGGAATGTACTCTCGTGAATTATTGTCTGTTTCAAAGTCCAGTCGCCATTATTTTTATCAGTCGTAGTTACCACGCGAGACACATTTGTACAGGACTTTCCGTACAGAATTTACAACTTTTTGCATTTCGCGGAGCAAACCATTCCCTCATTTTTATCTTCAATCAACGAATCTATTCGGAAGATCAACATTCGAACAATTATCTGAAAAACTCTCGACGAAATGTCAACGAAACATTTGTCGGCGATAAATTTTCTTCCGGACTCGAATTTTTTCTTTTCCACAAATATTAATACGTATATTTATCAAAAAAATCCACCAAAATGACAAAAAAATGTCTATAGTCAATTTCGCAATAAAATAATCAATTCAAAAGTCTCACCAGCTTCCCCATACTCCAAAAAAACACAGACTCAACCATCGGAAAGGTAAAATCGAGCCTGATGAGATATGAAACGCCTTATGGGCTTGGGCATGCCTCGATAACGCCACCGAGTATTGATGTCTCGTCTGTTTAGTCTACTAACACTAAAAATACGGAGTTTCGGTCAAGCGCCCTCGTACTCGTGTCAACAGATGAAAATATACGTCACTCTTTATAGTAAATTACCTCTTGCTGATACGGACACTTCGTTGAGGCATTAACGTGCAACGAAAAACTTCGCAATCACTTGCGGAACGTCAGAAGTTTAATTATTTGGTTTCTCGTGAAAAATTCATCGTACAAAAAGTGATTAGTCGTTTCCAGGTTCATTTCGTATCGATTTTCACCATATTTTTTCAATATCACATACTTTACGGGTAAAACATGACAACCCCCTTAATATGTTTGCAGAGGGTTGCAAATTGTCGAGCCCAAAAGCTCGAGGACGTCGTAATAAAATTCAATTCTTGTCACTATCCATGAAATTCATTTTGGCAATTTATATGTGTATAAATTTGATATAAATTGAAACATTTGAATCTTTTGCAGGGACTTCGGTGATAATTCGATTGCGGAATTCAATACAGACATTCGCATTCAAATTAGATCGTACTTTGTCCGTCTGTTAGACATATATGACTCTGAAGTTTGAAACGTTGAGATTCAACGAAAAACAATTTTTTGAGTCGATTGAGTTTTTTGGTCGCAAGAGAGAATCGTTTTATTGGCCGGAGCAAATATTCAATAATAATGATTGGCTCTGCTGAAGAGATAACAGAATTTCGTTGCATTCCAACGATGGAAACTTCAGAATCATTAGACATATCGATAGATTAGATAGTCCGGAGTGTTTCTTTGCGTTTATAAAATAATTATTCATTATTAATACTTTGACGTAAAAAAAATCACGGTATTTAATTAGTCATGAAAAAATTTTGATTGAAAGTCGAATGAATAAGAATAACCTGACAGAATCATTCGCGCGTGGTTGCCGCTGTAAAGTTTCTATGGAAACCTCGCAAAATTGCGTGTTCGCGTCGCTACAATATTCGTTAGCAGCGAACGCGAATATTATGTTATTTCCATCTGACCTATTGGGACTGACAGACCTTAGAATTCCTCCGAGACGGTCGATTAAATTATGGCGAACATGCTTTTTTTTTTTAATGAAATCTTTCATCGTTTCTATGGTTGTCGTTATTTCGTTACTAACGGATAAAAAAAAAAAACAAAGATTTTTTTCCATTTCTTGATGAATTCCTTATGGAACAGACCCTGGAAGCCCGTTTTTTTAGGTGCGAAGTTTGATTTCGTTTTCTTCACCCGATTCCTTTCACTCGCGTGTCATTGAAAATAAAATTTTTGTACTTTGCACACCGATCGTATCAAAACGGTTAGAGATAGAGGAAAAATGCTAAGGACTAATTTTGTCGGGCATGAAATTCTCTACAAAAAACTTCTTGGCAGAATTTTTCTATCCCCAATAGTTTAGATCTGAGAGCGATTCGGAAAAAGTCTGAAATTCCGTTGGTATAGCAACGTTTCGGTAATCTTTCATTTTGGAGCGGCTCTCAAGACCAAAGTAATAGAGATTGAAAATCACGGTCGGGGACTTTTTTGTCTGAAATTTATTTTTCTACAAAAGTGTTCTCATACATTTTCTCTCTACATGCGATCGTTTTCGCTACATTCGCACCGAAAGCGTCGAGCACCGTTCACCCGCATAATTAACGATTCCGCCAGCAGCGAGTTCGATTCAAAATTCGATGGGGTTTTCGATACTTGAACTAAAACTTTTAAGCTTTCCGGAACGAACCTCCATGATGGAACACCCTCTATATTTATATACATGTGGATAAACTTTATCCATATATATATATGCCGCAAGGATAGATATACGTATCGATTGGTGCCGTACGGTGCCAGGTGTTACCTCAAACTCGTCCTCCCCTCTTGCTCCTATCATTCGTAGCACCATCGAGGCCCTTGCTATCCTTACATACACCCACCGCGGAAACATGGAGCGTTTCACCGTTTTAAGTAGTATCAGGAGAATCTGAAGTTCTCGATACGCCGATGACAAAAAAAATAAAAATAACGATGATCCCGAAGTTCCCTCTGTTGGAATGCAACGGAATTCTGTTATTTCTTGAGCAGAGCCAATAATTATTATCGGATATTCGGTCCGGCCAATAAAACGATTCTCGCTTGCGACCAAAAAACTCAATCGACTAAAAAAATTGCCGCGATTTTCAAAATTCAATAAATAATCAATAGAAAAAATATTTTTCGTTGAATCTCAACGTTGCAAACTTCAGAGTCATGATTTCTCGATCAAGTCCAACGACATATTCGAACTAAAATGAAAAAATAATTCGCTGCTCGAGTTGTTGCAATTCGTAGATCGGCAACGATCGGAATCGTAATTTCTATTTTCTCTACTTCCACTGCTAGATTTTTTTTATTTCAATGCCGAGCGCGAATTTGACGTTAAATTTAAAATCGATGCGACCGCAGATTTCTGTGGACAGTCAAAAATTTGCCCGCCGTCTTAAATTTCGTCCAGAAAATCTTGAGAATGGAAAATTTTCATCTCATTTTATTTAAAGGAATTTTTAAGAATAATTTCTTATTCGTTTTCTCGTATCGCATAAATGTAGTGAACATTGCAACGAATATTGCAACGAAAACAATAATAAAGTTGATGTAAACCGATGTATATTTGTAGACTGGAGTTTCCGGTGGTAGGGGCGGCAGCTCGAACTTGACACTGCGTGGTCAAATGCAAGAACGACGACGGCCACCGTTTCTCAGGGCTACCGCGAAAGCGGCCGAGGTAAAATGTTCACGCAATTTTTCGATATTATTTTTTTTCTACATTTTAAACAAGCATGTCATGAGCCGGTGAGATCGTTGTAGAATAAACCCATCAAATTCAAAGTAAATTCGAATCCAAACTTTTGCGTCAAACTCTTTTCAATTCTATTCTCGATCATACGTTGTCCGGCCAATAAACTGTGTCCACGGTGTTGTTCCTTTACCGGTGTATTTCATACTGAAAAGGGTCAAAGGGATTGCGAGTGGGGGAGTGACGCTTCGATGCAACAAACAAGCATGTGTCGTCTCTCAACCGGTCCAACCTTTTCCACGATTAATCGCACGCCCCAACATCGAAATGTCTACGTTTTTACTATTTTTTAATTTTTTATTGATAAACACAACTATTGACCTCTAATGATCGAATGAAATGTTGAAATAAAGAGCGAGGAAGGTGAGTAAATACTTTGTTGTAATTCAAGCATCGGAATCCCTCGTTCGGGACATACGTCGTCGTGACAACTACCGACTCTTACGTGAAACTATCGAACTACACTGACAGCTTTCAGCTGATAAACATAAACATAACCTATCGCGTTAATGAGACCGGGCATACAAAATTTCTCGAATTTACCAAGTTCCTGTACTTATTGTTCGTTGTGTTGGTTGAAAAAACTTAAAAAATGGAGGAATTTTTATCGCCTCGGAAATATTTCAGGTGTGTAAAAATTTGTACGAATTTCCATTCGATGCTCGAGCATCAAGTTTGTCTATAGAAAACAATTTGATTTTCGCACATTCATCGAGGGCGAAATAATTGCGGAATTTTCGCCTGAGCGACGATATTCGAAATTTTGTCAAACTCAATTTGCCAAACTCAACTTTTCCTGTTTTAACAAACTTTGCGATGCATTTCATGCAGTCAGCAAAGACTGGGAGCGGCGGTCGAATGGATTCCGCCAGAAGTCTCACTTTGCCCGGTGCTCCAACGGACCGAGAGAGCGACGAAGATCTCTCCGCAGATTCGCTCGTCAGACAGAATTTTGAACTGCGTCACCGACTGGAAGAGGAGGCTACGAGCTACAAACGACGCTTGGAAACTTATCGTCAAGCCCAACAACACCAGGCTGTATTAGTATCGCGTCTCCAGGCCAAGGTAAGCTCTTGGATTTCAACAACGAGCACGGACTCACATTTTCCCACTCTGAACCTGCTTTTCCATCCTTGGTGCGAGTATCGGAAAAATCTGAGGCACCGTTCAATGGGGAAGGAGTTTGCATCGCTGCGGCGCAACCAAAAATTATGTTGTTATCGATGATGATTTGAAATTTTCAAATAATCCAATTTCTCTCGTAGATTCCGATTTTGGCTCACGAAAAACGAGCGTCCAATTAGCTGCACACTGAGTTTCAGAATCTTGAAGAGAAACAAAAAGATTTCGTTGCATTTAATCGATATGTTTCCTTAGAGTTGTTGATAATTTTTATCCTTCAGGTACTCCAATACAAGCAGAGATGTTCGGAATTGGAGAACCAAATGGCGGAGTCACTGGCTCCGGAAATCTCAAGAGTTTCAATAACGGGTGGAGCACCGACTACAGCTTTGGATGCTGCTCACCAAACATTGCGAGATTTGCGGGACGAGCAGATTCAAGACGTCGAAACTGCACTGAGAAAATTAGCTGATGAAAGACGAAGGTTCGAGTTATTTCATTATAAACGAAAATTCCACAAGCGAATCCTTAGTTCAGCTCGAAATAACAGTGCATTTAGATTGAAGTAATTTTCCAACAATTATTCAAAATATTTATACGTTTTTCTTCGGTCAAAAAATCATGAACACTTGTCAATAATTTTTCTCTCGAGCAAGCTCGTCGATTCCATCGCGTTTGAACACGATTTTGTACGGTTTTTCGTTCGATTTGCCAAGAAAGAAAAGTGAATAAATTAATTGCTCGAAAAACACAGATCAGAAAAGCTTTTGGAAGTGAACGCTGCTCTCAAGAGTCAATTGGAAGAGTCGCATCGTACGAACGAGGCACTAACGAACGATTTACAAAAGTTGGGCAACGACTGGGAAATACTGCGAGAGGAAATGGCAATAAAGGAGGAAGAATGGAAAGAGGAAGAGTCGGCATTCAACGAGTATTACACTTCGGAGCACAATCGTCTTCTGAATTTATGGCGTGACGTTGTTTCCTTGAAGCGCATATTCTCCGAAATGAAATCAACGACCGAGAGAGATCTCGGCAAGTATCACAGCAAATTATCGACTTTAACGAACGAGATGAACACCGCGTGCACCAGCGTCAACATGTCAATGAAGATGCTCGCTTCCACGTCCGAGCAAACGGTAAACACGATCAAATCTCCCACAATATCGCGACCTACATAATTTTTCGAAATTTCTCACATTTCTCCGTTTTTCAACCATCGACTACTCCATTAATTCAAATGAATTATCAACAAACGAAGGGATTTTTTGTAGACTGAGCAATAAAACATGACGTTGAAAGTCGTTGATTAATTTTTCTTCTTTTTACAGATATCGAGGCAATTCGAACAAGGACAAGCAGCTTCAGACATGAAATCAGAGATGAACGCATTGAAGCAGCAACACGAGAGTGCGTTGAACGAAATTCGGATAAAAGAAGAGAGAGTAAATCAACTCATTCGCGAAATACACAACTTGGTAAACGATTTTTGGTCAACTTTATTGAATTTTCCACTCGAACACCATGGCATTTTGTTTATGGTTTTAATTCACGTTAATTATTCATTTTTATTTCGATTTCTGTCATCTCAGGAAGAACGATGCGGCGAGGCGGAAGTTGGCATGGGCCAAGCTGCGAAAATTCAGGAAGACAGTGAAATATTGGAATCTGCTTTGCGCGATATCGCTCACGCGGTTATTCAAGATGCCGAGTCGCGCGATATCGAGAGCTCGCAAGCTCCTCCCCATGTACACTTATCACCCAGTAGTGCCCGACCGCAAAGATCACCTAAACGAACCTCAAGAGGCAATACTGTACCCGCATTTGCCGAAAGTACAATTAGCGCGGTTCAAGCTGCTCTCCATAAATATCAATTAACCATACACGAACTTCAGGTAAATTTCATTTTAATTCACTCACGAAAATCGTCGAAAAACGGGTCATTTTTAGTCTCTTTATTCATCAGTTTTTTTTTTCTTCAATTTTATTCGATTTTTATACTGGAAATTATGATTTTTTTTGTACGCCCAGTTGCGATTGCGATTGACGCGTAAAAATCATGGAAAAATTCGGTATTAATTGTGTGTTTAGGTGAAATTACAAACGAATAAGGAGCAGCTTTCGATAACGCGAAAACAATGTGATACGGCGGAGGAAAACGTTCAAATGCTCGAGGCAAAGGCGACCGAGTTGATAATCCAACTTGACTCGGTTAAAGCTCAATCGGCGTTACTCGTGCAGGAGAAAGATACGCTACAAAAGTCTTCGGAGAGTCTTCGAACGGAAAAGAATAATCTCGAGAAAAACAAAATCGAAATGAGTCACACGGTGAGAGAATAATTACAGATTTTTCGAATTTGAATATCTGACCGTGAGATGATTTTTCTTTTTTAGATCGAAACGCTGAATGCCGAGTACGATAAATTGCAGAAATCGAACAACAAGTTGCAAAAACTCTGCGATAGCCTTGAGGACGATAAAATTTATTTGCAAGGGGAGCTCGACAGAATAAACAAAGATTCAGAGTTGCGGTGAGATTTGTTTTTTTTTTTTTTTTTTCATTAATCCGGAGAGTTCACACTTGATTCGAATCGATTCGGTAAATTGATTTTTCGTTGATGATTCATGAGCTTTTTTCCTTATTTCGTTTTTAGCGAACTTAGCTTTCGATCTGAGGAAGAACGCTCCAGTCGGATGAGAGAAGAATTACTTTCTTTACGAGAAGAATTAAGTAGGGCTCACTTGTTCAAAGATATGCTGGAACAACAGAAAATCGAGACCGATGGCTTAATAGCCCAAATGGAAAAGAGCAAAGGTGAGCTGACAACGCTCATGTTTTGCTTTCGTCTTTTTTGATCTTTTAATTCAATCAACCTCATATAATTCCGCCCAAGTCCAATAAACGCGAAATATTTCATAATTTTACAAGCAACAACTTTGACTCTTTTTTTTCTAATTGTTTATTTTGAGAATTCTGTGAATTTCGGTTTTTTCTTGTTCCAATGTGTGTATTTGTCTCGTTAAAGTCGACATCGAGCTCGAACTCGAGCGCGTTCTTCTCGAAAAGGCTGACGTTCAGGACGATTTGATGAAACTGGAATCAATTTGTGCTAATCACGAGAGCGACAAAGCACGATTGCACGACGAAGTTAAAAAGGTGGAAAAAAAACTTGATAAAAATTCGATCCGCGACTTGGTAATATCGGAATTTTACGTATTTTTATTCGTTGCTCCGTAGTTGGAGGAGGAGAGAGCGAAATTGGCGAGTCAATCGACGGATCAACAGGGCGATCTGAGTTCTCTGAGGAAAGAGCTCTTGCAGGCTGAACAAGCTCGTCTCGACCTCGAATCTGACAAAGTTACGTTAAACGAGAAGATCAAATTTTTAGAAATTGAGAAGGAAAAGGTTGAGATGGAGTTGGGTCAAGTGACTCGGGAACGTAGCGATTTGAGCAATCAGTTGTCGGTAATGGCACGCAAAAAAGAATCGTTGAACGAAGAATTGATGAGAGTTCGACAACGTCTCGAACAAGCGAACGAAATGAACGCGAGAATAAATCGCAATTTAGAGGATCTCGTTAAAGACAACGAAGAAAAACAAGTTAGTGACGAGTTTTCCCATAAAAAACGGGATCCCGTACAAAATTTCGTTGTGTCATTTCCGCAAAACGTTTTTTTCCATTCTTTCAGGTATTGCTCGAAACAAATGATAAAGAATACCAACGTATCCAAGAAATGTTGGCATCGATGCGCAGCGAGAAAGAAGCCCTGGAAGGAGTTCTTTTCGACACACAAACCAATTTGGAAGCAACACACATTAAAAAAGTGCAATTGGAGAAAGACCAGCAGGATTTGCTGGTCAAGCAAGAAAGCCTGAAAGGACATATCGGCAGATTAACCAGAGACTTGGAGAACAGTGAGAAACGATCGCAAGAAATAAAGATGAATCTTACGCAGCAGAGAGCCAATCAGGAGACGGAATTCCAACAGATCATCGCTAATCTTAAAAAACAGAACGAGGACAATACGAAAAAATTGTTGGACGAAAAAGTTGGTATTTTTTGAAATTCATTCTCTGCGAAATTCGTAATTAGAAAATTTAGCAATACTTTTTCCATGTAAAGTACTTAATTAATCGTTTTCCCATTTTTGCCGGGACGAAATTTACGAAAATTTGTTTGTATTTCCCGTTTTAGTGATGAGCTTCGCAGTTCCAAGCAACAAAATAAAAACTACGCTCAAATTGTTTGTCTTTTTTAGGAACAAGTTCGATTGTCATTGGAAAAACGTCTCCAGCAAACCGTGGGTCAGCTTTCTGGGCAAAAAGACGATGAAATAAATCAGTTGCAGCAACGGATCGAAGAGCTTCAACAGCACATGGAAAATTTGGCAGAGCAACACGAGGAGGTACTGCTGCGTGCGGAGAACGACAAACAGCAAGCTCTTTTGATCGGTAATTCATAAACGCTGTTATTTACTATTATTCCTAGACCGATAATCTTTTTTCTTTTTTTTTTACCTTTTCCGGCAATCTGGGGTCATAAAATTCGAATCTTTGATAAAATTAAACGAAACTTGTTCAACTCGGGCTCATTCTTTTCGTTTTTGAATGCGAGATCGCGTGAGCCTGGGGAAATTTTGCTTGAAGGGGAAAAATTCGTCAAAAATGCGGTAAAACGATGAAAAAACGGGAAAACGAAGGGAGAAAGGGCGCGGGATTCAAATCACATAAGGAAAACTTAAAAGTTTTTGTATTTTGATTTGGACGAACGTAGCTCATCACGACCAGCAGGCATTGATGGAAAAATTGGAAAACGTGTACCGTGAATTGGAGGAGGAACGTGGGACGTTGGAGCGTGCACGTCGCGAGGCGATAGCTCGAGCGGAGCAGGATCGCAACAATTTGAATCAATTGCGTGACGAGTTGAATCGTTCGCGTTCGCGTCTCGACGAGACAAAATTACGGACGGACGAGGAGAGGCTGAAATTGGAATTGAAGATCGAAGATACGATGGCGGAACGCGAAACGACGCAGAAGGAGATGGAGGAACTGCGCGTGCAGTTGCACGTGGCGGAGGATCGTATGGACAACGTGTCGCAGCAGCTCCAGGAAACGTGTCGCAAGCTCAAAGACTCGGAAAACGCTCAAGATTCTTTGAGAAAAGAATTGATCGACATACGTCGTCAATTGGCCGACTCGAACTTCGCCATGGACAAATACAACAGTACGAACAAGGAATTGCGAGAGCACGTTAAGCGCATAGAGAGTGAAAAGCGAGAGCAGAGCAGAGCGATGGAGGAAAGTTATCAAAAAATAGCGTCGTTGGAAGACGCGAGAGTGGCGATGGATGCAGAAAAAACACGTTTGCAGTCGTTGATACGCGAGTCCGAGCACGAGACGGTGCAACTGCAGCAGCAAATACGTTTTCTACAGGAAGAAGTGCAAAAAAGTCATTCGCAAAACGCTCAGAGTCAACAAGACGAGCGAGAGTTGCAGGCACGTTTGTCGAACGAGTGCGAAGAGAGAGAACGCGTTCAGTTGCAATTACATCAGTTGAAAAAGCAAGTGGTCGATTTGGACAACAGTCTCGAGGTGACGAGGCAAGAACTGGGACGATTAAGATCGCGTGCCGACGAGGAGGACGAACGTTGGCGAGGACGCGAGCAGGAATTGCTCGTCCGCCTCGAAGACGCGCGTTGTCGGGAACGCAAGCTCGAGGATCAGAAACACAATTTAGAGGTTTGCCTGGCCGATGCTTCGCAGCAGATACAAGAGTTGAAGGCGCGTCTCGGCGGGTCAGAGGGTCGCGTACGAGCCTTGGACGTCCAATTGTCTCAATTGGAAAGCGCCAAAAAGGAGGTTGAACAAAAACTCAGCAGCGTAGCATCGACCTTGCGTCGTATCGCCGGAATACAAATGGACGGGAGTGTCAATATGCCGTTCAAGCTAACAAGTCCATCGAGAAGATGGAGTCCTGCTCGTGGGGGTTCGCATCAGCCTCAAGACCATGAAACCGGGCGCGAAGTTGTTCTCGACGTCGATCCTGAACTTGTGAGAAAAGGAGTCAGATCGCTGATGCAACAAGTGGCCCAAATCGAGCGAGAGCGCGACGATTCTCGCATCGAATCCGTGGGCTTGAAAAAACAATTGGCCGAAGCGCTGGATTGCCAGGCCAAGGCAGAAGCGAAAATTAGCAACGTCGGTATGACTCTTCGCGCGTTGCAAGAAGAAAAGAGCAGTCTCGAAGCCAAAGTCGCCCAGAAACTGGCCGCCTCGCAATCGCAGTCGGAAAGCCTGCGGCAAAAAATAGAAGAAACCGAAAGTTTGAGAGAACGACTGACCAGCCTGGAGCTCGTGATGAACAGCGAGTCCGAGGAGAAGGCGCAGTTCGAGGACAAAATCGACAAAATGAAGCAAGCCCTCAATCGCCTGGAAAATGAAAAACGCTGCTTGCAGGAAGAACTGGCTAGGACCGAGTCGAGAGCGACCAAATTGGAGCTCGCTCGAATGTCACTCGAAGGCGATCTTCAGAGACTGCAAATGATTTTGCAAGAAAAAGAGGGTAATTTGGTCAAGTTGCAAGATCGCATGGAAGCCCAATCGAGAACGACCGCCAGCCTCGAAGAACGTTGCGCTTCCTTAAAATCCACCATCGAACAACTCAATATCGCACTCGAAAGATCCTCCCAAACCGAGACCGAGTACAAGACTGAAATTGACGTGCTTCGACGCTCGCTCATGGAATGCAACGCCCTGTCACAATCGAACGCTGAAAAATTGAAACTCTTGCAAAAACAACTTTCGTCTACGGAGAACGAGCGTCGAGTCTTGTCCGAGAGACTCGATTCCGCTCACAAAGCCCTCAGCGACTTGAAACACTCGAATCAAACGCTCAACGATCAGAACGTTCGCTTGCAAAACGATCTCGCTAACAACGAAGTTCAACGATCCGGCCTCGAAGCACAACTCAGACTGGCTAGTTGGCCCCAGGACTCGGCAACCAACAAGGACGATGAACTCGCCCGACAATTGCATTCCGCTCAACGCGAGAGAAGCGAAATGAGAGGCAAAGTCGATGCTCTGAGCGACAAAGTTGGTATTTTTTAATCATTTCTTTTTGCGATCAAGAATTTTTAAGTCTGGAGTAGTTTTTGGGGGAAAAATCATAGCGAATCCTCGCGTCATTTTGTTCCTGGGAAACGCTAAAAAATCATCGATTCGCTTTTTTCGTCTTTAATTTGATTTCGAAATTTATCCCCATTTTTTTTCTGTCTAGGTAAGATTGTTGGAAGTGGATAAACGGAATTTAGAACGCCAATTGTCTTCGGCAAGAACGAGCGGTGGAGTTCGTAGCAAAAGTTACGAACGTCCGGAAAAAGCTCACTCGGAACTAATGGGCTCGAACATAAACACCGATCACATCGAGCAAGAAAATCGTGACTTGCGTCTTAAAATTCGGCGACTCGAAACGCTATTAGCCGAGAAAGAGGCTGAACTTTCGCGTCTGAAATCGAGTCATTCGCACTCGATTCTCGACTCGCACTCCAGCCGAGAAAGAATGGCCGAGATCGAACGTCTCCGAGCGGCACAATTGCAGGCAGAAAAATTGCTTGAAGCTCGAGAACAAAGTCATCGACAACAAGTTCTGAGACTCGAGAGTCAGGTAAGAAACAAAAACAACTTTTTTTTATTCGGAAACAACGTAACGAGCTTGCAAACTTGCATTGAAAATGCGAATAACCGCAAAATATTTCTCCGTTGCTTTCCTATTGATTCTCGACAAATGAGAAATCTTACGAACATCATTGGACAGTGTGGAGTTGGCTCCGTTAATACGTCGATTCACCGGATCATTGAATTTCAGATTCACATGCTCAGAGAGCAATTGAATCAAGAAATCAAAAGGCGACAACTTTACGTGCTCCGGAGTTCTCGAGCAGGAAGAGAAATGCAACATTTGCGTCAAGCGTTGGGAGATTCATTGAGAACAGTATCGCAGGATCCGTCTTTGGATGCGATGCTGCTGGAGCACGAGGCACGAAAATTGGATTCAACGGTAACGAGCACAGCGAGCTTGCCACCATCCTTGGCATTGCCACCGCCGCCCTCGTACGACAGAAGATCGCCTACGCCTTCGGCCCTCAAGTAATTTATTGCTTCCTTTTCTGTCACGACTCTTCCCTTCGTTTCTTCCCCCTGTTCCTTATCGTTGATATTTTTCTCAATAGAATTATCGGGCGAGAGTTTTCATTAGCACAAAAAAAAAAGCAAGACTTGTAAAATCCAATTTTTCCAACTCGAAACCATCCGCTCCACGTCTTTGCTCCATGAGTCGGCAGAGTTTCTGCATTTTTTCCATTTCTCATGGAATTCGAGCAAATCACGTGGTTCGGTGGTTGTGTCTGTTGAATTTTCGCAAATATATTCGCAAATATCCGAACAAACGAACAGAATCACAGACATTTCGAATTCGCGACTGTCATTTTTTTGTGATTCGATCCGTTTGTCTTTCGAACACGAATTCGCCGTACATTCGAAAAAATATCACGAAATATTTCATAATTTTCCAACGAATTGGACCAACAAATTTACAACTCGATCGAGTACAAAAAAAGTCCGTCCATTAGAGTTAAAATCGTTTTGTATGTCGAGTCGAGCTAATTATTGTTTTTCGATAATTCTACCAGTACGAAACAGTCCGACAGTATTGTTTGAATGATTCCGAGGATTTGATGAATGATTTATCATGTTTGAAGTATTTGTGTTTAAATACTTTCGTAATTGTGAGAGAATCGACAAAAATCATTGAGTACAAAAGGAACGAATTGAAAGAAAAAAGATGAAAAAAAAATAGCCGTGATTTGGCGGGATTGTGGAAAATCGATAATCCGTCCATTAGTCATTTGCAATACTACGTTTAATAATCGTTGACGATTTTATCGGGGATATATTTCAATGTATATGTGATTATACCCTGCCTTATGATCCGTGCAACGGAGAGCACTCGTTGAAAGAGAAATTGAAGGAGGATTGAAAAGAAAGAAAAGCGGAGCGAAAGAAAAAGTGAGAAAATGCTACGCTTAGTCTCGTCACGAGACCAAAGCCTCAAATCGAGCATGTGCATCGTTAGAGAATAAGATTTAGGGGGATAGTCCAAAAAACGCCTTAGGCTGATCGACAGCATCCGTTGTAGGAATACGAAAGCCGAGATTTTATTTGAAATGTAAAATTCGTGACGAAAATTGCACGAAAAAAAGTCTTTACTGACTTTCCCAAATCTGGAGCATCAAACAGTAGATGAAAAAGGTAAAAGCAACGTTATTAAGACAATGGATAAAGAACGTAGACCGTAGAACGTAAGGAAACGACTGTGTTGGTTCTCTTATATTGAGAATAACAACATCCAGTCGGAAAATGTTAGATGCCATGAATTAAGCTGGCTGTCCGCCTTACGGGTCATTCAAAGGTTCAAGAAATAATGAAAGAAGAAAAATCTAAAAGCCTTCAAAGTTCTGTACGTTTTTCAAGCTCTTTCATTAATCGAATGACTGAAATTTAGTCGACCTGAGCAAAGGAGCTTCGTAGCTCAAAACACTGCCATTTAGATGAAAATAGCTTTTGGAATAACGTCATCGAACATTGCCGAGTAGTCACGAGTACAATTATTATTTATTATTACTTTCGTGTCTCGTTCCTTTGTTTTTTTCCATCGGATTAACGATTGTATGTTACACGTTGATAATCGACGTTATTGGAACGTCAGCAAGACGAGAATTTCCGAAAGGCACACACAGATGTTATTGCTCTGTTCACCATTTAATCGTCACGATTATTGTAAATCGGTGGCGAGAAACCGATAAAAAAGACGAAATAGCTAGAGCTTTATCGTAGAAAATAAATATCTATAATAAAATCACGGGATAGACCCTTCCAAAAAATCAAGATGAATAAATTACGTGTATGTAGATTCGTACATTTTTTTGTAGCTCAACGCTCATCATTTCCAAAAGGCATTCATTCATTTTCTGTACATTTTACCGTTGTATGTTGGAGCAAATTGAACCACCTTTCAATCCAATGCAAATGGGATTTTTGACCCGTGTCAGATCGTTTTTCGTGGGAGATTTTGCCCCGTATAGACCGGACGCTATATAAAGGGTGTAAAATTAAGGAATCGATTATAAAAAACAAAAAAACGCGACTCACGGTATTTGATAACAAACTCCAGTTCATTTTGCATCAATATATTCTAAAAAGTGACTAAACACAACGCAAAATCTTCAGTTTTCTTTAACAATCCAATCCTCACCTCGTACGATCTTTATCCAGATCCGATGGCCGCTAAGAATTCGGTTCCGGATTCTTGGTTCGATAACGTGATAAAAATAAAATGTTGAATAATCGTGTTACACTGTTTTTAAACTAATTGAAAGTTTTGCAAAGGAACCACACTCTTCGGTTGCGTTTATAGAGAGAAATTTTGAAAATAATTTTTTGAATGTATCCAAGGGACAGAGAACATTGCCACACTGAGGAATAACGTATTCGGAAAATTCTCCTGAATCTCTGTGGACGACCTGTAGGGAAAATAAAATAAATGCATTTGGTACATCGAAATGATATTTGCAGATTTGTTTTACGCACTTTCACATAAAATTGTTGATCGTCGTCCCCATGGAGTTCCAGATTAATTGCACTCGCGTAATTCGGTACATGGGGATAAAATATACCGAGAGTTTTCATGAGCCCAGCCACGTTGACGTCGTGGCCACTGTAAAAAAATGCCTGTTTCCTCTCTTTTCCCTCATTCGTTCTCGAAGATTTATTTCCCATGTCCAAACCCAAGTAATCGTCAATGAGTCCCAACCAATTTTTCAGCCAAATTCCTTCACCGTCAAGAGAAGAAAAAATTGTTATTGCCTCGCGATTCCCAATCTGTGAATTACTTTTTTCGTACACACACCTCCTGTCATTCGCTTCAGCTCTTCACTCCACGAAGAAAATTCGTATTCCATCACTGCTGCGGCTTCGAGACTTCCATTGGAATATATTCCCTCCGCCCATTTTGGTACAGCGAGCCCTGCGCTCATCTGGCACAAAACACATTAAATTTAATTCGTAGAAATTCCATTCCAAAGCGATCCCATCGAAAAAACTTTCAATTTCAGTCAAAAATCAGGCAATTTCGTAATTATTTCTTGGAGATTATTCTCAATGTCAAGGCCGCAGTTCATTAATTATAATCAAATATTCGAAGAGACTAGAAATCAGTGACATATCGGAGGGAAAGCAGGCGTGTTTTTTTTTTAACTAACCGTCGCAAGGAGTTCCATGTAGAAATAATACACGATTCGGTTCTTCACTGGTCCCCCGATGTTCCGAGAAACGTAGTTGTAAAGCGATTGCATCCTTGCATCGTACCTGTTGATTTCAGGATCACCGTCTTTCGTTTTTTCCAGCAAAGCTCCATAATTCGTGCAAAGAAAACAGCCGAAGAATAAAATATTTTCAGGATAACGAAGAGACGATATGGCAACCGGTTGCCAGTTCAAGCCAGAATTCCACCTGGACAACAACAATCATTTTCATATCTTTACGTGCGTCTTTTTACAATATTCTCGTGATCGATGCGGCGAAAACAGTGAAACAGTTTTCACCCCAATCGAAAATTACCAACGCATTCAAGTTCAATGATCGATTCTACACTGCAAAGAAATTTATTCACTGACATACTTCTCACTAATAAGTTCTGGTGGGAAAAGTCCTGCAGCAACGAGTGAAGCTGTCATCGTTGCTCGTTCATTACCCGCGCTTATAAAATCAACTTTTTTCTTTGAGTATCCATGGCCAAACCATTCGCCGTATCTCGCCCGTAAAATCGTGCCCAATTCGTAAGCGCTGCGTTTTCCTTCCTGAAAGAAAGCGAATTCGTACGTAACGGTGGGTGAAATTATTCTCGTCCTTCAGCGTGCAATAAATTTACTTCGAATTGCACGTTTTTGCAAATATTTCTGCCAAGAGTATGGCAGAAATGCGAAATACAACCGAAGGCTACATCGAGTGGAAAATCTTAAGCACTGCTTTGTCAAAAAGACTGAAGCTGGCGAATCGACTTGAGGGCCACGAGTTGTGAAAAATCTTCAATTCGGATGGCCATCATTTTCGTACTTGAATTTTAGTTTTTTTCTCCATTCAACTGCAAAATTTACTTACGTTCGTGAGGCCTCCGTCAGAACTTGGAAACCAGGTGAAATTCGCGTAAGGGTTGAGCGGATAGAACGTTTTTGTTGAATCGAATGGCAGTGGGAACCGATCCCCATGCCGAAAGACAGATTGTACGAGTTTTAGTTCACTCGAGCATGGGCAGATTGTCGAGAGGACACAAATCACAAAAATTCCAATATTTTTTATACAAAACACCGTCATCTTAGTGTCGCGCGTGAGATCTGCTCGACACGTAAATCACTTTGTCCCTCGTAACTTATGGAAAGTGACCGTTTTTGAGGACAATGTCGTATCAAAGATTTATATTTTGGATAATTTAAAAAACGAGACTAATAAAAAGCGATGAAGCGTTCGACTGTTTCCGAGTCTGAACTCGAACTGCGCGTTCGATTGTTTCCGCACAAGTTAGCCTTGTTCGTATTTTTTTAATATAATCATCTGCCCTACGCGACTGGGAATCTACAAAAGTCACATTTTGCTTTAATCTAAACAAAAGAAATGAATAAAATTCAGTACGTAACCCGAACGACCGTCGAACAACCTCATAGCGTAAGCAAAACTTAACAGTAGCTCGAAAGTTAACGATTTTCTTTTGCTACTTATCAGGTGATGTTATCGCCCATGATGGATTCTTATCTGGCAAAATTTTTATCATTCATTGCAATGTGGTTCAAAGCCGTTTCGTTGTTGTTCTTTTTCGAGCTTGTATATCTCACCCGAGCATCCTTGCCTCGAGCCTCTCCCGTTTGTCGTCTTTCAGCTCAGTTGCATTGTGTCAATATGACCTCGAGGATTCGTCTGGTTCTTGAGTGATTGATATTCGAAATGAATTGGAACGAATCGTCTTTCCTCTCGCGTTCTCTTTTCTCAGAGTTCCATCGATCAGATGAAACGCCACCTCAATTCTGCGTTTATTAAAAACCAAAATCGAGGATGTCTATGACGTGGGAAGGTTGTTGAAGGTTTTGGAGGTAATAATAAAATTACAAAGATCGTCATCGACATTATTTCGGTGGTGAATGTATTTCAATGAGGTAGAAAGTCCAGCGCGATTGTGAAAAATTGATTGTAGTCCGTTTTTCTTTCTTTCGGAATCATGTGTGAGTTTTGCTTGCCTTTTCGCATCTCAACTCATCGCCCGAGGGTATGACATTCTGCAAAAGTCGAACAAAATCTTTGATCGGGCAAAGTTTTTCACAGCCTGGAATAGTCATGACCTGCAAGTTGTCGGGGATGCCGGAGTAGTAGAGAACCTGTTTTGGAAATGGAAAAAAAATGTATTTAGAAATGTTAATTATGATTTTTCTTATTGTTATTGCATGGTTGCTTTTGGGGTTGTCACGAACCCGGACGTGAGGAGAAGCGTCAAGATCGACGAGTTCCACGAGAACCGCACTGGAATATTCAGGAACGTGAGGTTTATATACGCCAAGAGTTTGCAAAAGTGCAGCAATATTTGTCTCGTGTCCGCTGAAAATATTCATTTTTCGAGCTTCTCTTGTGTCATTATTGAGCGCTGCCGTCATATCGTCGATAATTCTCTTCAACAACGTTCCTGAAAAATTGGACGCGATTATTTTTATCGTGAAACAAAACAATCGAGCTTGGGATCGTTCACTTTGTCTTTTTTAATCGTTTCTAGACATTTTTGTTGAATACTCCAGTAATTTATTCGCTCCGTTCGGAAATTTTGCCAACTTTTATCGTTTTTACCTCCATTGAGTCTCTTGAGCTCGTCGTTGTAACTGACGATGTCGTACTCGAGAATCGTAGCCTTCCATAGGGCACCATAAGGAAACAAATTTCTGGTCCACGAGGGCAAAGTAAGGTTCATTGACATTTCCGCCATCAAATCGTGATACAGATAATACATTTGATTAGTATTCGTTATATTTTTGCCTGTATAGTTCGATAGCACCTCCATCAGAGGTTTAAAGATCTCGACGCGTTTCACTACTTCCGGCAGCGATTGGACGCTCTTAAGTTTCTCGAGATACCTGAAATGAAAGCAACGAAATGTTCACACATTTGGGTTTCTCGTTTAACTTTATCCCGCAACAATCTCGTGCCTCGAAATCAATGATTAAAGGTTTTTTGTTTGTTTTTATAAACAATCTTTGGTATTGAGTTAAATTAACATTTTTTTACAATTTATTCAACTTCTCAAGCGTAAAAGAGTGCGAGGAAATTTTTTTTGTGAACAAACGATTTTCTCGCCGAATCTCTCGATTTTTACTCCAAATCAGAAACGATTTGAAGTAGCTGTGTGAAAAAAAGGTGCAACTGACCGTGGACATTCCTCCGGTATGAGTAAACTGTCGAGCTCTTCAGAGACGTAAGTTGTTGGAATCGGTTGCCATGGAAGCCTTGAATTCCACTTTTGCACTTCGTTCGGTGGGAAAAGTGCAGCGAGCACGAGAGACAATGACATTTTTGTCCTCCGGTAATCGGTGCTCCTCGCGACAATGTCTTGGGGAAGGTAAGTGCTCCCCAGAAACTCATGATATCGGTCACGAAGTTTTTCCCCAAGTCTGTACTCCCTCAGTTTGCCGGTCTTTAAAAAAAACAGTGTCGAATAACATTTTGAGGATAACGACAAAAAAAAACCGCGTGTGCTAATTCAGCCACGTGCACGATTCCCGAAAATTTCTAATAATTCTTCGCTATACTCACATTCGTTAATCCTCCGAGACCCATGGGGAAGAAATTGTAATGTAAGTATGGATCGGTGGGATACAACTCTTGTCCATTGTTATCCGGAGCTCGGTCACCATGACGAAACACCTTGAAAAAGCCATAAAATTTTCAAAAACTATAATCTTTGATTGCCATTGCCGGAAACTCAAATGACACCTTTCAATCCAAATCCACTTTTTTAATTCCAGTCCACCGACCGGTAGCTCATGAGTTAATTCGAACAGGCACACAAATTTCGAAACGCAGAAGAATTTGAAATTTTGAATATCTTCATGAATTTTATTCTTTCTCCACAGAAGAGTGAAAAAATATTGAGATTTTCCCAATCATATTTCGTTTTCCTCGATATCGGAAATCATTGCATTTCCGGTTTCAAGAAAACGGAGTTATTTCAGGCATTTTATCACGCGGAGCATGCAATTTAATTTGTCCGTGCAAAAATGAAATTTTGGAAACATATATTTACTTTTCCATGTAAAAAAAATTGAGTTAAGTGGCTGAGAATGAAGTAACGCCACTGTAAGCGACGTCTGTGCCCAAAAGGGTTAAAGTGTTCACAGCTCTTCTGCTCGCCGGATAAATAAATAAAATTTCGACTTAAGACGACCGGTGTTTTCGTATGCTTGGAATTCGATGTCGTATCGATGGAATAGACGTGAATAAGCAGGAAGTTATCACTGGACTTTAGTACAGTACTTTATAACTATTCCATTAATTTTGGGGATTTATCAGTAGTAGAAAGTTCTACATATCTTATAAGATCCAAAATAATCACTTAGTAATCAACCGTCGACGTATCCGGAAGAACTGGTCGTTGTGAATATTAACCACTGTGACGTGCACTTTGAAAATACGTAGAGTACTGATTAAACAATTGAAAGACCAGTCGATTACACTAATATTTCGTTTTGCTACGTTCTTTACAGTTTTTAGGTAGTTTTGAGGCAACTGCTGCCTCAAGCTAGTCGAATAAGTGCTAAATTACTCTAATGGTTTTGTGCCGAGTTCGAGATCCACAAATTACACGTGCAAGAAATGGATTTGTTTCACACAATACCGCATCAACGTGGAAAAATAAGAATTAATCGCGAAAACGTCAACAGACCTCAAATGTAGATTGTGTGATGATACATTTTCGTCAATAATTTTGAAAGAGTATTCAGTGTTTTTTTTATATTCGTTCATATTTCAGATCACCGGATATTTATGTTTCTAATATTCCGTTTGCTTATCGCTGCAATTGAGAGTAACAGCAAGAATAAAAAAAAATTAACATTTTACATTTAAAAGGAATTGGTGAAAATCCAACTTCACGACGTTTTTATATTTGATCGTTTCACTTGATATGAAACCATCGCGAAATTCCAGCATTTTCTGTTCGTTTATCACGTTGGGTTATAACGACGAGATTTATAATTTGGTATTTTTATTCTGCCTGAACACGATGGGAATTATGAATGATTACGTAGCGTGTGATATTTAAACTCACCACAGTGACAAACCGCAGCTTTTCTTGCTTCGACTCATCTGCTATAATTGAGCTAATAATGACTAGAAAAGTGCAGACTCCATACAAAATCCGTGACATTGTGAAATTAATTGAGAATCGAGTCTTTTTGGTCGTTTGCACTTTGAGAGTCGAAGATCGATGTCTCTGTGAGTGAGAATTTTCCGTCAATCCTCGTAAGACACTGAAATGGAACCCCAAACACTTATTTTATACTCTAGTATACTCAATAGTGATTGTTTTTGATAAACAGAAATGGAATGAACGTTTGCTTCGTAGAGGAGCGAATCTTGCTTCCTTAGCTCGAGATCGTTCCGCTGCGGGAGAGTCGCGAAACTCAAAGAGGAAGCAATTTTCGATTAACCCGATTCAAATTCCCGAAAAAACTTTGTTGCGCGGCAATAAAAAGATTGTTTCTTTTACTTTGTTTTCACGTTTACTTAAATAACATGCTTCCGTAACTAATCCGCATGGAAATAAGGCCACGAAATTTACATGAGATTATCGAGTGATTTGCAATATTCATGGGTTTCGCGAATGTCATGTTTTTTTGCGTCGTAAACGCGATTAACGAGAAGATACATTTTTCAATAAATTTAAACAAAACTACGCGTGTAACTGACTCCTGATGATTAATTCTGTCCAAGTGATCGATACTAACCGAAATTCATTTACACCGAAGATTTTCGGTGGCGCCGGTCAATTCATTTAAAAAAAGCACGCTCCGCCACCTGCCTCCGTGCACTCTGATTGCTCTCTACAAGACTATTTTCTGAATTGAAGGTGGCTGGTATTTAAAACGCCGCCATCGTCCATTTTGTTGGTATTGTACTCGATACTTTCTGTATCTCTACACGGTATGCATGAGTATACATGCACATACATTGATAAATCGTGTGAGTCGTGCAGGTATATGAATGAGATAACGATTATATGCCTGCTGGTCGTTTACTGTCGTATAGACCAAACATTTCGCCACGTGCGTCACGTTTTCTAGCAAAACCTCTACTTCTTTTATCAAACAAAAATTTAATTGATTACGCCAACATCTCAAATTGAGGGGTCGTGATGTCTGGCTCTAATGAGAGAGGTTTCAAAGTTACCTTTTTTCGTATCTTTTTCGGATGATCGATCACGAGCTGCAATCGTTGATTAAACAAAAGTGAGATGATCGAATTTCCTTAATTAAATCGACTATTGTAGTTCCATGTGCGTTTTTTTTTTTTAATTATCAGCTATAGATTACGTGACGATGATCTGTATCGATTTTTTCACATTGTCATCGTTTATTTTCGTTGAAAAATCAAGGCGCACTTTTTCCATCTTTCTTGAAATTGTAAGTAATAAGCAAAAAGCGAATGTTAATATTTTTGAAAGCTCAGTCACTGCATTCGATAGCAAAAACTTAAACGAAAACATTGTGGGAAGGAAAATTTATGAACGTTTTTTTACTGCGCCGCGAATGCAATTTGAATTTCATTCTCATTTTCGGACTTTTCTTGTTGCCTATAATTCTACCGACGTGCAGTTGCACACGTTATTGGAAAACTTTGCTTGCTTTGACGCATGGGCGACCGAAGTAACAAAATAAATAAATTATTGCTATGCATCATTAAGCGAATTCTCGGGTTCTTCGGGCACGCTGGAGATTCAGCCGTTACCCAATAGGTCGGATCATATTTTACAACTTGACAGTACTTGGTGACAAATAAGCGAATCCGCATCTATCTTCACGTCTATTTCACAAAAGCATTTGCATTTTCGACCGAAATGCTTTGGCCGTTCTACGCCACTAAATAAGTGGATATTGCCACGTGACTGAAGCGATAAGCATAATAACTTTTGAGCTAAAGATCCCGGACACTCTAATCGTGAAGTGTTATGAATGGAACTTGCCAAAAATTCTCTAGGCAAATGCATTCTTGTTCGTCCGGAGCAATTTCTAATTCGTTTAATGAGAAGAATTCAAAAAATCTGATAGGACGAGCGCATATTTATTGAGAAAACCAGGTGCGTTGATAAGGAAAATCATAGAGTTCGAGGGAGCAGAGAAAGAGAGAGGAAAACATAATTGCTAAAAGCTTGCTCCCTCCTCCACTTCCTTTTATTGAGCCACAAATATGGCTATCTCAAATTAACTGATACGTCGTCAATCGGACAACGACGTGGTTGGTTAACACGAGCCTCTCACGATCTCGCACGTTAACCGACCTTGACTTACAGCAGTTTTTATACTACTTGGATGAGTGACACACCGCGACTGGCACACCGTGGGGATTCACTAGGAAGCAGCTTTTCTCTCTTTCTGGCAATATAAATTCGTCGCGCGAGACTTTTATGATTTATCGTCACCTGAATCTTCACCGACTTTTCGTAGCTCCTCCGTACCTTCGCCCTGATACGACGCACAGCAACAAAGAGTCTCAAATTTCAATCTAAATATGTTTTTAGGAATGGTCAAGCGTTGCACCGATAATTTTGTCCTTGGCAGAGTAAAATGTATCTGTAGTTACGTGAGCAACATTAGCATCGATTAAAATGGACGGATTTAGAGATGAACAATCTTGTTTGATCGATATTCCGGAAACGATGAAAAAAAAACTCGCACGCATCATCCGTACCGTTTACATACACACCGACTTTGCGCTTCTCGGTTTCTGTTATTAACAAAGGACAATTATTAGTAATCCTTTGCAGCAAGTGGATAGAAATAAGCGAAGAAATGGATCGTAGCAGAGTCGACGCAATCGTACGAGAATCATAATACATGGGAAAATTAATCTTCATGGCATCTTCGGTTCGAACTGTGTATGTACAAGAACCTTTTGCGCGCATCGAGGCAACTCGAACTGCTGCTAGCCCTAATTTAAAAAAAAAACACTGAATATCTAGCGCCCAGTACCTCGAAAAATAATAATGAAAGATTTCTTCTATTAGTATTTCTAGCTCGTAAGTCTTCACTGCATGCTCGAGGACTGGAACAAATGATCCAAAACGTAGGAAAGTATAAACTTGATTGTTGAGTTTGTTGAAAATTCGTCATCGATCGTCTTTTTACATCGCTTCATTCGTGTTTGCACGTGGATGATGGTTAACGTCGTCCACGTGACGTTTAGAAGACGAAAATTAGAGTTTTTGTCGTTGCTTATTTAAAAAATTAAAAAACAAAGACTCTTCATGCCGATGTCGATCAATGCAAATGACTGGCAACGTCTGTATGACGACCATAAATAATGAATTGATGCTTATCTTGCAATCCTCACTCCGTGAACACGAGGGAAACTCTCACACTCCATATGCAGTTACATATTTAATTTAATATATCAAGATCGACGTTTCAGGTGTTTATCACTGACACGTTTATCGGGTTGAGCGTTCACGTGAGTTTTTCACTATCTATGGAACAAACGAGTGATTAATATTTATCGTAGACACGAGAGGAAAGGAAGGGGGTTCACTATCACTTAAATAATGGCGTGAGCATCCATGAGTTATTATTTTCTTCCGTTGAGATTGTCTACATATGTCTTACAGCTTTATGAGTAACTATTCTATTGAGTATAATAAAGATGTGGATCAGTACTAGACAATTTTAATCGCATCAAGATCCACAAGATGAAATTACTTATTTAATCGATAGCGAGAAAGAGGTTCGACAAGCTCTTTTTTTCAGAAGCAATAATCTTGGCTGTATCATGCAAATTTTGTCTCTGGCTATAAATCTTAAACGTTTTTGTGTCGATTGTCATTTTTACTACAATGCGGTAAGGTGACAAATTCTCTCGCGCCTGCAACAAATTGGTGCGCATTGGGGCATGGCTTCCAGGCGCACTTGACACGATTGCGAGTATGGCATAAGTAGTTTCCCACAAAATTCATAGTTTTCCGTATCGACTGCGTTGAGGTATCATCAAGTTTCCGTAAAGCTCTTGGTCCATCGTAAATTGCTCTTTCGTGGCAGACATCAATGCCGAACGTTTTATTTTTCCTCAATCCTGTCTAAAGTGAGTTGCACGTGGGTCATTACGAAGAGAACGAATGACCGCGTGACAGGGAAACCCAATAACGGAGTTTATTTGAAATTTGCGTCCTCGGTACCCGAATTATTTGTTGTGGATTCGCGTATACGTAATGACCATACAATTAATTGTTCTCAAGAAGAACAACGAGACTATCAGTGTGAACGTTCAAACCAGACGTACAGTCTATATTTGGCGGCATTTGCGGGAAATGTTTTACCATTTCGTCGCAATTTATCCCCTTGTCGCTTTGTGTCATTCGCGGTTGGATTGCAGTACAAATAATTCGTTTAATTGTTTTTTCATTCATTCACGCTCATTCATCTCGTCCTGATCCTGTTCTGACGCTTCGCCAGAATTTCTCAATGAGGGTTGTCACATTAAAATGTGTTACAAAACATATTTATTGCTATTTGCATTAAAGCCTATAGTTAGACTCAGAATCTGCATATCAAAAGACAAGGAAAGAGAGAGCTTCGCACTGAATTCACGTATGCATTGTTCTCATAACGTTATTTATATATCGCGAACGGACGATAAATTAACAGATTTCCTTTGACGTCACTGTCTAAGAAACAATTGAAGCTTTCAGCTGTGCAAGTATCAATTTCTATCGATATGGTTTCTGGCTAGGGTGGAGAAAATCGCAAGCCTGTGGCGTTTAAACCAGGATATAATAATCAAAATTTTTAAGCAAGTTCCAGTAACAAAAAATTAATATTCAAGTACTAACGAGTAGCAGAGCTCAAATTCTAGCGACAGCCTAGATAGCTCAGTTTTATCTAATCATAGCGATAATGAGAAGGATCCTAATGTACGAGTTTTTGACTCGTGATTTTTAATAATATGATGAGGCTAAATAAATCTAGAGACTGAAAAAAATCATAATGAAAGGTTTTTTCAGTATTAATATTTTTTATTGAATCGTGACACGAAAAATCAAACGAATATTTTATTTAGCAAGTCGATGCAGCTTTAAAAACTGCAGGACTCTAATTATGAACGCGATTCGATCAATTGATTGCATTCACATTTGAATAGTGTCTTAAGTTTATTTTATCAAATTAGGCATCAACGTATTGGATAACAACTTATCCAATTGCATTTTCGGAGTAATAATAATAATATCAATAATTATTGATACTCATTTGAAAGAATCATATTGGTAGAAAGCGCGGAGTAAACGAAAAGATGCATCATCTATGCATCTGTCGCTCCAGTTTCCAAAGTTTTTGCTATTTTCGAACTAATTTCTAGTGTAATTTCCTACATAACTAGCAGGTTTTCCACCTTACGAGAAAAGTCATTTGAAGCAACCAATTAGAACGGAAGAAAAAATGACTCGAGAAAATTGCTCGATGACACTGCACATGCTCATATTTTAATTTAAGTGTGAAAAAAAACCACATTTCATTTTCTCATATTATTTCTCCAGAACGCTAGTCATTTTATTTCGAATGGTTCGACATAAACGGTACGCATTAATATTTGAAAAGATACTCCTGGGTTTTAAAATTCCCCGAAATTCTCACCGTTTTTTTAAATCCTTTAATTAATCGTTCATCGAATTATTGGTGATCATAATTAACGTTATACTAATGAACGTAAACTGTTCGACCTTTGGCGTAAACCAGGTCGTATATTCTTTAACATTTTTCCAACCATATATGGAAAAAGAATCAAGGAAATTGTTCAAATGCCCAATTCGTATAATTTTATCGATAACATTATGATTTTTTTTTCAATCATTTTAACTGCAACACTCACTATCGTTACCACAACTATAACTATTAAACCGACAATTGATTTCAGCATTACTATTTTTATTGCCATTATTATTTACCATTATAATTTAAAGAGTATTACGATCATTGTCAAATCTTTAGGAGCATCATAAAAGTATCTCAGAATGATAATAATTGGTATTCTTAGTCAGTGAAACGATAAGGAAGACACAGCAATTTGAAGCACTTGCCGATGCTCTTTTGTAACACAGAGAAGCGTGAATGTTCTCTTCGTACTCCATGTTTCGTTTCAACTCAGTGCGTTAAAATTTATTCAACTGAGTAGATCGTACGTTTGCACCTTCAAGTTTCATCATTACGTTTCATCATATTTCATGAACCTTGAGGTACGTTTTTTCAAAGTGACCTATTTATTAACACGTGAATGTATCGTCTCCGGTAATCGATTATTTCAGAAGTTTAGTGGCGAGTGGGTGTGCCACTCAAACTTATCAACAATTTGTTCTAGAACTGATTCGTCGTTGTGATATTTCGATCCCAGTTGATAGAGAACAAAATTGATGAGCAACGGGAAAATGGATAATCGACGTTTTCTCGAGAAATTAATAAGATGCGCGATTGTGATTACATTCGTTCTTCATTTTGCTGGAAATCCATCGTCAGCTGTCCGTAATGATCTTAAACATGTACACGTTGTGAGTATATACCGCGATTTAATTCCAAGTTCTGATACACGAAATGTATTATCGTTTGTCGAATTCTTTTTTTAGATCTTCGCACACAAACTGTATGCTCCATTGACACGAGATACGAAGTATGGCTTTCCTGACAAACTCGAATATCAACATTTTCTTGCAAACTCAACCGATATGCCAAATGTGAGTATTAATTATTTAATTAATTAATGTAACTGAAAAATTGATATTCTACGAATTCTACATTTACGGAATGTGACGAAGGAGATGAAATGAGTTTGTTTAGAAAATTGAGTGAATGGGAGAATGGAATGGTCGTTGGGGCGAACAGAATGATTTGGTTTTTTACTGTCAACTTTGAGCATCGAGTGACCATGAAAATTAAGGGGATCTGCAGTGAAAAAAAAAATGGTTTTAAACACTTGTAACGAAAGCTGTAAAAATTTAGGAAGCCAAAGCAGAGATGTTTGATCTTGGAGTTTACCTTCGCCGGAGATACGGCGATTTTTTGGGAGACATTTATTACACGGAAGTTTCGACGATGTATACGAGCGAGTATTTTCTATCGATGATATCCGGGCTGTTGGTGAACGCAGGACTTTGGCCTCCAGCAGAATCTCAAAGATGGAAGGAAGATTTGGATTGGCAACCGATACCAACGGGTCAGCGTATATCTGAGCAAATCTATCCATGTTTCGTCTATCCCTTATCTTAATGTCAACATTATTTCATTTTTTATCTTTACTTGTACGTTGTATAATTTATTTGAACGTAGTTTACGAACCGAAGGAAAATGACAAGCTTTTCCTTGGCACGCTGTGCCCGCATTTTCTCGATGAGGAAAAACGCATATTAGAGACGGACGAGTCTATTAAGAACGAGGTCTCTGCACATCAGTCATTATTTAAATATATTTCCTATCAGTATGGAGAGAAAATTGAACAACCTGCGGATATTGCGATGCTGTATTCGAGTCTGGAAAGCATAGCAGTGAGTTATTTCACTATGAAAAATGACGAGAAACGACAATAATAACAAAACGAAATTAAAACTGCTAAACCGAAACGAATATTTATTTTTAGTCCGATCGAGAATTGAATAAAACGTTGCCCGGATGGGCAGAAGGATTATTTCCCGACGGAGAAATGCTCAACGTAACTTTACTCTCTTACGAATTGCTGTCGAGGACTAAAAGCCAAAAACAATTGAACGGTGGAGTTTTTCTTAAGCAACTTGTCCGCACGTCAACCGAAGTGATTACGACCAACACATCTTGGGACAGTAACTTTAACGTAACTCGTGATTCCAAAATATCGCTGTACAGTGGCGAGGAAAGAAATGTCATTGGCATTTTACAAGCAATGAATTTATGGCAGACACAACATATATTGGAAAATGGTGCTTCGATTATTCTCGAATTAAGACACAACGAGTCCGCTGATGAATATGGTTTTGAGGTAAATTACCGTCACCGCTCATTCCGTCACATTTTCATCGATCTTTGCCTTCTTTTTCATGTAATTATGTGCTTAATTATAGATTTATTATTACGGAGGAATGAATTTCAATGAAACAATGGGATTAACGATACCTGGATGCCAGGAATTTTGTCCATTGAGCGATTTTGCTCGCATACTTTCCGAAGCTTTACCCACCGATGAGAATGTTCTCTGTCATATGGAACCTGCTCCGATCGATACAAATGCAGCAGCAGCAGACACCAGTCGACATCAGATTTACCTGAGGCATCTTCTCATTTTCTTCTCAATTCATTTCCTTTTTGTCCAAACAGCATGTTAACCAACGCAAATCATAAAATTTCGTATTATTTACAGTATTATTCGCTTCTTTCAGCGCGCGTCTTTATTTTTATGTCTTTTCTGTAATATTTATGCAATTAACCAGCTGAGCCAAAGTGCAACATTAACATTTAACGGAGGTTCGTAGTTTCGCGCTCACGAGGAAATTCTTATATTCTCAGTGAAAAAAAAGAAAATTTCCAAATCAGAGTATTTTTTGCTGTGTGGATTATGCAATTATGTGAGATCCGTGTACGAGTTTCCTCGGAGTGACATTTTTGGTGTATCGAGCTGCTGGGGAATCATCGAAACGGGTTATCCTCTTGGGACACTTTATTGGCAATGGGAATGATTGATTGTAAACGAAAACTTTATGTCTTTTCAATTTCAGATAATCCGGTCACAGTGAACGGCTCGAAATTTGCAAATATTTTGTTGAAATTGAATAACCAATCGCACAATTTACTTCAATCATCGATCAAGTTTATTCACGATCCGTTATTAAAGTCTTGATTAATAAACGTTTGCGCCAAATGACGTCGGTGGAAATCTTGTTCATCAATGACACGATACTCAAATAATAGAACGATGTTGATATTTGCAACGTTGGGACAGAGCCAATTTCTGTCTAATTAAATTTCAAAGAAACTAAAAAGTTTCCTGCACCTTAAACTTGGTATTTTCAGGTCAATATCGAATTAGAGTTTAAACAAGTGGGAAAAATAAATGAAATATTTTGTCTGGAATGAATGCAATGAGTGTGTCCCATAAGTGAGTTATTTATTACCAATCGAAATCGTACATGAATACAAACGTCTTATAATAATTGTTAACTTGTTTTATAAATGCCTATTCGTAACCTATGTCAACGCTCCGGCTGCTCACCAATTTTTGCGAGTCAAAAAATGATTCTTCAAATATTTCGTTTCTCGTTTCATTTAATTTCACTACAAAACGTTCGCCACCGTTTTTCCATACAGCGTTATCTTCGTTATCGAGAAACGAAGAGAACGATGTGGACTAAAACTCTTTTATCGCGTGCGACCAACATTTTATGCTAAAAAATGAATCAGCGTCGTAAATTGTACTCGCTCAAGCTCTCAAATGCTCGTGACTCCGACATGGAAAATTGAATTATTTTCATTTCCAAGAGACAACTTTTAGCCACCCACAATTTCCTTGCGGATACTCGAGAGCGATCCATTGCCTCTGCCGTATCACCGATGATTGCTAGAAGTCTCAAAATCCCCCGAACGATCGTACATAATTAAAAAGGAATTTGTAAGCAACTACAGAAAAGTGCGTAGCCGAAGGGTCAACACGGAGAAAGATTTCGTAATATCTTTATACTCGAATTTACAATTGGACATTTTGTTTAGTTTTTTGTTGCTATGACGTACGTATATAAGGAGATATGTATAATATATTTGTATGAGTTTATCTGTAATAATTGTCACAGGCATCTAGACCGTTTGGACAAATAAAAATGGTCTTCCTTCCTCCCGCACTCGCGCATATTCTGGCACCATAGTACTTAACCATACGTTTACGTTAGGTAATTTAAAAACGAGAGAGAAAGCCATCGATGGATCACTGTTCTCAATCGTATTCATAAACTTTATCACTCAAAAAAGTAATTTATTTCTCATCGACGGATAAAAACAGATTCCGCGATAGAGCGATGATTTTGACAAACAAAAAAACTATCAATTCGACTCTCCACAATATCGATAAGTGAAGTGTAAAAAATTGTGGATTTGTTGCATCTAAATTTAAAAAAAAAGGTATGAATCTTTTTGAAAAATCTACATTTAATAATAATGAATAAGGCCATTTTGGCGTTTCGGCTACATTTCGATCGTTGGTTCAATCCATCGAGAACTCCTCTCTCCTATGAATCTAAAATGTACCGACATCGACGGGGTAATGAATCCGTAGTACTCCCATTGAAGTAATTGCCAAATGGGCTCGATGATTGACTGTCCGAAGGGATCGAATATTCAGCAAACAAATCCATGTCGGTCATGTCGTTGTTCCTCGTCATGTCGAGGTCTTGCGTCGGTTGCTCCATCATCATCGGCGACCATTTGCCCGCCGATTGTAAAGTGCTTTCAAAACCCGGAGAATTCTGGACGAGGAAAAAACAGAAAAAAACGATTTATTATTACATTGCATATAACGATTAGCTATAACGATTATTAACTCGAGATATTAGTAATCGATTCAACGTTTGCGGCTCCGAGGAAGAGTTTAATCCATCAATTATAATTCAGTTCGTAAGTTTGTAGGGATTCTCGACTAGATTCTCAATCCGCGGCGAACGAATTTGCTCTCTTCCCATGGATATAAAATATATATAAACAGTGAGTTTCGACTAATTTGGAAGAATTCGCGTCTCCATAAATGAAAAAACGGGGGCTGCTGCGTTTCAATCTCGACTACGATCTGGACGGAGGGTGTGAGTATATATATGTCAACATAGAGTGCATACATATATAGATCGGTGGGAGCCACCATCGCCTCCGAACCACCTGTTGCACTAACGGCTAAAATATGGTAGATGTCCGAGTTGCGCCACCGTTTCAGCGAATGTTTCAGAAATCAATGACACGAATATACTTTGAGCAACCCGTGGATCGATGCAATTTGATTTAACATGAAAAACGAGTTTTTGTTCGCTCGAGTCCTCAATCGAGGGAAGAAAATTGTATGAAATTCGATATCCAAATCAACGAGAAAGATTGCAAAGTGAGCAAGACGACAGGTATGAAAAAAGTTGAAGAAAAAAGTTGAGACGAGTTCGAAAAAATGGCCATGATCCAAAATTTAAGGTAAAAAAAAAAAAACTGCTTCTTTTTTTAAACACTTGGCATTGCTCCAAGTACGAGGCGGCGAAAATCTTTTCGAGCATCATGAGGACTCGGAGAACGAAAGCAAAGGCAGAGTAAATGAACGGCCAACGAAGATGGGAGTGACGACGATGAAGGAAATTTTTTTTCTACCGGTGGTGTGATTACGTGCTAGGGGATTTATTGAAACGCAGCAAGAAAACCAGAGATCCCGGTTATCATTTCGCACATATATTTCAAGAATATTCAACAATTTTATATACTTTTTTCTTCTTTTCGTTCTCATTATTTTATATACACAACATGACGGTAGAGAGCAAATAATTGCCGCTAAATAATGGCGCGAATGAACGCACAGCGCAGCACGCTTCGCCTATCAGAAAAATTCTTATTCTTCTTTTTCTTGGTATCGTGTTTTCTTCAACATCCGATACCGTGCGTGCGAGCCCCTTGGACTTTTGCACATTTATCTCTCGCTCTGTACAGTTTCGATTATGTTCTTAATCTCTAAGACTACGAAAACGAACAAAAAAAACTGTTTTTTTTTTTTTTTATAAAGAATCTTCGCTACACATGGAGCAACAATGCAGACAAAAAATGAGCTCGCTACGATTTCCCATCGTAATTTATACTACTTCCGGTTTTCGTTTATCAGACAGTATCTCCTGGTTTATTTTATTTTTTTTTCTGGTTTTTGCATCACTCGACTCCGAGACGCGACTCTCGACTCAGTTCGGAAGCTTGTTAAGCGATCACGTGCACGATTCGATACGTCCTCCCGAGGACGTACAAATGTGAGTTTGGCAGCAAGTGAACATTTAAAAAATCTTACAACATTTCATGTTTTTTGTCCCTATTTTTTTCATGTATTTGTGATTTTCCCTCATTTAGTGGTTATCGAGGTTTTTGATATAATTTTCGGCTTAGCAAGGCAAACGTAACCCGCACTCACGTCGCAACCGGAAACAAGAAGATTCATGAGGACGCTGTTGGTCTGTTGTTGCTTTCCACTGAGAGCCGAGCTCATCGGGATCCCTCCACCGTCACCGGCAAACCCAATTTTCTCTTTATTCTCGGTCCGTGGAGCTGCCACCGTCGCCCCATCTTTAGCCACGATTTTCAACAAATTCGCGACTTGTTTATTGGTCGTGTCACGAGCAGCAGCAGCTTTCGTCATTATCGTCGATTCGACCTCATCACGGCCCATCAATTGTTGCAACAAAAGACGACTTCCCGGATGATGTTGCTGCTCCTCGTACGAACTCGCATTGTTTTTTTCACTTGTATCAACGATTCCACAAAGATCTATACTCTGCTCTTCGTAATTCAGGCCGTTACCCGTTTTCATCGAGTTTTTTAGGATGCTCGTTACGTCGCAGGTCAAGGATTGATCGATTGGTAATCTCGAGTCGTTAAATCGACTACGCTTCGTCTCGCCGGTAAGACCTTGGGCTATTGGTGTGTGTACTCTCTTCGACGGCCTCTCCAATCTGCTCACGTTGTTTCCTAGATTTCATAAACGAGCATTTTTTTACCATTTTTTTGAGATTTCATCCTCAACGTTTCTCTGCCTCCGCGTAAATTACTTCCCGCTATCATTCCAATCATCAAAAATTACTCGTATTTCAAATTTTTGCTGAATATTATCATTTTGAAATTGCTTCAATTTTCATGGAAATCTCGTGCGTATCCCGACTCCGCAAACCCAAACAATATGTGACTCACCGTTTTCGTTGATTTGACCGATAATATGTGTCGGACTGACAACACTTCCGCCGTGATCGCTGTATTTGTTAACAGCCGAATCATTCTTGAGGAGACGAGCCAAATTCGAATCCTCGTAACGTTTAACACTTTCTTTTGACTCTTCCTGACGCCTGTGAAAACAAAAACGCATATCCAAATTCAACATTCTACGCTGTTTTGTGTTAAAATTACTTAAAAGCCAGATATTTACCCAAAAAAAAAAAACGTTATTTCTGTTGAATATAATTTTTTTTCATTTCAAACTACCCACAAAGTATCTTAACGAATTTTTAAAGGCAGTTATATCGAAACATTTCAATAAAATCAATCGCTAAATATTTCAAGGCGTGATTGCGGTTGAAACGATTGATTTTCAGGACGAAAAAATGTCAAACGTCGAATAAATATTGCGGAGTAAATGAGTTACAGAGGGAAATTTTTATAATTGTCTATTTATCGACTTGATGGTTTTATTCTTTACGTACCATTTGGGCTTTTTGTCAGGCGGTTGAGAAGGTCCCCACATAACCGTGTCATCGCTGATGAGCAGCTGCAGAGCCTCATCCTGATCGGACATTGGTATGTAAGGTGCACGAAGTGCTAGTTCCTCGTCTCCTATGACGTCATTAATACTCAACATGAGCATCTCGTCCTCAGTGATAGGATTTGACGACGATGTACCGGAGCGAATGGTCATCATGTCATCCACGAGGTCGTTGTGCTTCGGGCTCTGGAAAGAGCCGAGGCTGTTTTGGTCCGGACTCTAGATAATTCATTTTCCATTAAAGTTTTTTATTCTCATTCGATGAAAAACTTGGTGAAATGGAATTTTCGTTCTAATTAATTGAAATTCGAAAACATTTTTGGGGAAAAACGTTGTTAATGACAAGCTCGGAAATAACTCACCTTTCCGATGCCACAGGGAGAGAGTAAATCGGGGCTAAGACTGCAAGGGCTGGGCATGTCCCGATAAATGAAGGGATCAGAATCGGCGAGAGAGGACTCGAGAGATCCGCACATTTCGTTACTGTCCTTTGCAAGAGGATCACTGAGGTCGGAATTGGGCAATTCCGTTGGTAGATCCTCGGTACTGAGGAGGGGACAATAATTCTCAGTACCGAGAATAAATTCATCGAGCATATCCGAGAGAAACGGTGTATCCTCTAGGGGAACGCAAACGTCACCGGGAGTTGGTGCCAAGTGTGTCAAATCCTCAGGCTCATCCTTCAACACTGTTATCATATCGTAAGTGAGTAAATATAACAAATCCGCATTATCTGGGGTACCGAAGAATTAATGGATACGATCGCGATAACGGGACAAATTTTGTTGAGCGATATCCGAAAAAAACTATTTTTTCGTGTCTGTAACCAACATTTTAGATTTTTTCACTCGTTCAAAATAGCAGTCTGAGAAAAAGAATATTGCAAAAACTAGTTTTCCCATTATCGATCGTTTTTTCTTTTCAAAATCGAATCCACGAATCCTGATAAATCTTTTGAACCGATGACTCACTCGTGAGACCAGGTTGATCTTCGCTGAATGTTAAAAAGCCTTTGTTCATGTCCTCGGTACGAGGAGCAAAGATACTCGCTGTAGTTGTTTGCGGTCTACCAGTCGGCGTTTGCTCGTATTGCTGAGACGAATCTTGATCCTGTATCTGGCCTACTGGTACGAAAACATTTTTAGTTACCGCCTGAGGACGATTATTACGGGCTGGCTCGTACTGTAGTACCGGCTTGTCCTGCAAATATTTAAAAAGATGGCTTATCATCTTCATTATTATCTTTCTACGAACTAAAAGTAATGGAAAAATGGAAACTAACAAATAACAAGCAAAAACGTATTTACGAAATTTTATAGGCATTTGCAACAGGAATACTTTATGTATTGCAAGGGTTGCGATATTTTGAGGGAATATTTGACGAACCTGGAAAGTCCAAACACGTTCTCTACGAATGTCCGTATTTTTGACAAGTTTGGTAGCGATTGGATTGGTGATTTCTTTGCGAGAGTCTTGACTAGCAAGGTCCGCCTGAGATCGGAATATCGAGGCAGTGACAGTCAATGGTCTGGAATTTCTGACGATACCACACTTGGTGTCCTTAATCAATATTTCATTCTCGAAATGTTGGATCGTTGTGATTTTAGATTCATTTTTTTCGCGACGATCAGTCTCATCAACGAGATCGTCCGTTGCGTCGTACGAATCGTCGGTGGTGTTGGGTGTATCGAGCGTCAGTGGTGGTAATGATTGCAAATTTAATTTGTCGTCGATTTCGATTTCATCGATTGTTGAAACCGCTGGTGAATTCACAGTGACGCCAGCATTGCGAGCCTCGAGCTGACGCTCACTGTATACCTCATCCTCGCACTCGACACCGCTAGAAAAAAAAAAAAAAACAAATCCGCGTTGTAGAGCCTTCCTTTAGATTCCATTAGCATACTATATGTGCATCGTGAGGTTGAAGTTTACATCGTTGAAATGCAGCGAAATATCTTTTTCCCACAATCCACGCGTAAACTCGTTGCAAATTCAAACTGCAGCGAGAATCACTGAAAACGTTTAATTCGAAAAATCGTGCAATCGTAGAAATTAAAAAATTAGCAAACAATTGAAAAGACTTTCGTTGCATTCCGAACCACCTGTTGATGTCCCACGTTGGAATGCAACGTAATTTCATTTTTCGTGGGGACACTCAAACTTTATTCGAAGCTTTTGACTACCGATAACCAATCGATTCTTCGTTAAGCGCTTTTTAATTAGTGACAGCTCCGAAATTCAAGCCATTTCGAGGAGACATTAAGAGGGGAATTTTTTTCGATGAAATTGACGATTTTACGTCCAATTATGAAAAATGGAGACCATTAGAACGAGACCCGATAGAAAAAGCGTAGTAAGAAAGCCTGGCGGCCAAGATTTATACAGCTTTGCTAATATTCAACAGAGTCGGAACAAAAATATTTTCCTGGTTCGCAAGATAGTGTTATCAGCTGGAAGTTAAGGTCAATATAATGATGAACGATTTAGAAAATAAATGAGTTCTGTTAGATGTGTCGAGCGAAATCAAGATGCAGTTAATTACCTCGATAGTTTAGGAATTTCGAGAAAATCAAAATGTAATTATGCCTAACGAGTATTTCACCATAAAAAATATTCTTTCATAGAGCCTTTAAAAAGTTCCGCTAATTAACTATCTTGAAATTGGAATACCTGTAAATTAGTACATTGTCACGACACCGCTACAAACCCCACCTTTCTATAACACTCGCGAGACAAAAGTCGATGCATACTTTGTGCCCAAAGATTCGCCATATTTCTCGCCGACAGGGGACACAATCTTATCTAAGACTTCACAGCTATTCGCCGCGTGGTTTTCGTGCAAAAAATCGACATCAACTGGGCGCGTAGATACGTCGCACACCTAACATTCATTTTCAATGCTATTGTAGGGACTATTGCGCTATCTGTTCGTCTGTATGGATTTGCAACTAAAGACTGTAAATCATTCGAAACTCTCCTTCAGATATTACCAAAAGAGTTTTGATATAATTTTCCGCCTCGATTCGCTCGAGTTTTCCTACATTCTGCACTTCTCTTTCCCTCTTTGTCTTCATCGACGTTAACAACTGTCTGAAGAATCCATTTTCACACAGATCTCGGACACACAGTAGCCAATCAATTGAGTCTCGAAATTCGCGGATATAATTTCACTCTCGAAGATTACGAATGAAAGAAATAGCGTTTTTTTTTTTCAATTTCTTCACCAACCAGCACTCCTGAGCAAAAAGCGAACTCCGGAGTAGAAAAAATGGAACGCAAAGAAAAATTTCTCCGATTTGGAAGTTCGAAAACATTCGAACTCGGGGATCCTGTTGTTGTCGGATATTTCGGTTTACAGATTCAAAAATAAATTTAACAAAACGAACCCATGGGGATTCGAACTTTCCTAAGGGCTTTTGACAACCCGGTAAATAAAAATTCTCCAAGACCCTTCTTTTCATTCACGAAATTGACGTGATCGTAACGCCCCCCTGAACTTTCGATTAAGATAAAGTCAGATAAGTTGGCCATTATATTATCAAATATTTTTCCCTAAAAGAACAACCATAAAAGTTACAGCATTATTTCCCAAAGGAACTGATAGTGACCCCGTAATATCTCATGACGTAGTCCAAAGATCAATACCATGCATCGACTCCTCAGGCTGAATTTCCCCACTCATTAAAAAAAAAAAAACTACTTAGTCAATTCCACGAGTGGACGAACAAACTTGGCTGTTATTGATTCTAAATAACAAGGAAGAAAGAACTTGGACCCGTGGACTCCGGGTCCCGTTATCTCCTCCAAATGTTGTGTGCTTTACCGAGATTGACCAAATAGTCATTTGGAGAAATTACCAGAACCTCGATCCCGTCCTCAGGAGGAATATTTTTTATGGCTAAACTGAACGATCGTAAAAAAACTCAAAACTTGTGAAATATTCAAAAGTTTGTTTGTTTATTTTTTCAAAATGCACAGCGAAAAGTGAATCGTCACGAGTTCGTACGTTTGTGTATCGGCTGTGGCGTATTTTCACTATCGAGAAATTATATTTTTACTCCAATGGATATTTTTACTCCCAGGAACTGGTGACGAGACTTTGTGTTAGAGGATTGAAAAGCCAACAGTGGTGGGTTTTCGTTGTGCTAGAAATAAGGATCGTGGCGTGTTTAAAAAATGAAAAGAAAGAAACTTGAATGCGGATGAGAACGTAATAAGTCGATCGTAAGTCGATGCCATGGTTCGAGAATCGATCGATATGTAGAACGTGCTAAAAAATGCATTTTATAATACATTGTTGACAGTTGATATGGTTCGATCGATTCTTACGAAGTTTCCTGCGCATGCATCGAGGATGATGATGACGATGATGATGATGATGATGATGATGGTGATGATGATGGTGATGGTGATGATGGTAATCACGATCGCAGTGATGTCGCATCGTGCTATTGGCACTTGTAATTGTTTGTGACAGCTGGTGGTGAGACCAAGCGGGAGGGAGAAAAAAAAAGAGGGAGCTTGAAAGAGAGCAGAGGGAGAAATAGGAAAAAAGAGGGATGGAGAGGGGAGCATAACGCTGTTAGAGGTTAGGGCAGGTTAAATATGTAGCGGGTGTCGCTAAAAATAGTATGACGGTCGTACGAGCTTGAGATTTCTTGCGCAATCGAGCACGTGCTTTGATCCAAGTAATAGACAGGACTTTACATTTCTCGGCGTGTTTGCGTTTGTGTGTTTTATTCTCACTGGACATCAACAAATTCCTCTGACTCTTTGACAACTAGCTTCCGGTCGTATGACCACCCAGTATCGTATGCACTCAGTTAAATGCCCCGAATTATAACAAACTTCTAAATCGTTTTCCTTCTTCTCGAATTTTGACTAAACTTGGTCAACGAGAATTACCGATCGGCCCCCTGCGACCTTCACTGTTCACTCAAAACATCAAAAAAATGTAAGAGTCGTTGTTTTTTAATCGTAATAATGACCGAACGACGAAAACGATACATATTTTTTCCCAAACGCCAACGATCACCACTGAATCAGTCACTGAGTGAAAAGGTCGGAAAAACTGTTTTTCAACTCGTAGTTATTGGGGGATTTCGTAGCGAGTAAAATGTCTGAGATCTCGTTTCTCATAAATGAATCTGGAATTTGTTTGTTCGGGAGTAAAGAACGACGAAAATATGTTTTTTGCTTCGAGACGCTGAAACGTATCGAAGCTGTGTCGTTGATTGGTACATGAGCAACAGATGATACTAAATACGTAAGCGCGTATACATCGCTGACGAGATCTCGGCCTACTCCCTTGACCACGCTCGACGTCAGTCTCGGCCTCACTCGACAGCATCGTGTACAAACTCCGCGTAAATAGTGTGTAGTAACCACTACGGACTCGTGTTTCTATTTTATTATATCTTGTTAACAATTTGAGTGTGTGCTGAGGATTCAGATTGGGACTAAGATAGGAATGATATCGATAGATCGAAAAAGAATATATCGAAACTTTGGCTCTGTTATGAAGGCCATAAAATCTTTAATGACCGTTCAATCAATTTCCTAATCCTAGAATCAAGTATTAACGATCTTGTCAATCCAAGTGCGAGAAATAAATCGAGTAAAACTGCCTGCAGATGAAACAAGAAGAGACGCTAATTAGTCGAATTTTTGATGTCAAGAGTATTTTTTGAGTTTCGTCATGCGAGGGCCTGAGTAAATGAAAAATCCCAACTCGATACTGAAGCTCGAACGAGCGAAGGGAAAGCTTCGAAATGTCCGCTTAACTTTAATCATTCGATAATAGCTCGAACGAGACAAGCACGAGTTCGAAAAATGAAAATTCTCCGTGAATAAAAAAAAAAAATGAAATTTCTGTGTCCGAGTGAATCGACAGTGTGAAAAAAGGAAATCTCGATAGCTCGAAACGTCAACACGAACACAATGCCAAAAACTCGGAAACCACCGGACGAATAAATAGACGATTAAAAGGCTAGAAATCCTCGTGTCACTGTTCACACTGAAATCCGCACAATAATAAATGAAAGAAAAAAAAAACTCACAAAAATCACTGCCACGAGGGAATGATTCCTGTTTAAAAAAATCGATCCCTCGTGTAAACGCGAGTTTTCCCGATGGAAGGATCCAAAAACAAAGCTCGTTGCATAAATCACGAATTTCTAATGGTGTCGTAACTGTTGGATCGTTTTTTATTCTTCTCTTGCGTTCCACCCGGTACAACGAGATGCTAATGGATGAGGTAATGAGATGGAACAACGTGTTAGTGGCGTTAGTACGCGTTACAAGGAGGAGGGACGCACGAGTTAAGGGGCAAAGGAGGAAAGGCACGGGGGGAGAGACAGCGGAGAAGAAATAGTGCAAGTGTACACATGACGGGGGCGCAAGAGGCGAGGAGGGGCCTTGAGGGGGGGAGAGAAACGAGGGAGTCGTACACGCGGTGAGCACGACCGACGATTATTATATATACAGAGACGCTGCGGTTGGGACGAGTTTTACCAACGCGAGGCTTGCAACCCCCCTCCCTTTACATTTTTTCCATAAAATACACGCACTTGAGATGTCACTTCACCACACACCGTACAAATTCATACAAATAATAAAATGCGTTTGATTTCAACACCAATCGAGATTAATTATCGACACTTTAGAGACAGACATTGCTATTGTTATTATTTTTGGTTTTTTTTTTTAAATCCTTTCAATTGTTGTTGTTAAGTGAAATAAAATCAGTGATATTACGTGTGGTCATAAAAAATACGTGACTTTTTGTACCTATTACGGTCAGACGAGTATAATAATATTGTACGAGTCGTGGACAGCGGGTTAGTCGGTCGAGTGTCCGAGCTAAAACGCGAGCGACAACGACGCGCTCGCTCTTCTGGCGAGCTACGGATACAGCGATACAGAGACAGAGAGGGAGAGATTGAGAAAGACGGAAAATGAGCGTGAGCGAGATAGAGGGAGAGAGAGAAACATTGGAAAAAGAGAGACCAAGATCGAGGCAATTGCACAATTAGTTTTTTTTCCCGTAATCCCTGCATCGTAAGTATCGCGCTGCTGCTAAGCTATCTCGCCAATAAGCTTCGAAGCTCTATTTGGCTTTACTCTCTCGGCTCGTCAGGTCGTAGAACTTTGCACGAAATTCAACGCAATTACTGATATTTCCAATTAATATCTTGCTCATTTGAGTTTCCAATGAAAAAGCTAAAGTTCAGTGCGTCCAGTCGCGTTTTTTCATCTTCGATTCTCCCTAATTAATCCTCCACGTTATTCTTTGCTGTTATTTCGTGCTCAATTCCTCAGCGTTTCGAACTTGTGTGTGTATCGTTTTTTTCAACCTTATTCAGCAGATCTTTGAGCTAAAAACGACCGCGTTATTTTTTTTGCCAAATTTCATCGCAGTCCGAACCAACTTTTTAACATTTTTTTCATTCCACACGAAAGCAAACAGAGTCGAAAGTACATCATGGTGAAAAATATGTTGGCGAGACTCGGAGAGCGGATTCATTAACAAAATTATGCGCTAGCGATTCTCGAGTATTTCGCATACGAAAAAACGCACGTCCGCACACAGAAAAACTCGAAATAATAAATTATTCGTCGCTCTTATTCATCATCGCGTGGATTTTGCTTTTTATTCAAAAAATTGGAAACACGATTCATAGCGAAAACGTTCACGATCCTAATTAATGTTTTTTTTTTTTTTTAATTCTCGTCCAACTTGATTTATAGTGAGCAAAAATGAATTTTGCCTGCACCAAAAGTTGCCAAGATTCTTGTTGACGGTACATTTTATCTAACATAGCGTATTACCAAATTATTACGCGACGATTTTTTTCGACTCGATTACAAAATCGTGAAAAAACTAAAAATAAGTATTTGGCACTCATTAGAGTTTTTTGTTGTTTTTTTAATACGAAACTATAAACGAATTCGTATATGAATCTGGTTGGGGGTTGCTTTGCGGGTCGTTGAACGAAAAGTATCGACGTGAAAACGGGGCAGGGGGATCTTGAAAATTATAAATGCTCAATTACACTCTATTTTTTCGTATTGATTTATTATTGCGGATCGTAAGTAAAGAAAAAAACATTTGGTACGTAGGCGTCTGTTCGAAGAAGCGTGCGCGGATGTACCGACAGAGATGGCGCTTTACGAGTTTAAAAATATAGAACGCTATATACAAACGAGTATCACGCGCTTCCAACTACTCGCGTGGTCTATCTTATTTCTCTTTCTCTCTCGTTCTCTCTCTCTCTCTCTTTCTCAAATATATCGTGGAAAAAACCACTCTCTCGGCCGAAAAAAAACACGAAGAAATCGAAACGAACGACTGACACGTTGTGTTTACGTCAGACGCGACAAAGACGTTCGAGTCTGTTGGAAAACTGAACTGAAAGAAAAATCGATTTTCTCACTGTCATGAAAGTGTTAACTCTGGTGTTTTTCGCACTTACGTAATATTCTGTACGTCACTGATCGCGTTCGTTTTGACGATTTTTCTCTCTTGTATTTTAAACGAAAAATAAGAAAAAAACAAACCAACACGTGACAAATAATAAACACGAGTGTATAGTGTGTCTTAATGTTGAGATGAAAAAAAAAACGTCACATGTCGAGGAACATTCTCATCTTCGTCAATCAACAATATCGAGGCTTGCTCTCGTCCCGCAGTTTCCGACTGACATTTCAACCGTGATCTATATTTATTATGATTTTTTTTTTTTTTCAAAGTTTTCAATTTTTCATAAAAATTCAAACCGTTCGACTATGATTGTTATTATTTTTTTAAATGTGAATTTTATTGTTTACATTCTGGATTATGGATCGAGAGACCCAATCGCGAAATACTGGTCGACGATCCTCAACGTTCGCGAATTAGGTTGGGCGAATCTACTTTGTAAATGCACCCGTACACGAACTGTCCGAAACACTCTCCTCTCGTTTCGATCTCTTCTCTTTCCCCCTCCCCCTCTCGCTCTCTCTCTCTGTCTCGATTGTGACGCTTTTTCCTCTTCCCCATTCGTGTACACTCGATTATTTCTCGCTCTTTCTTTCTTTGTTTTCTCTCTCGTCTACCTCACTCGGTCTCGGTCACACTTCATGACCAATATGGTGGCCGCGAAACGAGTATAGCCTCGTGTTTCTGTGTACAAATCATGTAACGTGCACGACGCGAGTCTCGTTCTCTTTATAAAGCTCGCGATCTCTGTGCGCGACACTCGCGTAACCCACACGCACAGTCTTCTCGTTCGGTATTGTCAACGGCCTGAGGAATTCGTAGTGAGGGTTATTAGCAAACCTCTTGATGTTGTTGGCCCTCGATCGAGGAGACTCAACTGCAACTCGTAATATTCGTTAACTCGATCTTCTGACATTATTGTTACTGCCGGACCCCCCAGAGCTTTTTCGTACAGCAAACGTCAAACAACCAAAATGCGAGTAAAATACTCGAATGCTCCAAGTTTTGGGTTACGATTCGTGTAGCATTTCAACTTTGAGCACACTTTTTCTTGCTCTTCTTTTTCAAGAAGCTATATATACGTTGGCTCGGACTCGAAGGTCAACAGACTGTGTGGATAGTTCGTAGAAAAAGGTTCTACGGGGTGGAACCGTATTTTATACACTCCGCTCCACCTGCAGGTGTTGGGTATCCAGTTTGACAAGTGAAAGAAAAAAAAGGGTCAAACCATGTATGGAATAATAGAGGGAACGTGAGTTTTCAACTGCAGATCGAGCGACGGTGTAGGAAAAAATCGTCTACGCGATTTTCTAGTGTTTTTTTTCAAATTTGCCCTCACGTTCTTTTGCTTGATTTTTTTTCAGAAGGTTTCAATCATTTGAAACAGAAAATACGAGAAAGCGATCGTTTTTATAAATTCTTCACATTTTTTTTTTTTTTGTAAAAACGAACCCAAATTCGTTGAATTCTTTCGTATTCGTGAAAAGTACGGAGCAGCCTTTACTGCAACGATTCAAGATTTCCGTTTAATCTTGCCGGGTCCATGAAAACGACGTAGACGGATTTTCGTTTTTGTGGCATCGTCAAGTTTGTTTTTTTTTCTTGACAAATAAAACACGAATGTGTCTTTAAAGCTGCACGAATTGGGTCTCGTGAAGTGGAATAGTTCGTACTCATCGTATAAGAGTACGTACGATAATAATCTCCGTGAAGAAGTCTCCGCGTCTCTGGCGCTCGACGCCACTGTCCTCACAAGTCAGTTTATTTCGGTATTTGCCAAGTGATCCAAGGAATAAAAAAGGGGGGGAGTGCGAAGATGAGATAAAGAAAGAGAGCGAAGGAAAAAGGGATAGAAAGGCGGAATAATCAGACAAGAAATCAGAACAGTCCTCTGGTGCGTTTTATTGCGAGAACACGTGCGCGTCTGTTTATTATCGGTCAGGACAGAAAATGCCTTTTTCTTATTTATTCTTTTATGCTTGGGAAAAAGAGAAAATTGGGAGCAAACATTACACTCTGACGAGCCGAAGCTTTCTCGCCATCCAAAGAAATAGAAACAATAAAAGGCAAAGAAATGAAACCTTTTTTTCGCACTTGACGTGAACCAACGCACGAACAGCTCGCCATTTCGTTATTTTGAATCGTTTCACGTATTTTGTTTAATGTTGACATAAAATGACAAATGATTTCTGGGTTTATGGTGACAAAGTGAAAATTATTAGGAGCATGTGTGACAAAGAAACGCGAACTTGGTGTGTCAACTCGAGACTGCTGTGCAGGTCCAGCTAAGAGTTGGATATCCTGCTCGTTTCGCCGAGCTTTCTTGGCCCTCTTTCTTGGTGTTTTCTTTCTCGTCCCTTCCTCAACCGCATGTGTTTTCATTACTGCTAATTCGGGCTCACCTTACACCCTCGTGTCTATTATTCATCACAGAATTGCCAACACCTCAAACAACGTACTTCATTTCGTTGATACTCCAATTATTCGGTATCGGAAAAACGTTTTTTCGAAAGTGCCAAGACTCAACATTCCAGCGAACGAAATTTTAATATAATTTGGGAAAATGAATTCAATCTCGGGATTAATGAAAACCGGTGAGGACAATAAATTCCTCAAACGAAATGAAAACTATTTTTTACAAAATTTACAGTCTCTCGTTTCCTGCGCGTCTGCTCGTAAAATCCTGACACTTTATTTTCGTTTTTTGTTTTTTAACACGACTTCTTGGAAGCAAACTTTTGGATGCAATGGTCTGGATGAAAATCTGGATAGATCGTAGAATTTAATTCGAAAATACGAAATTTTCAGCATTTTAAACAAATTTATAATTTTGACGCCAATCGGAACGTCATAATTCTCGAATTTTATTATGTTCGTTGATTTCAAGTTTTTTTTCGTATTGTTATTAATATTTTATGTAATTTCAGTCTGGCATGAGTAGCAGCTCGACAAAATTTCGATTTATGGTGACATTAAGTATGGGAAAAACAAAAAATTAGTGAATGGATAAAACGCTGAAAGCTTTGTGCAGGATTATTAATGGTCGTTGTATTATTTGGGCAAACGTATATATATATAAAATATCGATTGCGAGTATTTTACTTTCCCTCTCGTTCACTTGGGAGGAATTTCCCTCTCGCTTTCACTTTCGATTTCGTACAGAGTTGGGAGGGTTGAAAGACATTATGGCAAAGCCAGGAAGGGGAGGGGGTTATCGACCCAGTTCGGAGCGGAATAGCACGTGCTCGTGCAAAACTGCGACCGAGGGGGAGCGATGGCCCCTCTAGCCCGAGGCGTAATAACCCCTGCGCACTCTTCCCAATCCCCCCCAACAGCACAGCAAGGCATTTCTCCTCGCGATAAGTTATTTCCCTTACTAGACAAACAAATACAAAATACGTCATAACTTTGGGATCAATCGAGCCATCATTCCTTTAATTTCCCTAAGGCTTCGATCAATATTTGTATCAACCCGAATATTTCCCACAATTTCATGACAGATTATTATTTTTGCACCTGCACCAAAAGTCCATTTATGTAATTCGACAAATTTTCTCTTTCCAGTCGAATCTCCCGCGACCCGAGCGACAACACTTCACGATTTTTATTCATTTCTTTTGAAACTTTCTCATAGTACAACATTTTCAAATACTTTACTGATGACTCTGAAGTTTGCAACGTTGAGATTCAACGAAAAACATTTTTTCCTTTGATTATTTATTGAATTTTGAAAATCATGGCAATTTTTTGAGTCGATTGAGTTTTTTGGTCGCAAGAGAGAATCGTTTTATTGGCCGGACCAAATATTGAATATTAATTATTGGCTCTGCTGAAGAAATAACAGAATTTCGTTGCATTCCAACGATGCAAACTTCAGGATCATCTTTACTGAACTGTTTTTAGTCGATGACATGTTCGTCCTTTGATGTTAAATCCTTGGAAAATCCGAAATGATATAAATCTTTAAAAAAATTGCATCATTTCACGAATTTCTTACTCGAAGCATCGTGAATGTGATTTTCAAAAAGTATTTTTTGGTAAATTATCCCTCAAAATATAATTGTTTTGTCGGTAATATTTTCGTTTTCATCAGGACAATGGAAACGCAAAATAAAACGGAACGCACTGAATTCAATTGCATGATGTAACGGTTGCGGGCGATTGAAATTCCGGTGAAATCTTTTCTCCATTCTTTTGACTATTTCTGATCATTTTTCTAGTTTAACATAAATGAAAAATATATTTTACAGATTGAAGGAAAATGAATCGATGAAAAAAAAAGTTGCACGAACGCTGCGAAAGTTCATCGAGAAACGACAAAAATTCGTTCACTTATTCCAAACGTTTGAAAAATCGAAATAAAAAACACTTGAAATTATAAAATGTTGCTCGACATTAACGGTTCACAAGATCAATGGTGCAGCGAACAAACACTGACGCAATATTTGCGAGGATCGTGAAACCATTGACGTAAAATTTCATTAATTATCGTCACATTCTCAGATCGCATTGAGCACCAACAAATTTTTGACACTTTGACCGAAAAAAAAAAAATATATTTCCAAACGGTAAAGTCACTGTTGAGAATGACACAATTTTGGTTGATTACGTTACACAGTTTTGTTTCATAAACTATTAAAAAACCTGGTTCACTCCGATATTTCGTGGGAACAAAAAAAAAATGGGGAAACACGAATAGATCACTTTAAAATTCGTCACCATTAGGTCTTGATTATGATGAGAAAAGTAATGAGCGAGAATTCGTTGGTTCGGAACGGAAAAATTGTGTTGTGGCGTGTTGATTTATTTTGTTTAGGACAAAAGGTCGAGGCAGGGCACACCTGTGAGAATCGATCGTCGAAGGGTTTTACGAACTTCATATCCAGATATCCTAAAAGTAACACGCAACGAAGGAGCCGAGTGAGGGAAGAGCAACTATCGGGAGGTCGGCTGACCAAGGACTGTTGAAATTTTCGACGATTCGCACGCGTATACGACGCGCCCGTATCATTTTCTCATTTCCCTCCGAGGGCTCAGCGGTTTTCTCTTATCCACGTTATAACGCCCTTTCCTCGTAGTTCACCAGTGGAATGGAAGGAGGAGGAGGGGAGGGGGGGGGGGGGATGAAACGTTGGGGAACATCCCCCGAGTACCCTCGAGGAATTTCTCCCTCCCATTCCCGGCTTGCCTCTTTTTCGGGGATCCTGTCATCTCCGAGATACTACGACGGCGCGTAAAAAAGAAAAAATCCCTCGCAACCATTCACGTGACGTCACACAATCCGAGTTTCTACGCTTTTTCTTTTACCCTCAGGCCGGGTCGAAAGGATTTACTACCTACTTCCGTTATAATCATGAAAAATGTCCCTTTCAACTTGACACTTTGTTTCCCAACAAAATATCGATGAATCGAACGTTAACGATTCATGAGAAATCGTATCGACTGGTTTTCAAAAAATCTCGACACTCGTTCAATGAGAGACACAAAGTCTCGTTTGTTTTTCTTCAATTAATCTGTTGCTCGGATATTCCTCGACGGATGTTGATGAAACGATAAAAGTCATTTATATTCACGTGTCCCAGAAATATTCATACAAATATCCTCCAAGGACCTCCATAAACTTTTTTTTATTTTGTTGCCATTTCTACTGCGTCGAATTCCGCCCCTAACCACTCCCTGCCGAACTATTATGGAGTCGTCCCCCATAACAGCACGTGTTTAGCGAGATGGCAAAAGTTCTTACAACACCGTAGATTGAGTTTCCGGTAGAATCTACGACAAGGAGGCAACGAGAAAGCTTTTCGTTCCAAATGGCAAATTTTCAATGCAGATATTCTGATGAATCAGCCATTGAAGAAAAATCATGGGAACAGCAGTTTTCTTTTTGGCTATACAGATTCGCTAAACAAAGCCAACGAGCCATTATGGCGTTACAAACCGGTGGGATTTTATATGCCTGTTACATTTGAGTTACTAAGTGAGGAGGAGAATTAAGAAGAAATTTGGGCTTGATTTTACGAGAAGAGTTCGTTGTCCCAATCAGCAAATTCTTTCTGTTTTCGGTCATGCGGATCACCTTTTCGTTGAGCTTTTTTCAAGGACCTCAAAACTATTATTTTCATGACTCTGAAGTTTGCAACGTTGAGATTCAACGAAAAACATTTTTCCTAGCGATTATTTATTGAATTTTGAAAATCGTGGCATTTTTTTGAGTCGATTGAGTTTTTTGGTCGCAAGAGAGAATCGTTTTATTGGCCGGACCAAATATTGAATAATAATTATTGGCTCTGCTGAAGAAATAACAAAATTTCGTTGCACTCCAACGATGGAAACTTCGGGATCATTTATTTTCAAAGCTCTACGTAACGTAGTTTTCTCAATTTTTTGACAAGCAAATCGCGAAAAATATAAACTCTATTTCGTCTTGAATACGCGATCAACAATGAAATTCCTAAAAATTCTAATTACAAAACAGAGAAGGCGATCGATTGAGAAGTTCGAGACAATCCGTTGAATGTTTTTTTTCTCTCTTCTATTTCTAGCGATTCGTAAATTTCTCTCATTTCGAAAAAAACGACGCGAGCTTCTATTAATCTAAGGAAACCCGAGTCGAATCGGTGACTATAAAAAAAGAATGTGACTGGGATTCAAGATTCCAACTTGGTGAACAAGATTCCTTCATTTTTCCCTACCTTTTTGGATTCTGTAAAAACTCTCGACATCGCAAATTCATCGGCGCCTCAATTATTCAGGACGAAATAGAAATTTTTAAAGATATTTCAAATTACCTTAAAATGTGATTGACGCAGACGATTGAGACTGGCTTCTGTTGCTTCGAGCAATGAATCAGCGTTGCCTGTGTCACGACCCAAGCGTAGCCTCCGTTTTTACTCAGGAAACGATACGCCATTGTCTCGCACTGTCCTTTGCTGAATACTTTAAGAGAAAACAAAACAATAACAAAAAATTACGTCAATTCTGTGTTAATTTTCATGTTTGCAAATAAAAAATGGAGCCGGAATTTTTATTCTAAAGAAAAACTCTCCCTAGATTCTCTCTTCGTCACAAAATCCATTTCGCGTTCCATATTACGATAACGAACAGTAAAGTGTTTGATAAAATCGTATTCGATCCATGTCATCATGGCAAAAACCCAGTGAAATGAAAAGTTTAAAAAATATGGAAAAAAGTTTTCGGCTCGATTAGGATTCGTTTAATTTCTTGAATTTTCTTTGCCTATTCCGTTTTGTGTCGTGACCAAATGTTGCGTACGAATACACAGGATTTCGTTGGATTCCGAAGTTTTAAGCGTCACCAGGATTCTTTGCCCTTTGTAAATGTGTGGAAAAAAATATATAATCGCAAAGTTGAAATCTATTGACTCTCGACTCGAATGTGAAGGAATTAATAAATTTCTTCTATGGAGACTTTTCCTCATTTATATTGAGGGATAGGCGAATGACGCAAGGCACTTAAGGGAATTATGGAACATCGCATAGAACACCGAACGAGGTTTGTCGTTATATAAATTGGTGCAACGCAGAGACCTTCCCTCAACATTCTCCGAACAATATTCTCCTTTCCTGTTATCCATTAATTATGCACTTTGTTCAATTTTTCTGAAAGCTCGTTTGCACTACATTGTGCTCGATGAACGATCGAATAATTCTGCGGTCTATCAGACTCGATTCGAAGCGTCGAGGAAACAACCGACGGAATAACCGAGGAAAAATTAATTAACGTCCGTAAAAAATGGATAATTAAGTAAAATGGACTACACACAGCGTCGACGCGTGATTCGAAAAAATAAGAATTACGAAGAGAGACAACGATTCTATGGATTTTTGCAACTAGTTCCAACGATTTCGTGAAAAAATGCTTCTTGTGGTTTCGTTTATAATAAATACTCACGGGACTTGAAGGATTTATCCAGAGCCGAGTTGTCCAGAGCATGATGAAACTCAAAGACGGATTTACCGAGAAGTTCGTTGCTGGCCCAGCCAAGATATTCAGCCAATCTGAAAAGTCCAAGATTTCTCTTATTGGCGATATTTCCTCTCGGCAGATCACAAACGTATCACGAATTTAATCAATTAATCGATTCAATTAATCAAGGACAATGGGACAGTCTTCTTGTCCATTGGAAAACTGAATCAACTTCAAAAAATTGCAACGATCGCATTAATTATCAAAATAATGAATAGTAAAAATATTTTTCGTTGTTTTTCAACGATGAAAACTTGAGTATTGTATTTAATTGACCGCTGAGGGTTTCTTCGAGTTAGGAACCCGAAATTCAGCAAACGAACGCCAATGATCGATCGTTTTTGAAGAAACGATTCACCAAATCAGGAAAATGAAAAGAACAAGAAAAACGTTTTTGGTAGATTTTCACCTTTCATCGGCGTATGTGAATTTCATGTTGAGGCTGTGCTTTGACAAAAATGTTTGTCGTCCGAGAGGTATTTCGATGTTACTGGGATGTGGTATCGGAGATCCAACAATGACGAGAGACGCGCCCGTGCAGCCGTTCGCATTGGACGTAACAATGTCTGAATCGTCGTCTTCCTTTGACGAGTATTCGCTCGAGTCATCCTCCCGAGAATTCAATCCCTCGTTATCGGTTTTAACGATGTTTGGTTCGCACATTCCCATCGCACGTCCGGTGCAATGAATTACCTAGGATTCGAAGAATTATCGTCTCGTTAATACGATTTGCTCTCGACTCGTGCAATGTTTTATTTAGAAAATCATTCGAAAACTGAATGGGTAACAAAAAAAGTTTTTACAACAATAAAAAAAACAATCAACATTATCGAGTTGAAAGAGAAAAAAATAATTATCGGTAATTATAATTTTTGAAAAAATGTTCAAGCTCGCGTTTGCCGCGATTTTATTATTTATTTTTATTTTTATCTCTCGCGAGACTGATGGTGCGGTGCGCCTATTTCTACAATTTGCACTGACAGCAACTTTGTTTCGTTTAAAAATCGGAGGGGGGAAAAAAAGGTTTTATCACATTACCTTGTAAGATGCGCTCTTGAGATTGACTTTTCTTCCTTTACTGGTAAGAGTGCACTTGAGCCTGAGGAAGAAGTTGCACGGTCGTTTTTCTTTGACGTCACTCGGTTTCATCGACAAACACTCGCGCAGTTCGTCGTGATCGCACGGGTGACTGTACTCGTAAACGCTCTGGCCCATCATTTCCATCTGTTTTCAAGTGATAATCCATTTTGTTGAATCATTTATCATTGGGAATGTGCAAAATTCACTTAATTGGAGAAAAAAAGAGTTAAAAATAGTAAATTTCGTTTTTACGACCATGTTATTTGGATCGTTATCGAGGTAATTAAGATTTTGGTTGGTAATAAATTGCAGCTGTACAAATAGAACGTAGCGAGAATTCAAAGAGTAAATCCAATTTATATTTTTCATTTATTTCAATTATTTTTCTTTTTTTCGTCAACTTTTTTTCGTTAATTTTTACCGCACATTTTTGGGGCTACATTTTTTGTTTACAAACCTGCGTAACGCCGAGGTAATCGCTGACGTTGTCGGACAGATACACCATATCACCGTTGCTCGATAGAACGAGCATGAAACCGTCGAGTGCCCTCGGGAAATCAGAATCCATGCCCGTCGATGAGGAACATGGAACTACCGGTTCCTCCACTGTAGTTGAATCCAAGTTTCATTGAGTACGACATTGAGAAAAGCAGGAAAAAGAAGAATCGAAGAAAATAATAAACCAAAATCTAGACTTACGAGCATCAATAACACTTCGAACTTTCAGATAAGCAATTGCGAGTCTCATGACACTCGCTTTATCCAGATGAGCGGGTTGCTCCGGCGCAATCGGCAAAACTCTTGCAAGTTCTGTGAATATATCGGTCTCTCTGCTGCGTCGACTCCTCGCCGCGTCTCTCGACTTTTCTTTCCGCTTTTCATTGCTCCTGTAAAAGAATCGATAGCCAAAATCCATTATAGGAACCAGAAAAATCTATAAATGGCAAGACAAGTAACAATTAGCAAGTCGCATCGTTGGATAAATCTCATCAATTAAGTGCATTCGGCAGTAGGGAAATAATTCCGCGATTGAGTTCGAAAGCTTTACAAATTTCATAATGGCACTAAAGTTTGCAACGTGCAACGAAAAATACGTTTTTCTATTAATTCTTTGTTTCAATTATAGTCCAGTCATTTCGTCCGAAAAAAAGGCAAATAAAAGAAAATGAATTTGCGCTTCTAATTTTTTAATATGTTGTAGGGGATACCTAGAAAAGCTTAACTTGAGATTGTCGACCAAGCTTTCCTAGGAGCTTTCGCCGCCATCTTGGAAAACGCTTAAAATTTGTTTTTCGGCAATAACTCGGCTATCCGATGAGATACGAAAATTTTTGTAGGACACTTTTTGTAGCTTTCTTTGTGCTCTACAAAAACGCTCGAACCATTTTTAGCGTATCATGCATCGTTATCGAGATATCGATCGATAAAGTCAAAAATTTAGGACACAATTTTTGTTTTTTGCTTTTTTTTTCTTTGGGTCTTAATAAATATGAAAAATTGCGGAATTCAAACTTGTAGAGCATATTCAGACCTACAATTTCCTTCTTGGATTTTTTTATGTTGGACAAAAATTACGATCTCCAGCGCGCCGCAAAGTCGGTGAATCCACACTCAGCGTCGAGCGAGCTGCTCGCTCGGTTGTGTCTGGATGTCGAATTGAATGGGAAATTGTTCAGGAAATTGATGGGATAAAAAATAAGTACATAGAGCAACAAATTAAGGATCACACAATAGTAATTTATTAAACAAATAATTTGTTTGTGCAGTAAAAAAAATTATTTTTTTACAATACAAAATAAACAAAACAAAATAAACGGAAAGAAATAGTACATTATAACACAGGAAATAGAAAAGAAAAGAAAAAGAAAAAAGAATAACATCAGAAAAAGTTTTTCGTACGTGTATTGTACGAAATTTTATATTACGAGGTGCGGAAATGGGGGTTTTGTGTACGCGAAGCGTACGCAAAACGCCCATTTACGTACCGCGTGATATAAAATATTTTTTTCTGCACTCGAGACACGAACGATGGACTTTTTTCATGTCTTTTTTTGCTTGGATGGTCCAGGCTGAAGATCTTCGTCCTCCGTAAACTCTTCGAGTTGTTGTGTCTGTTGAAATCCAAGCGAAAAAAGACATGAAAAAAGTCCATCGTTCGTGTCTCGAGTGCAGAAAAAAATATTTCATATCACGCGGTACGTAAATGGGCGTTTTGCGTACGCTTCGCGTACACAAAACCCCCATTTCCGCACCTCGTAATATAAAATTTCGTATAATACACGTACGAAAAACTTTTTCTAATGTTATTCTTTTTTCTTTTTCTTTTATTTTCTATTTCCTGTGTTATAATGTACTATTTCTTCCCGTTTATTTTGTTTTGTTTATTTTGTATTGTAAAAAAATAATTTTTTTTACTGCACAAACAAATTATTTGTTTAATAAATTACTATTGTGTGATCCTTAATTTGTTGCTCTATGTACTTATTTTTTATCCCATCAATTTCCTGAACAATTTCCCATTCGATTCGACATCCAGACACAAACGAGCGAGCAGCTCGCTCGACGCTGAGTGTGGATTCACCGACTTTGCGGCGCGCTGGAGATCGTAATTTTTGTCCAACATAAAAAAATCCAAGAAGGAAATTGTAGGTCTGAATATGCTCTACAAGTTTGAATTCCACAATTTTTCATATTTATTAAGACCCAAAGAAAAAAAAAGCAAAAAACAAAAATTGTGTCCTAAATTTTTGACTTTATCGATCGATATCTCGATAACGATGCATGATAGGCTAAAAATGGTTCAAGCGTTATTGTAGAGCACAAAGAAAGCTACAAAAAGTGTCCTACAAAAAGTTTCGAAATCTCATCGGATAGCCGAGTTATTGCCGAGAAACAAATTTTACCCCTTTTTTCAACATGGCGGCGAAAGCTCCTAGGAAAGCTTGGTCGACAATCTCAAGTTAAGCTTTTCTAGGTATCCCCTACAACATATTAAAAAATTAGAAGCGCAAATTCATTTTCTTTTTTGAATGTACGTAATGACTGGACTATTACAAAAACCTTAACAATTTTCTTGCTGGATTTTTTTGGGCCCTAAAAAAAATCGTTTTATCGTCTTAACAAAATACTGAATAAGAATCACGAGCTCTGCTCGAGGAAAACCAGAATTTCGTTGCATTCCAACGATGGAAACTTCAGCATCGTAATATCATAATCGATTCACTTCCTTCACACAGTTTTATAAATTGAACCAATTCTATAGAGATTCAAATCGACGAAAATGTTCGAACGTTGATTGGAAAATGTGTAAATCGTGCTTGGAATGATTTTTTTCAACAAAACTTTGTCATAAATATGACAAATTTTTTGAAAACCCTTTTCAACAGTTTGATGGAACGAAAAGATGGGAAAATTAGATTTTTTCTCAACACCGCTGGGAGTTAATTTCGATAAATAACGAAACGACAAAATTTCGAGGCAAAAAAAACTCGTTTTGAAACTCTGAGGCGAATGAAACACATTTCTTTTGTTATATCACGTGCGGAGCGAGTTCCAGTTAAACTGATACTCTCGTGTGCAAAAATGAGACTCGACGACGCGTGTGAGACGTCTCTGATGGTGTGGAAAGCTCAAACTATTCCACAGTTAATTCTGCTGATGTATTTCAAAACATATTTTAATTCGATCAAGTTTCGTCGCTCCAAAAATCACTTATCACGAGTTCAACGACACGAGGCAATTTCCTCAATGGAGCTTCAAACTCATTGGGTCGTTAGTCTCCTTCAAGTTCCATTATGAAATCAGATGATCGCGTGGTCAACGAGATTGCTGCTGTTCGGGTTTGTCATTTGAAGAAAGGTTGTGACTTGTTTGAACGAGAAATATTTGAACCTCCAAAATTTTCGCTTGAAAATTAAATCGAAAAAAAAACCAATCATCATAAATTATAAATTCAAATAGAAATGATGCCAGAACCAAAAGTGTGTAAACGGTGACAAACACTGACACTCGCAACACGAGAGAGTGAAGGAATTCCGATAGCAAACATTTCCAACCTGCAAGCATTTCGAATGATGGAAAAATATTTTCCTTGCTAATGTTGAACTACAACAAACAGACAAAATCGATTGCGAGCAGCGACGCTGCGTACCAGCAAAAAAATCGTGTAGTTGACTTAATTCCGAACGCATTGAAATTCGAAGTTATGGAATATTTGAAAAATCAGTGGCGTGGGAAAGTGCAGCGGAAATGAATATTCAAAATTGTAATCTCAGAATCGTATTCGATAGGGTCAGAAAAAAAAATGAATCGTGCTATTTGACTTTCGATCTACACTCGATCTTGATATTGAATAAAGAAATGCGCGTTGCTTCTCGATATATTTCGTTCAAACGTGTGGAATGCATTTTTATCATCTGTCGATCATTTCTTTGTTTAATAAATCGAGAAGTGCAATGGACGTCAAATTAACAACAGCGACCAGTACCATAGAAAAACCATGGAAATAAAAATGATTGTTTCTTTGACCAAGAAAAATTCACGACGTTGTAGTATGGATCGTTGTAATGCACCGAAATTCGGTTTTACCTTGAGGAAAACTCATGATTTTTATTTGATAATGAGTCAGGACGATAAAACGATCGTTTTTCAGGATTAAAACACGAAATTGATACGAAATTGGGATTCAACGAAAAAAAAAGTATTTTTCGTTGAATCCCAACGTTGCGAACTTCGGTGTCCCGAAAATTCGGTGTAGCACCAAATATTTCATTTTCTTCTTAAAGAAGAGCGCAGCATCGTCCACCTTTGTGCCTGTTTCGACTCGAGCAGCTCTCAAGACGACCTATCAGTTGCATGAGGGCAAGGGAGATAACCGATAAGCAAAGATCCACGTTTTCCTTCGACACTGTCGATGTTTCGAAAGAAGAAAAAAAAAAGAAGACACACACGGTGTTGGCTGGCGACCAGGAAATAACGTGTAACTCGTGTGTATTTTTTTTTAAATATCAAGCCTCTGTGAAAGGAACGTACAGCCGGATTTTTATCGACCATGAAACTGTGGATCACCTCAAAGAAAGATTATATAACGCCCACGATTTCCTAGCGCCACGTACGTAATGCTTTTTACAATTCGTCGAACTTGTTTCCATGTTTATGAATAATTCATACGAAACAAGTGACTCGATTTGTATTCTGATTTTTTGAATGCGTTTTGTTTAATCAACATGGTCGTATAATTGATTTGGTAAATTTGCTGATAACGTGTTAATTACCAAGGA